>CAUYUJ010021832.1:82877-117877 GCA_963575745.1 Prorocentrum cordatum | reverse complement strand
TCAGTGATTCCATCGGGTGAGGCGCTTGCCCATCTTGAGCGTCAGCTTTGCGACGTGCCTGTGCTGCGCGGCGGGGATGTCTGCCACCGCCTGCTCGTGCTCCCCGAACAGTATTTACATATATACATACGTATATCTGTATATATATGTATGTATATATATATATATACATATATATATATATATATATATATAGATACATATATATACATGTATATATATATAGATATATATCCCAGGGTGCCGCCCACTCCCACGGCGCACCTCCCCGCGCCCCCCGTCGCCTCGCTGCCGGTCTCGGTTCCCGGGAGTGCCCGGGCCCGCCCCAGGCAGGGCTCGAGTGGTGTTGATGGGGTGGGAATTGGGCAGCGGCTCTTGTTCAGGCTGTCAATAACTTTCAGCTCGGCAGCGTCTCCCCCCGATGCCCACTTTGATTCTAAACAGGGCTCCCCTCCCGCCTTTGGGCGACGTCGGATCGCTCCGCGGATTGCATATCGACAACTTCGTCTGCCTGGCCAGACAGGTGTCGACGGCCTCGGGGGCTGTCTTAGGCGCGCAGTCAAAGCCGAGCGACCGCGTGATCGCTTCTTCCCTGGAGGCGCTGGAGCTGGGGGGCCACGACTTCATCGGGTTTGCTCTCTTTGGGCCAAGAGTCTTTGGGGTCCATGGGGACTGGCAGCCCGAAGGTGGGCCGCCTCTGGAAGGTCAAGCTTGCGACCGACTATATCACGGGGCCCCCTGTTAGCATCGCAGGTCAGCAGCTCGGGCGTTTCGCGGGCCACGTGGTGGCCCTGGTCTCCCTCGCCCCTGAGCTCCCATGCTTGATGGAGACAGGGAGTGCGTTTTTATCCACGAGAGCCACTCGCGTCAGCAGCCTCCTCGGCCTGCGGTCGCACGGGAGGTTCGCTGGGTGCTTGCTCTCCTTCCTCTTGCTTGCTCATGTATGCCCGTAGACACGTTGACGGCGATGTAGGTAACGGCGATGTAGGTTTCGGTATTATGGGAACGCGCGGCTCGTGCATTCCTAGAACTCGCTGTGCCGTTTTCGTTCGATACATTTGCATATTCG
This sequence comes from Prorocentrum cordatum, assembly GCA_963575745.1. Lineage (NCBI taxonomy): Eukaryota > Dinophyceae > Prorocentrales > Prorocentraceae > Prorocentrum > Prorocentrum cordatum. Next base: position 116,808 of record CAUYUJ010021832.1, on the reverse strand, counting down.
AAGTGTAGGACAGTGTGGATCGCGATTTCCTAAAATTTCGTTCCCAACATCACCGTTGAGCAACATCACCGTTCGCGTGGCTTGGCATGCGGCGTTCTTGCACGGGGCGCGCGTTCGGCTACGACGCCCCCCATCCAGGGTTTCGGCGTCGGCCGCGCTGCGGCCCCGCAGACGTCGCCGCCGCGGGGCGCGGGCGCGAACGAGATTTGCCTCGGGGGCATTTCAGAGTTGACGGGCCCCGCGGCTCTGGGCTCTGGATCATCAAGAGCTGCAGTGGATTTGAGAGGCCTCCGAGGTCGTTATTCCTGAGCTGGGTCGCCTGTCGGTGTTTCGCTGAGGTGCCCGCCGTCGTTCTCGAACGCGCGTGGAATCTTGCCAATGCTGGTCGATGAAAAGGAGTACCTGGATCGCAGGCGCAGCTCGAGGCCCGTGCTCGGACGTGGGCTGTTCGTCAGATCGCCAGAGCTTGTAGCCTGCATGGCTCTCGGGCGCTCCCGTTGGGATGCATCGCGTTTGCGACGTGTGCCCGCGAGCGGCAGGCCGCCCGCCCCCGCCATGAACTTCCGGCGTCGGGCGCCCGCTGCTTTTGCCTCAGCCGCTGGGCCCAAGCTCGCGAACAGGTGGGCCCCGTCGGGGCTGAACGCGCTGGGCGCGGCCAGTCGTGTCCACCAGCCGCGGCGCGGTGGCGAGGCGGCGCGCGAGGTCCACATCTGCCGCCGGCCCCCTGCCTGCAGCGCGTCCGCGGTCCGAGGCCCCCTTCCGACCGCGACGGCGCGGGCGGTGCGGGCCAGGCTCCCCCCAGCAACCAGTTCTCCAGCGGTCGACCCCGCGGTCGCGGCGGGGGCAGCGGGCGGGGCGCCCCTGGGGCCTTCCTGCTCATCCGCCCTGGCGGGTCGCGGCGGGCTGCCCCCGTCGGGGTCGCTCTGGCCGCGTGGCCCACCGAGCCTCGACCCGCAGCCGCGCGGCGCCGCTGCGCGCAGCGGTCTAAGGCGCGGCCGCGGCGGCCGGCACCCAGGCGGGCCACCCTCCAGCAGGAGCGCGTGGGCGAAGCAGGGCTGCCGCGACGTGCTGGAGCAGTTGTGGCCGATCGTTTTGGACGGCGGCCGCGTTCCGCCCGGTCGGGGCCGCATTGGGGGCGGGCGCGCGCCCCATCATGCACGGATCAAGAGGGAAAGAAACACACAGACACAATGAATCGGCGATTCCCAGAAAATATGGGAAAATATGGGAAGTGGGGGGGAAGACAAAAACCCAGAACATATGGGATTTTTTTAAAACAAAAAAAATATTGGTGAGTATTTATTTGTGTGTCCTGGGGCCCCTTCCACGGAGTGGGCGCGGGGCGCGGGCCGGTCGAGGGCGCTGGCCCGCAGGCCGCCGGCGGCGGCGGCGCGGGCGCAGCCCGCTCGGGGGGGGGGGGGGCGGGGCGCGGCGGCCCCCCCGGGCGGAGGCGGAGTTTCGACGAGGCAGAGAGCAGAGCGTGAATTACCTACCCCGCTTTCGCTTCCAGACAAAACCAAGCCATACCACGCGCCTCCTCGTCAAGCGGCCTGACCAGTACAGGCTGCAATTTGGCATCGTTTGGTATCTCTTGGAAGCGAGGGGGGCCCGCGGCGGGCCCCGCGGGCGGAGGCGGAGTTTCGACGAGGCAGAGGGCAGGTCTGCCCCGAGGCGTTGTGCCTCGGCAGGCCCCACAGACATAAAAATTCTGAGGTCCGCGCGGATTTCTCGGATCGGCGCTGGGGCCCCCCGGCGGCGCCTCCGGCGCCGCCCCTAGCGCGCTCCGCGCGCCAGGGAGGGGGGTCCCAGCGCCGATCCGAGAAATCCACGTGGACCTCCGAGTTTTCATGTTTATGCCATTTGTTGTTCCCCTAGTTCCCCTACCACAGGTGGAGGAGGAGTTTCGACCAGGCAGAAAGCAGGTTTGCCCCGAGGCGTCGTGCCTCGCGCTGCCCCAAGCTGTCGCTGTTCCCCTCGGCCCGCTGCGAGGGCGCGAGGTTTGTGGCCCGCCGTCTCGGCTCCGCCCCCCGCTTCCTCGATTCGTTTGGGCCTCGGTGGGGGGTGGTTTTCTGGCAGAAGTTCAAGGTTTCGTCGAAATCATGCGCTACGCCACTGCTGATTTTTTTTTTTTTTGTTTTCTGAGAGTGGGCAGATTCAGATTCAAGAGAGCCCACTCGTTCACCGCAAGCTGCAGTCTGGAAAAGAGCAGTTGGGGTTATGTTTGTGCCGCGCGGTAATGACCTGACCTCATTTCCGTGCTCCGCTCTGCAGGCTTTCTGGCTCACCCAGAACCCTCCCTTCCCACTCCCAGAAAGCTGGGACACATTGTGTATGAAGAAAACTCACTCGTTCACCGCATGCAATATCCTGGAAAGAGCAGTCGTGGTCATGATGACGGGGATGGCTCGATGGCGGTGATGATGATGGTGATGATGATGATGATGAGGAGGAGGATGATGATGGTGCTGATGATGTTGATGATGGTGATGATGATGCTGGTGCTACTAAAAATGATGCTGCTGACGATGATGGTGATGATGAAGATGGTGATGATGATGATGCTACTGCTGCTGATGAGGGTGATGATTATCATGATGGTGGTGGTGATTATGATGGTGATGATGATGATGCTGCTGATCATGATGGTGATGGTGATGATGACGCGGATGACTACGACGACGACGATGACGGTGACGATGATGACAATTATGGTGATGATGACGATGATGATGAGGAGGAGGAGGAGGTGAATGAGGCTGATGATGATAATGACGATGGCGATGGCTATGATGATGGTGGCGATGATCACGGGGATGGAGGAGTTGGATGCTGATTAGGAGGAGGAGGAGGAGGTTGATAGGGAGGAGGCATGGAGGGACGAGGACGAAGAGGGAGGACGAGGACGAGGAGTGACTGGGAGGACCCAGTGTCCAGAGGATGAGGAGGGGGAGGAGCAGGAGGAGGAGGAGGAAGGTCGAAGAGGAAGAGGAGGGGGGAGGGGGAAAGGGGGAGAACACACATGAGGAGAAACAGTGGGACATGGATGGGGGAGAGGAGTACGAGGGCGACGATGGCGACGGCGAATACAAATACGAAGGAGGAGGTTGATGAGGAGGAGGGAGAGGGGAACAATTATGAACAGGGGAGACTTTCAATCGACGGTGCTCGAAAGGATTACTTATTGTTTTCTTCACATGTCCTAGGTACGTGGCTCTTGTTATTATTGGAACGCCTCCACTGTTTCACGTCTCGCCCCCTCCTCCCTCCCACCTAGATCCCCATATTCAAGGGCACCCATATCCAGATACACTCACACACAGACTCATTGACAAACAGACGCATTCATACTCACATTCACTCACATCCATATTTACTGATACTCGGACTCGCTTCCACTCCCACGCAGGCCCACTCGCACTCAAGCTCGCACATGCGTATTCATATTCACCCAAGCCACAGTCAAGCTCATACACACGTCACCCATACAGGCAGAGCCCCATGTTCGTCTCGATGTTGCAGGCGTGGCAGTTGAGCGCCCCAAGGAGGGGGCCGCCAGAGGTGGGGATGCCTCAGGCGGTTTGTCTGTGCTGTTGCTTCGATGTTTGCTTTTCAGCATCGCGCTGTAGCAGGCGTCGCACTCCAGCACCCCAAAAGCAGCCGCCAGGGGTGGCAACATTTGCCCGTTCGCGCCCAGATTGTGGGGATGTCCCGGGCGGTTTGTGTGTCTGTCTGGCAGATTAGTCGGGGGCGGAAAAGAGGGGGGTGATGACTAGGGGGGTGTGGATATCATGGCGGGGGCCATGATATTTCCCCAGATTTCATGGCGCCTCTTCTTATTTCATTACGTCCCTGGCCCCCCCGCTGGGCCGCGCACATGCCGCCGGTCATGATTTGCACCCCTCCCTCTTGGACACCCCCCTCTTGGCCGCTCCCGAAGATTAGATCTTCGTTGATATCCCCATGCGCATCGTGATGTAAGGGTGGCAGTTGCGCGCGCATCCCGAGGAGGGGCCGCCATGGGGTGGTGGCATTGCTCGCTCGCGCCCAGTTTGTGGGAGCGTCTCAGGCGGGTTGCCCGTTTGGTTGGCTGTGTTTCCCTCTCGCCAGAGCCCTATAATGTTTATCTCGATGTAGCAGGCGTGGCAGTGGAGCGCCCCAAGGGCGAGCCGCCAGGGGTGGTGACAGTCGCCGGCTCGCGTCCAGATTGTGGGGATGGGGTCAGGCGTGTTGTCTGTTTGGCTGATGTGATGCCTCTTTTTGCAGAGCCCCATGCAGCGAGCGTGGCTTTTGTGCACCCCAGGGCCTAGGGCGGGGGCCGCCAGGGGTGGGGACATGTGCCCGCTCGCGTCCGGATTGTGGGGATGTCTCAGACGGTTTGCGGGTTTGCCTGTTTCGTGGCTTGGATTTCTGTGTGTTCAGGGCAGGTTCTGAGAATCATTCGTGCGAGGCTCTGGCTTCAGCAGGAGGAGGATGGAGGAGGAGGAGGAGGAGGAGGAGGAGGAGGAGGAGGAGGAGGAGGGAGAAGGAGGAGGGAGAAGGAGGAGGAGGAGGAGGAGGAGGAGGAGGAGGAGGAGGAGGAGGAGGAGGAGGGGGAGGACCCCAAAGGGGGCGGGGGGGCGCCAGTGAAGGGGACCCCCGCCCGTGGTGATCCAGATTGTGGGGATGTCTCAGGCCGTGCGCCTGCTTGGTGGCCTGGACTTTTGTGCTGTCAGAACAGATTGTGAGTGTGTCTCAAGCGAGGCGCTGGCTGCAGCACCATGTAGTACCCCCAAGGAGGAGCCACCACGGGTAGGACATTTTCCCGGATAGCTCCTTGTGAGAGCTAAGAGGGTGGTTAGAGAAGAAGCCGGCCGGCAAGGCTACGCCAGCTCCTCTCCAAGGCTCCCGGTTAGGCATCCCCGCAGCGACTTGCTTGAACTCGCAGCGTGTTCTTGCCAGCGTTTTCCTACTCGTTCCCAATACGCGTGCCCCGAAGCTCTGTAGAAGGTCCTTCGACACTGTTTCGAAGCTCCTTGGAAGCTCGCCTCTGGAGCTTGCAAGCTCCCCAGGCTTGGTTTCCAGCTCCCTGGCTAGCGTCTCCCACAAGCGTTTTCAAGCTTGCCAGCTCCCGAGGGCGCCCTGCTATCCGGGTTTTGGACTACACAAGTGTCCGCTCGCGCCCGGAGTGTGGGGGGGGTATCTCAGGCGGGTTGCTTGCTTGGTGGCGTGGACGTCTGTGCTTTCAGCACAGATTGCGAGGATGTCTCGAGCGAGGCGCTAGCCTCAACAACCCAGGCGGCCAGATCGTGGGTATCTAACGAGGCGCTCGATTTTGGCACCTCCGACTCCTGCTCATTCAGGGCCCCGTGGTCGAGAAGGATGGCCGCCAGGACGGCGGAGGAGGTAATGGAGGATGACGATTAATAAATGACCGGGGGTCGTGTTCACGCGGCGGCGCCCGGGATGACGATTAGAAAAAACCAGCCGCGGGCTGGAAAACTTTTTTTTTAATCGTTCTCCTCCAGTCAGGAAATTGAATAGAAATACCGGACAACTATTTTGTTTAATCGTTCTCTCCCATTTTTTGTATTAATCGTCATCCCGCATTAAGGACGGAGGAGAAACCAGGAGGACGCAGGAAGAGAGAACTGAGGGAAGAGGGAAAAAGGAAAGGGATGGGGGCACGACGAGCAGAAAAGGAAGGAGGAGGTATGGGGGCCTGCTCACCGCCCGTCTGCCTGTGAGTTGTCGTCGTCGCCGTCCCTGATCGTAGCCGACGCCGTCGTCGTCGTCGTCGTCGTCGTCGTCGTCGCATTCGTCGTCGTCGTCGCATTCGTCGTCCACTCGGACTCGCTCTCGCGCCCAGACAGGCGCAGAGGGAAGTGCCAGGAAATGGGATGAAATGGGATGCACATGTGACGGAGATCTCCATGTCGAGCCATGTTCGTTTGGTTCCCCAGCCCTCCTGTGTGTGTTGGGTTCTCGTTTTGAGTAGAGCACTGTGGCCTCCATCCTTTCGATTATTCTCCTCCTCCCCCTCCTCCTGCCTCCTGCATCCTCCCCTTTCCTCCCCTTTCCTCCTCCTCCTCCTCCTCCTCCTCCTCCTCCTCCTCGCTCCTCCTCCTCTCCTCCTCCTCCTCCTCCTCCCTCCTCCTCCTCCTCCTCCTCCTCCTCCTCCTCCTCCTCCTCCTCCTCCTCCTCCTCCTCCTCCTCCTCCTCCTCCTCCTCCTCCTCCCCCCCCCCTCCTCCTCCCCCTCCTCCTGCCTCCTACCTCCTCCCCTCTCCTCCCACCTCCTGCCTCCTTCCCTCCCTGTGCGCGTACCTGTCCTGCTGGGCGGGAGCTGCGCACCGTGCAGCTCTCGCCACTCTCGTGGGCCCCAGGGAGGTTCAGAGGAGTGTGTACGCGCACCCAGACGGGACCTCGCGGCTCCCTGGGCGGTTGCGAATGGCGCAACCGTGGCCACTTTCGTGGGCCCCAGGGAGGTTCAGAGGAGTGGAGGTCTACGCGCACCCGCACGGGACCTCACGACCCCCTGGGTGGTTGCGAATGGCGCAGCGATCTTCATGTTCGTGGGCTCCTGAGCGTGGGGGGATGCGAACTGCGCAGCCGTCGCCACGTTCTTGGGCTCCTGGGAGCTTCAGCGGAGTGGAAGTGTACGCACACCCAGACGGGATCCCGCGGCTCTTTGAGCGAGCTGCGAACTGCGCGATTGTCGTTTCCCCCCTTCCCCCCTTCCTCAGGCGAGTGTCGCCCGCAGCGGCAGCACGGCGAACCGAACAGATGTGGCGCGTGGCGCGTCCTCTCATCAGTAGTTCGTCCCCCTCCTTCTCTATCCCGCAAGTCCTCCTCACTCTTCGTCCTCCCCCTCCGCCTCCTCCACTGCTGTCCCCCGTGCTATGGTGCGCAGGTGTGCGACGCGCGTGGCCCCGACACTGAATCGCCTTCCGAGTGTTGCATGTCTGGTAGTGTGTGTGCGTGTGTGTGTGTGTGTGTGTGCGTGAGAGAGATCGAGAGAGAGAGAGAGAGGCGCGTGCATGAATCATTCACAGGCAGAGTTACCTCACGTGCAGAAGGGGTTGGGTACGACTCGGATAATGTTCATAATGCGCCCCACAGGTTTCGTGAAGCAACACCACGAAAACCCGTGATTGTCATTGGAAAACAATGGGACCACAAGTGAAGCAACTGATCCTCGTGATTATCCAAAAGGCCAAAGGCCCCGTGCGAAAGAAAGGTCCTCCTCATCCTCCGCCCTCTCTTTTTTTGTTTTGTTTGTGCTCTCTCTCTCTCTCGAGGTGGAAAGGCAGGACTCTTCATCACATATTCCTTTAGTAATGTTCCCTGTGGTGATGATCCCTTGTAGCAAGGCTTCCTTTAGTAATGATGCCGTGTGTACGGATTCCTGTAGTACTGCTTGTTTTGGTACGGATCCTTTTAGTGCGTTTTTTTTGGAGCAGCGTTTCCTGTTGTAAGGGTTATTTGCTAGAGTCTCTCTGTCTCTCTCACACAGTGTGTGTTTCCCCTTCTCCCGAGGTAGATCGTCACGTTCCTTAGTCAGAGTTATTATTTAGCAGTGACTACTATGGCAAGGCTCGCGCTTGACACGGTGCGGATTGCTTTGTTGTGCGTCCGGTGGTACCTCCCTTCTCCCTCGTCAGGCCCCCAGAGACCAGGACACAGATAAACCAGGACACGGAAAACCAAGGAAACGACATCCTTTCCTGCAAAGTCACGTTTTTCAGCGCCCGTGCACGTTTTGTTTGCTGCATTGCAGGATTCGGGTTTGTGTTCGGGTTTAGGGGTGTCCTGCAGGCTTTTGGGGCCTGTGTCCGGGTTGATTCTGGAAATGCTGCGGTGCAGTATTTTGTTCGTGGCGCCGTTTGGAAAACTTGGTTTCGAGGGATGTTGGGTGTCCGGGTCTTGACGAACCAACAACACACACCCATAATTACCCATAAGGGGGTCGGAGAGGGCTATGGGTGCGTGTTGTCGTCGGATGGGGGGCCCCGCTCGAACGGGAGCGTTCCCCAGGGTCCGACAACCCGCACCCATACCCATAGCCAGTCCTCCCCACGAACACCCCTATGGGTATGGGTGTGTGTTGTTCGTTCGTCAGGTCTAGCGTGTCCTGGTCTGCGGGGCCCTGACCTCGTCCGCCCTCGCCCGTTGCCTGCCTCTCCCCTGCCCTGGTCGCCCGCAGGGCCTCCCGGCTGTCGCCGTGCGGCGCGCGCCAAGCGGTAGACCCGGCCACGGGGCTGCCGCACGCAACGCCCGGGCCCCTTTTTCCTGCCCGCGCCCTGTTCCGATCTGCCCCCCATCCTGTTTTACACCTCCTCCCCCTCCCCCTCCCCCTCCTCCCCCTGCCCCTTCTCCTCCTCTCCTCCTCCTCCTCCTCCTCCTCCTCCTCCTCCTCCTCCTCCTCCTCCTTCCTCCTCCTCCCCTCCCTTCCTCCCCCTCCCCCTCCTCCTCCGCCTCCTCCTCCTCCTCCTCCTCCTCCTCCTCGTCCTCCTCCTCCCCCTCCCCCTCCTCCTCCCCTCCTCCTCCTCCTCCTCCTCCTCCTCTTCCTCCTCCTCCTCCTTCTCCTCCTCTTCCTCCTCCTCACCCTTCTCGTCCTCCTCATCCTTCTCGTCGTCCTCCTCCTCCTCTTCCTCTTCCTCCTCCTCCTCCTCCTCCTCCTCCTCCTACTACTCCCTTGCTCAGGGTTCTTTCTGCTAAGGGACACCGGAGTCATGATTCCTTGGCAGGTATGTCTTTCCTGAAGAATCCATGTTGAGGATTCCCCTTGCGTCCGCATTAAGGACTCCTTTAGTGACGATTCCTTCTCGCACGAATTCCCCCGGATTCCTTTCGAATGAGTTCTAGATGCCCCGCGGAAATCTACCACCCCATTCATAAAGAATGCCTTGATCGGGGATGTGGAGAAGCAGGGCGAGCGGGAAGACCAGAGGCCTCTTGGATACCTCTCGGAGTCGCTTCTGATGTCTTGTCAGAGGCTCTTGGAGTTCTCTTGGAGCATCTAGGGGGCCTCTTGGACCGTCTTAGGTACCTCGGGGGAGCCTCTTGGGGCCTCTTGGGGATCTCTTGAGAGTCTCTTGGGGGACCTCTTGGGGGTCTCTTGTGGCCTTCTGGGTGTCTCTTGGTGCACTCTTGGGAGCCTTAGGGGCTATCCTGGAACCAAATTGGGGAGATCGATCAAATGAAGGGTGGGGTGAGGGGGTGTACTACATTAGGGCCCCCCCAGGAGGCCAGCTTTGACCCAACGCCTAAGGAGCATCACGAAGTTGTTGGCTGTTCGCCGAGGCCTTCCGGGACGCTCTGGCACCGTGCGCCCCGGGGCTTCCCGCCCAGGTCCAGGGGAGAGGGGTTTCGGGGGACGGGCCGATTCCTCCTCGAAGGGGAAGAAGGGGGGGGTGGACGAGGAAACGCTCTAGACCACTCGCGCCCTAAAAGGCTGGTGTGACTGGGCGCTCCGAGGCTCTCTTCGAGCCACCCTGGGCCATCGTGTACGGTCCAGTCGCCTCGTGGGGCCATCTCGGAGCACCTTCGGAGCGCTCCTGGGGGAGTCGTGCGGCCACCCTGTGCCTGTCTTGGGGCATTGGTTGACTGTCTTGGAGCCATCTTGAGGCGAAACATCGAAAATCTCGAAACGAACTATGGCAACGAAATATCGAAAATATCGAAAATCTCGAAATCTCGAAATATCGAAATATCGAAAATCTCCAAATCTCGAAACGAAACATCGAAAATCTCGAACATCTAGATCCTGGCAACGAAATGTCGAAATATCGAAGGTACACGGAGCGGCCCAAGGTACACAACAAAACGACAGTCAGCGAAGTCTTGGCAGAGAATCCACACCCAACGAGATCGAAAAGGCGAGTATTGAATTCTTTGTGGTCTTCAGTGGAGTCTGGCTCTGGGCAGCGGCCGTGGGACGCCCAGAGGCCACTCGACGCTTTCGTGGAACCTCCCCCGCAGACATGTTGTAGCCCATCTTCAGCCAAAGCGGACCGTGTTGGGGCCATCTTGGAGCAGTTCGGTCAAGGACGGGGAGGTCCCCCACCTGCAGCTCCTAAGCTCGCCTCATGGACCCCCCCTTGGAGCGCTCTTGGGCGCTCTTGGGGCCGTCTTGGGACCCTCTTGGGCGGCTCTTGGGGCTGTCTTGGGTCTTCTTGGAGCCATCTTGAGGCCTCGGAGGGCCATCGGAAGCAAACAGGCGAGAAGGCGAAACACAGTGATGTCCCTAAGGTGTTGGACAGATGTTGGCCTCGTCGTGGCTCTTTTGCAAGCGTTCTGTGGCCACTCGGGGGCAGTCTTAGGCCTCTTGAATCAGGTTGGAAGTTATCTTGAGCGATCTTGCGCTATCTTGAACTTTCTTGGAAGCCATCCTGGGTTCCATGAGACCCTCTTATAGCCATCATGGGCCATCTTGAATGCTCCTACGGCCCGCGACCCCCCCACCCCCCTCCAGACCCAAAGGAAGGGGAGAGGGGGAGGAGTACACCCCACCCCGAAGGAGAAGAAAGGGTGTTGGAAGAGAAAACGCTCTAAACCACTCGCGCCCTGAGGGCTGGTGGGGTTTCCGTACTAAGGATTCCCTCATGAAGGATTCTTTGCTAAGGATTCTTGTTGAGAGTTCCTGTAGCAGTGGATCCTTGAGTCAGATTTCGTGGGGTTCGTTTCGTAAAGGGTCGTCAGGAAGGTTTCCGATAGCAGGGAGGACGAGCAAGGCGGAGGGTAGCAGTTGCACGGGGAGGAACATGTCGTCGTCGCCGCCGTCGTCGGACGGCCGCCGGAGAGGGTCTCAGGTGACCCGTACCTCCTCCCGCGCTCTCCTTTTCCTCCTGCTCCTCCTCGGCGTCCTCCTCCTCCTCCTCCTCCTCCTCCTCATCATCATCACCATCATCATCATCACCACCATCATCATCATCACCATCATCATCATCATCAGCAGCATAGTCATCATCATCACCATCACCATCACCATCACCATCACCACCATCATCATCATCAGCAGCAGCAGCACATCATCATCATCATCATCATCATCATCATCATCATCATCATCATCATCATCATCATCATCATCATCATCATCATCATCATCATCATCATCATCATCATCATCATCATCACCATCACCATCACCATCACCATCACCATCACCATCACCACCATCATCATCATCGTCGTCATCATCCTCATCCTCACCCTCATCACCATCCTCCAATTCCTCCTCCTCTTCCTTCTCCTGCGCCTCCTCCTCCTCCTCCTCCTCCTCCTCCTCCTCCTCCTCCTCTTTCTCCCCCCCCCTCCTTCATTCCTCCTTCATTCCTCACTCCCCTCCCTCCCCTTCCTCCATCCCTCTCCTCTCCCTCCCTCCCTCCCTCCCTCCATCCTTCCCCTCTCCCTCCCGCCCTCCCTCCTTCCCCCCTCCCTGTCTTCATCCTTCCTGCTTCCCTCCTTCCTTCCCAGCCTCCTTCCTGCCGTTGTTGTGTTCGCTGCTGGCATCTACAACTTCAATGCTGACGTCGGCAGCGGCGACGGCATCGATGATCGACATCGTTGTCGGTTGCCAGAGAGGACCTCCGGCGACCTACTCGGTGGCCACTCGGTGGCGCTATTCCTGGTCCCTTGCCTGGCGCCGGAGACGGCGCTGGCCTGCATCGGCCGCTGGAACGGGCGCAGGCTCCGGCTTGGGCGCGTGCTGCTGCGGCCGCTGCCGTTGCCGCTGCTCGTCGTCGTCGTCGTCGTCGTCGCCGTCGCCGTCGTTGCCGTCGTCGCCGTCGTCGCCGTCGTCCTCGTCATCGTCGCAGCACTCGGCGTCGTCGTCGTGGTGGATACTCCGCAAAACCAGGGAACAACCCATCTGACTGGAGTGCAATTCAGCCCTCCCGCCCCCCTTCGCCCCTTGTCTCCCCCCCCTTCACTTAACCTCCTCCCTTCACCCCCTTCCCCCCTCCATCTCCTTCACCGTCCCCCCGTCTCACTCCTGCGTCCCCCTTCCCCTGCTTTCACCCCCCTCCCCCCTCTTCCCCACTCACCACAGTCGCCCCCTGTCTCCTCCCCCCGCCCCAGTCGGCTCGAGAGGTCTGCTCAGAGCGAGCCCAGACGTCAAGCGCCCCGCATCCATCAGGAGGAAATTAGCTTTGCGAAAAACCCAACCATATGCAGTTGTGGGTACCGCAATTATGAATAAATTCCTCGGTGGCGCTCCCTATGGGGCCACGAAGCGCTGTAGTGGGTGAGACGCAGGGAGCCAGGGCCGTGTTGGGTGGTGGCGGACGCATGCGGGCGGTGCCACTGGGACCTTCCGTGGAGCTCCGCATGTGGCCACGAAACGCTGTACTGGGTGGGCGAAACGCAGGGAGCAAGGGCTGTGCTGGGTGGTGGCGGACGCATGCGGGCGGCACTGGGTGGGCGAAACGCAGGAAGCAAGGGCTGTGCTGGGTGGTGGCGGACGCATGCGGGCGGTGCCACTGGGTTTTCGGTGGAGCCCCCTTATGTGGCCACGAAGCGCTCTATTGGATTGGTGAAACGCAGGGAGCAATGGCTGTGCTGGGTGGTGGCGGACGCATGCGGGCGGTGCCACTGGGACTTTCGGTGGAGCTCCCTATGTGGCCACGAAACGCCGTACTGGGTGGGCGAAACGCTGGGAGCCAGGGCTGTGCTGGTTGGTGGCGGACGCATGCGGGCGGTGCCACTGGGACCTTCGGTGGAGCTCCGTATGGGGCCACGAACCGCTGTAATGGGTGGGTGAAGCGCAGGGAGCAAAGGCTGTGCTGGGTGGTGGCGGACGCATGCGGGCGGTGCCACTGGGACCTTCCGTGGAGCCCCCTATGTGGCCACGAAACGCTGTACTGGGTGGGCGAAACGCAGGGAGCAAGGGGCGTGTTGGGTGTTGGCGGACGCATGCGGGCGGTGCCACTGGGACTTTCGGTGGAGCTCCCTATGTGGCCACGAAACGCTGTACTGGGTGGGTGAAACGCAGGGAGCCAGGGCTGTGCTGGTTGGTGGCGGACGCATGCGGGCGGCCGGTGGAGCTCCCTATGGGGCCACGAATGCGCTGTGCTGGGGTGGCGGACGCATGCGGGCGGTGCCACTGGGACCTTCCGTGGAGCCCCCTATGTGGCCACGAAACGCTGTACTGGGTGGGCGAAACGCAGGGAGCAAGGGGCGTGTTGGGTGTTGGCGGACGCATGCGGGCGGTGCCACTGGGACTTTCGGTGGAGCTCCCTATGTGGCCACGAAACGCTGTACTGGGTGGGTGAAACGCAGGGAGCCAGGGCTGTGCTGGTTGGTGGCGGACGCATGCGGGCGGTCCCAGTGGGGGTTTCGGTGGAGCTCCCTATGGGGCCACGAAGCGCTGTGTTTCGTGGGTGAAACGCATGGAAGAAACAGGAGGGAAGGGATGAGGAGTTGGAGGAGGAGGAGGAGGAAGAGGAGGAGGAGGAGGAGGAGGAGGAGGAGGAGGAGGAGGAAAGGAGGAAAGAAACAACGCGGGGCGACGTCTCTTCAAAGCGAGGACCCAGCACCACAGGATGGTTGGGAAAGCACACAAACACAATCAATCGTCGATTCCCCAGAAAATCTGGGAAACTTTGGGATGTGGGGGGGGGGAAGACGAAAACCCAGAAAGTATCAGAGAAAAGATGGGGAATCCTGTTATTTGTGTGTGTGCTTATTTGTGTGTGTCCCAGGGCCCCTTGAATCCACTCTTGCCTCGCGAGAACAGACGCGGCCCATCCCCCCTGGCATCGCTCGGACGTGTGCATTTTTTTCTCGGCGAGGACCCTGGAGGAACATCCTGGATCATCGAGCAAGCAAGAACACGCACGAAACCGAAAAACGCACAGGGAGTGGACGTCCGAGTGGACTCAGAAAATAGGGGGAATCCTGTTATTTGTTTGTTTGTGTGTTTGTGTTTATTTGTGTGTGTGTGTTTATTTGTGTGTGTCCCAGGGCCCTTGAATCCATTCTTGCCTCGCGAGAACAGACACGGCCCATCCCAGGCCGTGACAGCTGGGCGCCGCATCCCCCCTTTCGGCGCGCGCGCGCCGTGGCTCCGACGGGCCCTCGCCGTGCGCCCCCCTTTGCGCCACGGCAACTGGCACCACCGGGCAAGGCCCGCCCCCCCCCAAAATACCTGTAAGTCGGGCCTGTCCCTCTACAGGAAGAGGGGGAGGAGGGAGGAGGAGGTGGAGGAGGAGGAGGAGGAGGAGGAGGAGGAGGAGGAGGAGGAGAACGCGGGGACCGTCTCTTCAAAACGAGGACCCAACAACACAGGTTGGTTGGGAAATACCTTTAAGTCGGGCCTGTCCCTCTACAGGAGGAATATTCAAAAATATCATGTTATTTCTTTTTGTCTTTTAAGCAAAAGTAGTGTGGACCCGTGGATGAAATCCGCAGGGTTGGGCGGATCGAAGCATGGTGGCGCGCGCTTGGTGGTGCGACGCTGCCAGCTACTGCCGTAGATCCCTTGCAGCTTGTTCTAGTGCTGTTTCCCCACCGAAGGCGCCCAATGCATCGAAACGGGGGCCGAAGTGTTCGAGCTTCGCAAAAGGCAGGAATTCAGGAGTCCAGGCCTGAGCAACGTTGGAAGATTCGCGCCGGGATCGCGGCGGACGCGGGAGCGGGTTCGGGCAAACGCGGCGCCGTCTCGGGCCGCGTCGGACGCGTCGGAACGGCGTCGCGGCAAAGTAGGGAGCGCAGCGGGGCAGCCCCAGGGCCACCGGAGCGTCAAAACATTTGTTTTTTGCGCCTGCGAGGGGCCTCTCGCCTCTCGTCAGCCCCCCTCTGTTGGAAGCAATTTTGAAGCTTCTTGGGGGCCGAATGGGAGCTCTATGGGGGCTGTTTTGGGCTCCTCGGGGGCTTCTCGGAGCCCTCTTGGGCCGGCAGGGCGCCTCGTGGGCCGTCTTGGGGCCGTCTTGGGCCATCCTCTTGGGTGGTCTTGGGCGCCTCTTGGGCCGTCCTGGGCCCGTCTGGAGCCATCTTTGGGCCCTCTTGGGGGCCGTCTTGGGCGATCTTGGAAGCCTCTGGGGCCGTTGTGGACGCTTCGAAAAGCATAAGCCGAATCTGCTGAAAATGTCAATTTGCCGAAGGGAATGTAACGACTTTCGCTAGAAGGAACCCTATCGGGGGAACCCTTTGGACCCGCCTGGAACCGTCCTGGGGCGTCTTTGGGGCTCATGGGGCTGTCTGGAGAGCATCTTGGGCCGCCTGAGGTGGTCTCGGGGCCTCCGTAGGCCGTCTCGGGGCTGTCCTGGGCCCCTCTTGGGCCTCTCGTGGGGTCCTCTTGGGTGGTCTTGGGCGCCTCTTGGGCCGTCCTGGGCCCGTCTGGAGCCATCTTTGGGCCCTCTTGGGGGCCGTCTTGGGCGATCTTGGAGGCCTCTGGGGCCGTTTTGGACGCTTCGAAGACCAATAAGCCGAATCTGCTGAAAATGTTCATCTTCCAAGGGGAATGTGACGATTTTTGCTTGATGGAGCCCTTTCGGGGGACACCTTGGACCCGCCTGGAACCGTCCGGGGGCGTCTTTGGGGCGCATGGGGCCGTCTTGAGAACATCTTGGACCGCCTGAAAGCCGTCTTGGGTCGTCTCGGGGTCTCCATGGGCCCCTCTCGGGGCTCTTCTGGGGAGCTCCGGTGCCGTTTCGGGCCCTTCTGGGGCCCTCCGGAGCCGTTTCGGGGTTCTCTGAGGGCTCCGGGGACCGGGGGCCCACGCAAACCCACAAAGCATCTTTAGGATTTATTTGAATGAATAGCCTGGGGATTATTTTTTGAGCATTTGTTTTACCATTTTGGGGTATGTTTTGACTATGTTGTTTTTCGTTGATAATGCCCCTGTAGGGGGACACGCCCGACTTAAAAGTACCCGAGGGCAGCCTCGCTCGAAGGGAAGCCTGCGTCGCCGCATTCCAAGTCAGCGGCGGCGTCGACAGCGCAGTCGCCGCACACAAAAAGCTCGCTCACAAGCAAGCGCCCTGCCGACCTCGATGCCACGCACGAGCAATACCGCCCCGACCCACGCAGGCTTAGGGGCGAGCTGATGAGAATGTGCGGGGAGAACAAAGTCAACTACGCTCGGGAGCCTTGAGACGGGGGTCAATGCAAACGGGGGTCAGCCAGGGCACTGGATCCTGCAAGATCCTGCGAAGACCCCCTCTGGCTGACCCGGGTTAGCGAGCCGCTTGTGGCCGTGAGGCGGCCGCGCATGTTGGCTGACCTTGGTTTGCGAAGCCCTGCGTTGCAGTTTTTTGTTCCTGCTATGCAGTTTTTGTTTTCCTGCTGACCCGGGTCTGGATTGACCCGGGTCAGAAGATCTCCGATACGCCATGCTGCGCTACTCCCTCACGCGCAAAAAGGCATCAGACCACGACCCAGCACCAGCAGGGACCACGGTCGATGCCGAAGCCCTGCAGGGCAACGGCATAGCCCCTCTCACCAGCTTCGACGCTCACAAATGGGACGTCCTCGTTACCACCGCGCTCGAAAGGGAGGGCGACGGGACGTCTTACACCAGTCGCATCTCGCCCCACACGCTTGAGGAAGGCGACCGCCTGCTACAGCAGATCCGCACTCAGGACAAACCTTTAGCGCTCGCAGCGCGGAGGCCCATCAACACGGACTACTCAGGCAAAAAAGTATAGTCACAGTGCTCCGTCGCACGGCCAATGCTAGACACATCCAAGGGGCCATCTACCAAAATCGGACTGGAGGATGTCAAGTGCCTTCAAAACGTCGTCCAAGTTGCTCTCGACCCAGCTGACAACGTGGTCTGGATCCGCTCTGCCATCTGTGAGGCTGACGCCATCGCGGTCACGCCTGCATCCGAGGAGCTGTTCACGGCACAATGCTCAGGCGATGCACTTGTAAACGGCAACCGCAACCCAGGTGGACCAGGTTCGGCGCAGCAGAAGGCGAAAGAACGCCACACATCGACCAAGAAGGACGCTTCACGCAAACAGCTGGACGACGGCCTCACTGACGCGTTCACGGCCGCGTTCACGTGCCACCTCCGCACCGCGCAAGTGCAGGAATACATGCAGCCCCTAGGACGCCAGGGCACAGCTATGGTGAAACGCAGTTTCGCGGCGACCTTCGTGATTGAGCTACAGTCGGGGCCCTGAAGAAGGAACCCTTTTCGTTGGGGAGGGGCTCCGTGTTCCTTGATTGTTTCGCAGCTTGCCTTGGATTTCCCTAGGTTTCCGATACGAAATCGAAGTTCCACTTATGGAAAACAGGGGCCTCGTTCCTCATTCAGGGTTCCTTAGGTCAAGGCCCCGACTGTAGTTGATGTCCCTCTGGTTCTCCCCGCCTCGGGGCGAGGAGGCGCCTGGCTTGGCCCCAGCCATCGCGGCTCTGCAGGGCCCCCGCCCAGCGACCACACCACCGCGCGGCGCCCCGAGGGTCGCCAGGCCGCGCTCCAGGAAGCGCGCGACGCCCCCGCCGAGCACAGAGCTGTCGGCGCTGTCAGCGCGGGCAAAACAGTGAGCATCATAGTCACGGCAGACGCCCAGGAAGTCACCGCCCACCAAACCACCCCAACCCAACCCGAAGGCCCCAATTTGCCCTCCATTTCCAGTGGGGGGGGTCGGGGAACGTGGAGAAAACACACATGAAGCTCGTACCCCCCCCAACCCGAAATTCGGGTCTTCGGGTTGGGTTGGGGTGGTTTGGTAGGTAGTCAGGAAGCGCCCTGAAACTCTCCAGAATTCGCGCTGCTCTTGCCACCGCAGAGCACCGTATCACGGGCATCGAACCACAGAGCGCCACCATGATGCAGATCGCTTGGGTCCTCGCATCCATCAGGTGGCACTGTCAAGTCCAAGGCACTGGCTGGGACAGGGCGACCGGGGGTGACTTCGCCATCGCCCAGGCGGCCAGCCCCTCCTCTGAACGCGGCGGCCCACGTCCGCGGGTCCACTATCCCATGGGCCATCGCCAAGATGGAGGCACGCGCCCCTGCCATGGCCGATTCCCCGCAATGACCGCCCGCCATGATCACCTCACCAGGGTTACCAGTTTGAAACATATCCCTATCCCTATGTTTGACATCACCTCGCCTCGATGCCGATCTTGAGGGTTCCCTCGGTTTCTGAGGGCCCATCCCTGAGATTGCCCTCGCTTCTTGCTCGCCCATCTCAGGGACAGGGATACGTTCGAGGCTGGTTACAGGGGCCGTCGCGACGGAGCAAGCCCGGGGGGGCCTCACGCAGGGAGAGAGCAGGGCGGCCCCCGGGCCCTGCCTTCAAAAGCGCGACGGACACCGCGGCCGCGCCCACAACGCCACTGCGATTGCGCGCCCCGCCCTCTCCTCCTCCTCCTCCTCCTCCTCCCCCTCCTCCTCCTCCTCCTCCTCCTCCTCCTCCTCCTCCTCCTCCTCCTCCTCCCGGCGAGAATCAGCGCGAGGCCAGCGCGCCGGGCCCTCGCGAACAAACCTGCCGCCTAGGAAGGGCGCCGCACCGCCGCATGCAAGGGCGCAGCCGACTGCGACATGGGGGCCGGCGCCGACCGAATCGGAGCTGATTTTTTCGATACGGGGTCCCTGGAAGTCCCGACGCTTCCCCCGGGACCGGTTTCCCCTCCTGCGGTGACCTCTGGTGCGGGCACAGATGGGCCCCCAGAGAGCTGAAAACGGAGCAGGAGCAACGGCTTGCGTGCCCAGGCTTGGTCCCCCCGCGGCCCCCCAAAAGCCGCGCACCAGAGGTCACTCTTGCCCAGGGTCACCCTTGCGTATAGCCGCTCCTACGACGCGATCGTGTCTGGGTTGCGACCTCTACGAGGAGGAGGAGGAGGAGGAGGAGGAGGAGGAGGAGGAGGAGGAGGAGGAGGAGGAGCAGGAGGAGGAGGAGCAGGGGGAGGAGGTTGAGGAGGAGGAGGAGGAGGAGGAGGAGGAGGAGGAGGAGGAAGAGGACGACCACGATGAGGACGAGGACCTCGCCCCCCGAGCGGCGACGGCTCCGAGGAGCGGCGACGGCGCCGGCGGACCCGGCGAGCGCGGCGCGGCCGCCGGCAGCCTCGTGCCGGAGCGGCCGGACGGCGCGGCCCCCGGCCTTCTGGCGCGAGCCCGGGCGGGGAGCCGGGCACACACTGAGGGAGGGAGGGAGGGGAGGGAGGGGAGAGGGAGGGAGGGAGGGAGGGGAGGGAGGGGAGAGGGAGGGAGGGAGGGGAGGGAGGGGCAGGGAGGGGCAGGGAGGGAGGGAGGGAGGGGAGGGGAGCGGAGGGGCAGTGACACTGATGCTGTTGTTGGTGGCGGCGGCGGCGGCGACGATGATGATGGTCGTGATGGTGATGGTGATGGTGATGGTGATGGTGATGGTGGTGGTGATGGTGATGGCGACGAGGATGATGGTGATGATTACGGTGATGGTGATGGTGATGATGATGATGACGACGATGATGATGATTATGATGATGGTGGTGGTGGTGCTGGAGATGATTATGGTGATGATGATGGTGCGATGATGATGACGATTCTGATAATGATGATGGTGATGGTGATGATGCTGATTATGGTGGTGATGGTGATAGCGGTGGGTGACGATGATGATGATGATAGTGGTGGTGATGCTGATGTGGTGATGTGGATGAGGACGATGATGACGATGATGATAATGATGCTGATTATGATGACAGTTGTGGTGAAAATCATGATGTGGTGATGAGGATGGGGATGAAGATGATGATAATGATGATGATGATGATGATGATGATGGTGATGGTGGTGGTGATGGTGGTGATGATGCTGGTGGTGGTGATGATGGTGGTCCTGATGAGGATGAGGATGCTGAAGATGATGATGGTGATGATGATGATGATGATGATGATGGTGATGGTGATGGTGATGTTGTTGATGATGATGATGATGGTGATGATAAGGATGCGGATGATCATGATGATGGTGATGATGATGATGGCGATGAGGATGAGGATGAGGATGATGTTGATGATGATGATGACGATGATGATGGAGTTGGCGATGGTGTTGGTGATGATGATGACGTGGTGACGCGGAGGAAGACGAGGATAAAGATGAAGACGAGGATGAAAATGGTGGTGACGTTGATGATGGTTGTGGTTATGATGAGGTGGTGATGAGGACGAGGATGAGGATGAGGATGATGATGATGCTGATGACGATGATGGTGCTGATAATGGATGTGACGATGATGTGGTGATGAGGATGAGGATGGGGATGAGGACGATTTATGGTGATGATAATGAAGATGATTATTATGATGATGATCATGATGATAGTGATGTTGAAGAGTACCAGGAAATGATGACGATGATGGTGATGCTGATGATAGTGATGGTGGTGATGATAATGACTGTGATGACATTGATGATGAGGATGCTGGTGGTGATGATGATGAAGATGGCGATGCTGATGATGATAGTTAATGGTGCTCATGATGCTGATGATGATAATGATGATAGTGGTGGTGGTGGTGATGATGACGCTGTGATGGGGATGGGGGTGATGATGGTGATGGTGTTGATGATGTGGGGATGGGGATGAGGATGAGGATGAGGATAGGCATGAGTATGATCATGATGGTGGTGGTGGCGACCCGGATGATGATGACGACGATGATGTTGATGATGATGATGGTGGTGGTGATGCCGACTTGGTGATGGGGATGAGGATGAGGATGAGGGTGGGGATGAGGATGATGCTGGTGATGGTGATGGTAATGATGATGTTGATGATGATGGTGATGGTGATGATGCTGATGAAGATGATGATGGTGATCATGATGGCAATGGTGATGAACATGATGGTGATCATGATGCTGATGGTGATGATTGTAATGGTGATGGTGATCATGATGGCGACGGTACTGCTGATGATGATGGTGGTGGTGGTGATGACGTGGTGATGAGGGTGAAGATGAGGATCAGGATGACGATGACGATGAGGATGATGACGGTGATGATGATGATGCTGATGATGGTTATGATGGTGGTGGTGATGATTATGTGGCGATGACTGTCGAGATGTGGATGAGGATGAGGATGTGTATGATGATGGTGATGACGATGATGACGAGGATGAGGATGATGACGTGGTGATGGGTGAGAGGATGAGGATGAGGATGAGGATGAGCATGATGATGAGGATGGCGATGGTTATGATGATGGTTTTGATGATTGTTATGGTGACGATGCTGGTAATGATGCTGGTGATGATAACTATGATGATGATGATGATGATGATGATGATGATGGCGATGCTGATGATTAGGATGATGACAATGGTGACGATGGTTATGATGATGGGGGACGATTATGATGTGGTGGTAAGGATGATGATGAGGATGATGTTGAGGATGAGGATGATGATGGTGGTGATCATGATGGTGATGATGCTGATGATGTGGTGATGAGGATGAGGATAAGGATGGTAATGTTGCTGATTATGCTGATGATGATGACGATAATGATGATGATGATGATGATGATGATGATGATGATGATGATGATGATGGTGGTGATAACTATGATGATGATGATGATGATGACGATAATGATGATGATGATGATGATGATGATGATGATGATGATGATGATGATGATGATGATGGAGGTCATCATGATGATGGTGGTAGTGATGAGGATGAGAATGAGGATGATGATGATGATGATGATGATGATGATGATGATGATGATAGTGATGGTGATGATGATGGTGGTTGTGAGGATGATGGTGGTGGTGAGGATGATGATGAGGATGAGCATAATGATAATCATGCTGGTGATGATGATGATGGTGATGATGATGATGATGATGGTGAGACTCAGGATGATGATGCTGATGCTGATGATAGTGGTGATGATGATGATGATGACGATGATGATGATGATGCTGGTGGTTTTGATGACGACGATGATGGTGATGGTGATGGTGATGATGACGCGGTGATGAGGATGAAGATTTGGATGAGTATGAGGATGATGATGGTCGTGGTGATGCTGACGATGATTTCAATGATGATGATGATGATGACGATTATGATGCTGGTGGTGATGATGATCTGGTGATGAGGATGAGAGTGAGTATGAGGATGAGGATGATAATGAGGGTGAGGATGATGATGATGGCGATGGCAATAATGATGATAATGGTGGTGATGGTGATGATGTGGTGATCAGAATGAGATTGAGGATGAGGATGAGGAGGATGATTGTGACGCTGATGGTGATATTGATGATGATCATTATGATGATGCTGACTATGCTAATGAGGATGATGATTGTCATGATGGAGGTTGTGGTGGTGATGATGATGTTGCTGAAGATGATGATGGTGATGGTGATGGTGGTGGTGGTGGTGGTAATGGAGGTGATGGTGATGATGATGATGATGAGGAGGAGGAGGAGGAGGAGGGTACTGGTGATGGCGCTGGTGATGTTCATTGTGGTAATATTGATAGTGATGCCGATGAGGAATAGAGGAGATGAGGAGGAGGGAGGAGGAGGAGGAGAGGAGGAGGGAGGAGGAGGAGGAGGAGGAGGCGCAGGCGGAGGAGGAGGAAATTGAGGAGGACAAGCGGTAGAAAATGGAGGAGGATGTGGAGGAGGATGTGGAGGAGGAGGAGTAGGAGGAGGAGGAAGAGGAGGAGGAGGAGGAGAAGAAGGATGGGGAGGAGGGGGAAAGTCGGAGGATGAGGACGGGGAGGTCAGGAGCGGGAAGGAGGGGGAGGAGGGATTGGAGGCAGAGTGAGAGGGGAGGAGTAGGAGCAGGAGTAGGTGGTGGGGGAGGGCGAGGGGGAATAGGGTGAGGAGGGGTCATAATGAGGTGGAGCAGTGATGATAACAAGACCAGGGGGAGGGGAGGGGAGGGGGAGAGTGAAGATGAGGGAAGCTCAAGTCGGCCGGCCAGCTGGTAAGTACGCCCCTTTCTCATATCTATTTTGGCCTCGCGATAGCTCCGCGCAGCCGAGGCCGCTGCTTTTCTACTCCCAGCGGCGGCTCTGCTGGGTGCCTCACTTCACACGGTGGCGACCCCCGACCGCTCTGAGCGGGATGTACGGCTGATTATTGTTATATTGTTGATTTTGGGTGCCATTTGGACTCTTCCCGCGGAGGCCGGCGGAAGGAAGATGGAATGGTGAATTGTGCAGCGACGTCCAGGGACGTGGCGGCGACGGCGCTTCCGGGCAGGTCTCTTTGGCAACGGAGCTGCTAAAGTCGCTGTCCCGCCAGCGTGGACGCGGCGGAGGCGAACAGCCGGAGGGCAACGCCACGACCCGGGGCCCGCAGTGGCATTGCAGGGGCTGCAACAGCCTACCGAACGACACCTCCCGCGCCTGCTGCGCGGGCGTGACGCAGCACGCCCG
Source organism: Prorocentrum cordatum (assembly GCA_963575745.1). Classification (NCBI taxonomy): domain Eukaryota; class Dinophyceae; order Prorocentrales; family Prorocentraceae; genus Prorocentrum; species Prorocentrum cordatum. The sequence continues at coordinate 93,486 of CAUYUJ010021832.1, read as the reverse complement.
TCCCTCGCGCCCCGAACGCGGCTGGGGGCGCGGCCCAGCAGCCCCCGAGTGCCGCCAGCGCGCGGCAACAGGGCGCGACGGCCGTGCCGCTCCGCTCTTGGCCAGCGCGGCCGCCGGCGTGCACCGCGCTTCGGCGCCACGTGCGGCGCGCCGCCTGGCGACCACGCAGGGGCGGCGCGCCCAGGTCCCCGGGGGCCCTGCGCTGGAGGAGGAGGAGGAGGAGGAGGAGGAGGAGGAGGAGGAGGAGGAGGAGGAGTTGTGGAAGTGGATCAATGGAGGGGAAGCGTGCTGCCAAATAGTTTCCAGATGTCTAAGACAGAGTTCGGCCAAGTTCTAAACATGGAGAACATGTTCACATATTTTCTTACATCAGTTTTAACACTTGAGGCGTTGTTAACTCAATGATAGGCTTGTTCAAGTGCCCATTGCCATGGCATCCACAAAAAGAAGAGGAGAGAAACGTGAGCGAGGAGGAGGAGCTGATGGACGAGCTGACCGACCTCGAGGACGAGGGCGAGGCTGGGGCCCTCGCCGCGGGCCGGCGGCTGCAGCGGTCCCGGTGCGGGAGGCCGGCGAAGCAAGACGGTCCCTTTTCGTTGATTCTTGCCCCACGCGCTGCAGGCGACGGTGCCGCTTCCGATGCTGGCTCCGGGCATGGCCCCGAGGCTGGCTCCCATGCCGGCCCCAGGGCGCTCGACGACATCGAGGCGCCGCCCGCCGCGGCGAACCCGTCGTCGGGAGGCTCCCGACCTCGCGCCGCCGTCAGCAGCGCGACGACGACTACGAGCTGCACGGCGACACCGGGGAGCGCGACGACGGGCACGTGGCCGTGCAGCACGACGACGCGTTCGACCAGTGCGGCGAGCACCGCGAGCACCGCGCCGCCGGCAATGCGTGTATGGCTGGTGGTGGAAGCGCTCGGGCTTGCACGCCCGAAATGGGTACTGAAAGAATGGGTACGATGCCCAGCAGCAGTTCCTGTTCATTTTGAACAGGACTCGCTGTCCACGCCGCCGCGGCCTGTGTCCATTCGAGACAGGAGGTCGCCTGCCCAACAGCGGCCGCTGTTGCTCTGGGACAACGTTTGTTGTTGGGCATTGTGCCCATTCTTTCGGTACCCACTTCGGGTGTCCAAATCGGGAGGCCTCGCGGAGCGGCGCCCTCTCCCGGGAAGGTGGTTCAGAGCCCCGAATCATCAGGGGTAGCTCGGGTCAGGGCTAACTCGGGTTCGTTTTTCGGGAGTCCGAACCCGAGTTATCCCGGACCCGAGTTACCCCGGATATTTCGGGCGTCCAGAGCCCCAGAATCATCAGGGGTAACTCGGGTCAGGGCTGACTCGGGTTCGTTTTTCGGGAACCCAAGCCCGAGTTACCCCGGACCCGAGTTACCCCGGATAACTCGGGCGTCCAAGTGGTGTGTGGGGGGGGGGCGGCGGCCGCCGCGCCCCCGGCAAAGCCCGCGCCGGCAGCAGGCGCCTCGACGAACACCGCAGGGCCTCGCCCAGGACCCCCGGCCGACTCGGAGCCCCGACCTCACGGACGAGTCGGCCAGGATACCCCAGATTTCGTAATAAAAGGGAGGGGGTCTGGACCCTCCAAGACGAGCCATTTCAGACCCCCCCCCCCCCCGTGGGAGAACCCTCCAAAACATCGTCCCCAGACCCCCCCAGGCCCTCCAAGACAGCCTGGAAGAGACCCCCCCCGACATGAGACCCCCCTCCCTTTATTACGAAATCTGGAGTAGTCTCGGCCTCCTAGATGGGGTCGGAGTAGATGGGGTCAGAGGATCGCGCCGCATCGTCGATGCATCATCGATGCGGCTCGATGTGGGGACCGTGCTTCCCCACGCCGACGTCGCCGATGCATCGGCGACGCATCGCCGATGCATCGCTGATGCATCGCCGATGCGGCGCGATCCTTCGACCACATCTACTCGGACCCCATCCAGGAGGCCCCAAGAGAGGCGGGAGGTGACGATGGCTGCGGCGCGGCGCCGCCCCGGGGCTCCCGTCGCGCCTCTGGTGGGGCCCCCGCCAGCACCAGGCGCTTCGCACGCCGCGGCGCCCCTGGCAGCCCTGGAGCCGGAAGCCGTCCAGCAAGTGCCGCCTCGGCTGGGGGCTAGTGACTCGTAGAGCTTCCCTGAGAGCGAAGCGGCAGTGCTTGAGAGTAATTCCGGCGAGCTGGGGGGCTAGTTGGCAAAGCATCCCGACGGAAGTTTTGCATAATTCTGGTCGGTCAAGAACACCTCGTCGAGCTCTTCGACGAGATGAGCTAAGAGTGGCGCAGCCGCTGGGGGACGGGGATTTGGCGCGATGGTGCGAGGACTTAGCGGGGATTTAGCGGGGGGTGCGATGGTGCGATGGGATTTAGCGCGATGGTGCGATTTAGGGGGGATTTAGCGGGGATTTAGCGCGATGGTGCGATGGGGGACGGGGATTTAGCGGGGATTTGGCAGCGGCCCCGGGCTCGACCTTCGCCATGGCGGCCCAGCGCATGGCAGCGCGGATGGGCCAGCGTCCGCGTCGGGGGGGCGCAGCACCCCGGCCCTCGCTGCGCGGGCTGCGGCGGCAGCACCGGCACAGCCAGGCCGGAGCATGGCGGACATGGCGAACGCTGCTACCAGTGCGGTGGCGCTGGAGCAGGCGGCTGCCTGCAGTGGTGCGCACCCGGCGCAGCGTGCGTTTGCCGGCGCTGCGCGGCGCCAGAGGTCCCGCCAGCGGCCGCAGCAGCGCCGCCAGCCCCCTCAGGCGCCCCCGCCGCCGGCGCCGCCCGCTCCTGCGCCTGCTGCCGCCGCGCCCGCGGCCTCGGGTGGTGCGGCAGACGCGCGTCGCAACCTTTCGGCCGGAGGAGGAGGAGGAGGAGGAGGGGAGGAGGAGGGGAGAGGAGGGAGGAGGAGGAGGAGGAGGAAGGAGGAGGAGGAGGAGAGGAGGAGGAGGGGAGGAGGAGGGGGGGGAGGAGGAGGAGAGGGGGATGTGGTGGAGGAGGAGGAAGGAGGAGAGAGAGGAGGAGGTAGGGGGAGGAGGGAGAGGAGGAGTAGGAGGAGGAGGAGGAGGAGGAAGAGGGAGGAGGAGGAAGAGAAGAGGAGGGAGGAGGGGGAGGAGGAGGAGGGAGGAGGAGGAGGAGGAGGAGGTTAGGAGGAGGAGGAGGAGAAGGAGGAGCGGCTTGGGCACGATGGGCCTGGTGGGAGAATTTGCGGCCGATGGCCCGGCGCTTCGGCTCGTCCCGGATGGAGGCCCCTGCCAAGGAGCACCCTGCTTGCCTCAAGTCGGGCCTGTCCCCCTACAGGGGGATTTTCGGCGAAAAGTAAGAAATACCCCCAAAATAATCCAAAAGTACATAGTGCAAAAATAGTCTGGGGACTATGTTTCCTCCTCCTCCTCCTCCTCCTCCTCCTCCTCCTCCTCCTCTCCTCCTCCCCTCCTCCTCTCCTCCACTGCCTCCTCCTCCTCCTCCTCCTCCTCCTCCTCCTCCTCCTCCTCCTCCTCCTCCTCCTCCTCCTCCTCCTTCTCCTCCTCCTCCTCCCCCTCCTCCCCCTCGCGAAGAGCCGGCGCGTGGGTGGAGTGGGGCTGCAAGACGAGCATTTCCTTGCCGACGCGGTCGTGCGAGGCCATGGCAGAGGAGCAGTCTCGAGCGGCCGCCTTGCGCCCCAGACCCCCGACGTCATGATTTTTCCACTGCGCGGCCCCAGAGGCCTGGACCCATTCCCCGGGACTGGATTTTCATCCTGGGTTGTTTTTCGACGGCGCCGAGGCCCAGTACGGGCCCCCGGAGGCCGAAAATAGCGTTAAGTCGGGCCTGTCCCTCTACAGGGGGAATGTTCAAAAATGGTCCAAAAATATCATGGGGATTATTTTTTGACTATGTTTGATCAGGGGGGGGGTATTATTGTTTTTATGTTTCGTCGAAAATCCCCCTGTAGGAGGACGGGCCCGATTTCAAAATAGCGAAAACCTCCCGTCGCGATTTTTGCACAGCGCGAGGGCGCCTGGCTCTGCAGCCTCGGCCTGGCGCCGCAGACCCCTCTCAGTCGTGCCGCCCCAGTGAGCCACCCGAAGGGCACCACGCCCTCGGGGACAACCCGCCCCCACGCACGCCACGGCGGGGGACCGTGACCGTGGGCGGAATGGGCGGGGATCCTCCAATGAGTCCCCCCCGCACAGGGGACCCGCGACACCGCCCGAACCCTGGCGGAGTACCAGGTGGGCCACCGCACAGGGTGTCGCAGGAAAACGTGGCAGAAAACCACAACCCACGAAATTAATCCTCATCCGCCTCCCCTTGCCCATGTCCCTCCCCGCCTCCTCGCTCTTTCTCCCCCTCCCCCTCCTCGCGATTTTTTCACAGCGCGAGGGCGCCTGGCGCCGCAGACCCCAGAGAGCGCCGAGCAGCCGCAGGGCCTGCTGCAGCCGGCGGCTGCGCTGGCCATGGGCCCCCCGCCAGCACGGCCGCGCTACGGCGAGGCCCTGCTGTCGCACTGTCAACTCCAGCGCGCCCCCTGCAGCAGCCCTTCTCCTCCTCCTCCCCCTCCTCCTCCTCCTCCTCCTCCTCCTCCTTCTCCTCCTCCTTCTCCTCCTCCCCCCCCTCGTCCTTTTTTCTTCCTCCTCCTCCTCCTCTTTCTCCTCATCCTCATCCTCATCCTCTTTCTCTTTCTCTTTCTCCTCCTCCTCCTCCTCCTCATTCCTCCTCCTCCGCCTCCTCCTCCTCCTCTTCCTCCTCTCCTCCCCCTCCCCCCCTTCCCCCCTCCTCCTCCTCCTCCTCTTCTCCTCCCTCCTCCTCCTCCTCTCATCATCATCCTCCTCCCCCTCCTCCTCCTGCTCCCCCTCATCGTCCCTCCCCCTCACCTCCTTCTCCTCCTCCACCTCTCTCCTCCTTCTCTTCCTCCTTCCCTCCTGTCCTCCTCCTCCTTGTCCTTGTCCTCTTCTCCCTCCTTTTCCTCCTCCTCCTCCTCCTCCTCCTCCTTCTCCTCCTCCTCCTCATCATCATCCTCCTCCTCCCCCTCCTCCTCCTGCTCCCCCTCGTCCCTCCCCCCACATCTCTTCTCCTCCTCCTCCTCCTTCTCCTCCTTCTCCTCCTCCTTCCCTCCTTGTCCTCCTCCTCCTCCCGCCCCACGTGCCCCCTCCTTCCCTCCTTATCCTCAGCCTTCCCTCCTGCCTGCGCCCTCATTGGCAGCAGAGGTGCCAACGGGGAGTGAAGCTGCCTTGTGCTGGCCGTTCAGGGGCCAACTCGGTAGAGCGATGTTTTGTGATACGTATTCGTCTTATTGTTGTGAATAATGTAAAAGTATGACGCCGAGTATTAGTAGGAATAGGAGTAGGAGTAGTAGTCGCAGTCGTAACAAGTTTTGTTGTAGCAGTAGTCGTAGACGTAGTAGTAGTAGTAGTAGTAGTAGTAGTAGTAGTAGTAGTAGTAGTAGTAGTATTGGTAGTAGTAGTAGTAGTAGTAGTAGCAGTAGTAGTAGTAGCGGTAGTAGTAGTAGTAGTAGTAGTAGTAGTAGCAGTAGCAGTAGTAGTAGTAGTAGTGAGTAGTAGTAGTAGGTAGTAGATAGTTAGTAGTAGATTAGTAAGTAGTATTAGGCGGTAGTGGTAGTAGGAGTAGTATAGTAGTAGCTAGTAGTATATAGTAGTAAAGTAGTAGTATATAGTAGTGTAGTAGTAGTATGTAAAGTAGTAGTAGTAGTAGTATATGTAAAGTGGTGGTGGTGGTGGTGGTGGTGTGGTGGTGGTGGTGTGGTGTGTGGTGGTGGGGTTGAGTGGTTGGTAGTAGAAGTATGTAAAGTAGTGGTAGTAGTAGTGGTAGTAGTATGTTAGTAGTAGTAGTAGTAGTAGTAGTAGTAGTAGTATAGTAAGTAGTAGTAGTATAGTAAAGTAGTAGTAGTAGTAGTATAAATGTAAGTAGTAGTAGTACTAGTAGTAGTAGTAGTAAGTAGTAGTAGTAGTAGTAGTAGTAGTAGTAGTAGTAGTATAGTAGTAGTAGTAGTAGTAGTAGTAGGTAGTAGTAGTAGTAGTAGTAGTAGTAGTAGTAGTAGTAGTAGTAGTAGTAGTAGTAGTAGTAGTAGTAGTAGTAGTAGTAGTAGTAGTAGTATGATACATATAACGGCGCACCGGGTCCGGGGGCCCGGGGCCGGGACCCCGACCGCAAATGTGGGCCCCGGGGGGCCCGTTGGCTCGTCGGACCGCCGGACGCCGTCCAAGATCGTTCGCAGGCGGCTTCGGAACGCGCTCCGATGGCTCCAGATGCCTTCCAAGACGCTTGTCATGACACCAAGAAGGTCCCAGAAGCCTCCAAGACGCTCCGAGAGGCAGCCCCCCATGGCGGGATCGGGCCTCCGGGAGCGCCCTTGTCCGGCCCAAGAGTGCCCCAAGAGCGCTCCGCGACAGGCCCAGCAGGCTCCAAGACGCCCATGAGGGCGCCAAGAGGGCCCTAAGATGCCCAAGATAAGCCCAAGACAGCCAAAGAGGCTCCCAAGACGCTCCAAGAGGCCTCCAAGAGGTCCCCCCAGAGAGCCCCCAGAGGCCAAAATCGTGGTTTTTACGAAGTTTTGGACACATTTTGCCTTTCCCGCCTTTTCAGCTTTCCGACGCTCCACGACGGCTCACAGGCCTCCCGCAGACGCCTCAAGACAGCCCAAGAGGCCTCCAAGAGGGCCTCAAGACGGCTCTGGAGGGCCCCAAGACGGCCCAAGACGCGCCCAAGACGGGCGAAGAGAGGACCAAGACGGCCCCAAGAGGGGAGCCGCGAACCGAAAATTCGAGCCTCCCGCCTCCACAGGGCCCCGGGAGGCCCCAAAGGGGCCCCAAGAGGCCCCAGGAGACCCCCAAGATAAACCCAAGACGGCCAATAGAGGCTCCCAAGACGCTCCAAGAGGCCTCCAAGAGGTCCCCCCAGAGGGCCTCAAGAGGCCAAAATCGATCATTTTACAAAAGTTTTGGACACATTTTGCCTCTCCCGCCTTTTCAGCTCTCCGACGCTCCACGACGGCTCACAGGCCTCCCGCGGACGCCCCAAGACAGCCCAAGAGGCCTCCAAGAGGGCCTCAAGACGGCTCTGGAGGGCCCCAAGACGGCCCAAGACGCGCCCAAGACGGGCGAAGAGAGGCCCAAGACGGCACCAAGAGGGCCCCAAGAGGGGAACCGCAAACCGGAAATTCGAGCCTCCCGCCTCCACAGGGCCCCGGGAGGCCCCAAAGGGGCCCCAAGAGGCCCCAGGAGACCCCCAAGATAAGCCCAAGACGGCCAAAGAGGCCCCCAAGACGCTCCAAGAGGCCTCCAAGAGGCCGCCCCCCCAGAGGGCCCCAAGAGGCCAAAATCGTTGATTTTACGAAGGTTTTGGACACATTTTGCCTTTCCCGCCTTTTCAGCTCTCCGACGCTCCACGACGGCCCACAGGCCCCCCGCGGACGCCCCAAGACAGCCCAAGAGGCCTCCAAGAGGGCCTCAAGACGGCTCTGGAGGGCCCCAGGACGGCCCAAGACGCGCCCAAGACGGGCGAAGAGAGGCCCAAGACGGCACCAAGAGGGCCCCAAGAGGGGAACCGCAAACCGGAAATTCGAGCCTCCCGCCTCCACAGGGCCCCGGGAGGCCCCAAAGGGGCCCCAAGAGGCCCCAGGAGACCCCCAAGATAAGCCCAGGAGGCCCAAAGGAGGCTTCAAGAGGCTCCCAAACAGCCTCGAGGAACCTCACAACGGACGGTGCGGACGAGCCGCACTTCGGACCGCCGCCGCCGCCGGTCCAAGAAAACGGCCTCCTGGACGCCATGCGCGCCGTGGCCCTCCTGCGGTGGCACATCCCGCCCCGGGCCAGCGCAGAGGCCCTCGGATCCCAGAGAGAATTCTCCGTCGTCGGCGGTGTCGCCGTCGTCGGCGTCGTCGTCGTCGACGCCGTCCCCGCCGCGGTCGCCCCTCGGGACCGCGCTCGCCCCTTCGACTTCTCGGCTCGCTCCCGCCGATGTTCTTGTCGCCCTTCGGCTTTCGGAGGCTCCTCCCGGGGTCCTGGGTCCAGTGCTCCGGCCTCTCCAGAGCGCTTCAAGTGGCCGAAATCGGTAATTTTTCAAAGGTTTTGGAGAGATTTAGCCTTTTCGGCTGTCCGGCGTTCCAAGACGGCCCAATAGGCGCCCAAGAGCGCCCAAAGACGGCCCAAGAGGGCCCCCAGACGACCCCAGAGGCGCCCAAGACAGCCCATGAGAGCCCCAAGACGGCCCCAAGATGCGCCCAAGAGGGGACCACGAATCCAAAATTCGACCCTCCCGCTTGAAGAGTGCCCCAGGAGGCCCCAAGGAGCTCCCAAGAGGCCCCAGGAGGCCCCCGAGAGGCACCCAGGAGGCCCAAACGAGGCTTCAAAAGGCCACAAAGCAGCCCCGAGGAGGCCCCACTACGGCCCCAAAGCGGTCACCGAGAAGATGCAAAATTGCCTTCACGACGTTCCCGACAGGCCAACCACGAGGTCCAAACCAACAACCATGAGGCCTCTGACCCACCACCTAGGGCACCCGCCCGCCCGTTCGCCGTCCGCGTAGCACGCACCACTCTGTACTCAACAGCTTCAGTCTCCAAGACAACACCCTGTAGTCAACAGCCCCCGTCTTCAAGGCAACACCCTGTGCTCAACAAGCTCCCGCTGCAAGAGAGCACCCTTAAGGAATCCATTCAAATCCCGACCCGCCCGCCCGCCCGCCACCCGCCCGCCCGCCGCCCGCCTGGCCGCTCGCCCGCCTTCCGCGTAGCACGCGCCACCCTGCACTCAACAGCCTCCGCCTCCAAGACAACACCTAGCATTCAACAGCCCCCAGCGCTCCCGGGACTGCCCAGGTCCGCTCCCAAACGCGCCACGACACGCCAAGAGGGCCCTAAAGCTTGCCAAGACAGCCTCAAGAGGCCCTGGACACGCCGAAGATGGCCTCAGGACGGCCGACGACGCCGCCAAAACGCCCCAAGAACGCCTCCAGAGGCCCCTCCACAGGGCCCCGCATTTTTGCGCTATCGCATGTTCCGCCTCCCCACGGTCCCGGACGGCGTCAGAAGCCGTTCAGATCGCTCCAAGACGGCCGAAGAGGCTCCCAAGAAAGACCAGAGACGGCCCAGGAGGCTCCCCAGATAATTCAACAGGGCTTCGAGAGCGCCCCAAGAGAGCCCCAAGAGCGACATTTCAAGGTCTCCAGCCTGAGAGGCTCCTAGGACGCCCCCGGAGGCCATCAAGAGGCTCCCAAGAAGCCCCGTGAGGCTTCCAAGAGGCCCCCCGGAAGCCCCAATGAGTTCCCAAGGGGCCCCAGGGAGGCCCCCTGCGGGCCCCCAAGAGACTTCGGTAAATCGTATTTCCCAGAGCTTTCCGGGAACATGATTCCTTGGGCTTCCGTCCACCGCCCCAACCATGTTTCCAATAGGCTTGCCGACAAGGCCAAAAAGGGCCCCTCGGTAAGCCCCAAGAGGCCCCCCTGTTAGGAGAGCCGAGCAAATCATGTTCCTGGAAAGCTTCCCAGGAACATGATTCTCGGGTTGCCGCCTTCTCCCCAAACCGTGTTCCCTAAACGCCCGCCAGGATAAAAAACACGAGAGTCCCAACCAGCGCTACCTGCCGTCACGCTCGGAAACGCGTCAGGTTCCGAAGCCTCCGGAGGCGCCCAACGACACCCCAACAAATCATGTTCTCAGGGATCCGTAGCCATTTTGGCTCAAGGCTCGAGCGCCGCGCCATCTCGCACATGGGCATGAGGCGCGCGCTGGGCTTCGCCCTTGCGCTGAGCGCCGCCCTGTTGTCTTATGGGCTTATCCTGTCCGCCGAGTCCAGCTCACCTTTGCGTCTCGGCGCAGGCTCCGCGGCACCCACTACAGCTGCCGCCTTCGCCGGCTCGCTTGTCGGGCCAGCGGCGAGGTCACCGCTGCCCGAGTCGGCTGCCGTTTGCCCCAACGGGAGCGACAGGAGGAAACTATTGAAAAAAGTTTCATTGCTGAGAGATCGTCTTCAGTGGCCTTCAGTTTTCACTTGTCTGAACCTGACCCGCGGGGCTGAGATTGGGGTGTGGAAGGGCGAGTTTGCCCAGAATGTGCTTACGCAAATGCCAGGCCTCCAAGAGTACTTTCTCGTCGATCCATGGCGGAAGTTGGATGATTGGAACAAGCCGTTCAACAAGGAGAACGACGAATTTGAGAATATATATTCAACACAGCAATGTCAAGGACCCTCAGTACCGAGCAGGGTCGGGACAAAATGCATGTTCTCCGCGGGACCAGTGCAGAGATGCACAGCAAGTTGGCGGATTGTAGCTTAGATTTCGTGTACATCGACGGGGATCACACTCTCAAAGGGTGCCTGATGGACTTGATGTTTTGGTACGACAAGGTAGCAGATGGCGGCTTGATTTGCGGAGATGACTTTGAAGACCGCGGGGACAAAGCGTACGCAGCTACCCATGTGAAGTCCGTGGTGCTCGCAATGGCAAACCTGATCGGTGCGAAGGTTCGAGACGTGGGGGCCCGCCAGTTTGGCTTCATCAAGCCTGCTGGGCCGACGCCAGAACAACTCGCAGCGAAAGTGCTGAACACACTCCGTTCGAGCAAAAAGATCCCTGATCTGACCGATGCGGATATTGATGCCGCCGAATCCGCAATGAGAGAGCTC
>CAUYUJ010021832.1:72877-77877 GCA_963575745.1 Prorocentrum cordatum | reverse complement strand
TGGCATTATATTAGCTGGTGCGGTCGTTGTTCTGTATAGCTGTTGCGGTCGTTGTTCTGTGTTGTTGCGTTCAAGCCTTATGTTTCTTAGGAACCGCCAGCACCGGAAGTCCGAGGAGGACTTGGAGGCTGTGCCCCGAAATGATCTCGAGCACGGGGCGCCTGAGGAGCCCCGAAATGATCTCTCTGCCCCGAAATGATCTCGAGCATGTGCGCCGGGGGCATCCCCAAGGCGCAACCCTCTGCCGAGCGGCGGCCCCACGTTGGCGCGCAGCCTGTCACGTGGCGGATCGACCGGAGTATCGCCTAGGTCAAGCGGGATCGGAGCATCGCCTAGGTCAAGCGGGAATCGCAGTCCGTCGGCTGCCTCACGCAGTCGTTCGGCTGTCTCACGCTCCTCCTCCCAGGCCTCAAGGGTAGCGATTAAGTGCTTCATTGCGACGGCGAGAACCCCGTCGCAGCATGCAGCACTCCATCGCAACAAGATTGAAGATCTTGTACGCGATGAATTCAGATCTATAGTTGTTTTTTTTTTCCGCAGTCGTCGCCCGATTTACAGGCTATTCAACCGAAGACCCCTCGCTTCTTGTGTGTTTGAAGTTCAATGATGGGTGCGATGTATGGGGTGCGGTCCCTGTTATGATTTCTATGTTCTGTATGTATGTATGAATCTATTGATGTTTGTCTGGGAACAGGTAAGAAGCGTCTTGGGATCGGTGATCTCTTGGTAGGTTCGTGCGCAGGTTCGGTTCGGGCCCCGCTCGGCTCTGGCTCTCGGCGGGCGCGGACCTGCCTCGCACGCTGCGCCCCGATGGCCAGTCCTTGCAGAGGTGGGCGAGCGCTGGGGCCACGGAAGGCGGGCGCAAGGGGGGGGGGAAGGAAGGGAGGGCATAGAGCTTCCAGCGGCGACGACGACGACGACGTGGACGTCGACGACGACGACGACGTTGCCCGTGCAGCGGCGGCATTAGTTGAGCAATTCGCGCGGCCCTTGCTGGCAGCGCATCCTCGGGCCGCGATGCCCACGCGCCGTGGCGCAGTCCTGGACCGTACCCGGGTCCGCCAAGGAAGGCGCGCGCCTTGCGCCTCTCCTGCCCCGACGCCCTCGCGTCGCGGAGCAAAGAATTTCCTCTGACGGCCCTTGGCGATTCAGGATAGGCCACGCTGCGCAGAAGAGGCGGCGTCCGACGCTTGCGTCCTCCTCGCCCTCCTGTCCCCCCTCCTTCCTGGCGACAGCGAGGCCCATCGCCGAAAGCAGCGGCGTTCTGGCGGGCAGGCAGAAGCCTGAAGGTTGTGTGAGGGGAGAGGGCGCATGCGCATTCAATATTTGTATTCGTCGTCACTGCTGTATGGATCACCGTTCGGGCCCTGTTCACGAAAAAGACATGCTTATCCATCCCGCAAGAAATCGGTTATGCACGGGCCGCAGGTCAGTTAGCAAGGCTAATTCACATGGGCTACTGAACGTGAGCTCAAGAATCTCGCAGAGTACTTCAAGGGAAACTGGCGGCCAGGGAACACAGCTATCCTCAGGCCCAGAGGTATAGCGGCTTCAATGATGTTGGCCCGTCGGCGGCCATCCGTCCGCCGGCTTCGCATGGAGACGAACGCTGAACCATCGAGACACCATCGAGACACCGTCGGGACTTCATCGGGGCACCATCGGGACATCATCGGCGGATGTGGCAGAAGCCTGTAGAGCCGAGCGCGGCAACCGATGGGCACTGCGAGTATCAGAATGCCCAGACGGCCCTGATTCGTCGGGAGTGTGTCGTTGTTCGTGCCACTGCTCGCAATCGTTCTCTCCCTAACTCGGCCCTCCCGCTCCCTGTCGGCTCTCTTCGTTCGTCTCTCTCCCCAGTTCTGTTCCTTGGTCCTCCCATTATTTTTCCTCATCCCCTCCTATCGTTCCTCTCCCTCTGTTCCGTCGCCGTCGTCGTCGTCGTCGTCGTCGTCGTCGTCGTCGTCGTCGTCGTCGTCGTCGTCGTCGTCGTCGTCGTCGTCGTCTCTCTCTCTCTCTCTCTCTCTCTCTCTCTCTCAATTGTTTGCCTCCCTGCTGTCCCTCCTTAGTTTGCCCCCTCGCTCCTCCCTGTCTCCCCAGTTTTCTGCAGAGGTGGCAAGTGAATCGCTCGCATACCCAACGAGCAACAATCATTGCACACGCGACAAAGGATGCAAACTAGTGAGGTTAGCATCACTGCCGTAGTGGATGAGAGGCGCGAGGAAATCATCTAGACCTGCCATCATAGGAGCTTCAAGTTTCTCCCACGTGCTAGACCACCTGGACTTGGACGAGCATTCAAAAGGGATGCACTGCGGCATATGCAACCCCCGAGCTGCTACCGAAAACAGCACTCAGGCGGTGATCCAGCCTGCTGACAGCTGCTTCAGAGCAACGACATCGCCGATCCAGGCAACGTCGTTAAAACGAGTCTTCGATGCAGCGAAATGCTCTACAGCACCGAACGTCGAACCCAAATACTCTGTCAAGCGCTTGGTGGTGGCCTTCGGTTCGACCAGGCCCGTCAACAAATCGAGCCAACTAGCATGCTTAAGGCTGTGCATACTCTCTGAGATGACCTCCCTGATGACACCTCTGGTGTCCTTCATGTGATCCTCTGCGCGCCTCAGGACAAACTTGTGTTTCCTTTCCATCGTGAGAGTCCCGCGGGACCATCCCCAATGAGAAATATATTGGGGATGGTGAAGTATTCAGTGGGATATCCAAATCATCGGGTCCCGAAGGCACGACACATACTCACGCCTGTGTTGGATGTGCTGTGTATCCTGCGTGGCCACTTGTACATTTCAAGATATGCAAGGCTATGTTTCGACTTGGTGCCAGACTGCCCAATTGCATAAAAAGCGTGTTATTCTGTCGAACCCCAGACTCCAGACAAAATATTGTGCACCCAGTCAAAGGTGTTCTGGGACGCTGGGTCCACAATGTGCTTGAGGTGCGGATCCGAAACCAAATTGTAAGGTGAGTAGTTCCAACCCGTATCGGTCTTATATTTTTTGAAAGCTATTTTCCCCACGTCGCTTTCTTCTCAGCGAGGTCATCCACCAAAACAGTTATGGAAGCCTTGGTGTGGAACGCGCACTTGCTCAGGTCAGTGGCTGAGGTGTAGTCCTGAAGCAGGGTGCCCTCCCCGAGCTTATCTGCCCCCACCCAGTTGCGGTTGGCGATGTTGAGGCATTGGCAGCAGCGTTTGGTTCCCACGTTGCCCTTGCAGAGCCAAGTCTGGTGCAACCCAGACTCGCCACCGAGATCGCTTGTCAACGTGGCAACGAAGTTGGTGGAGGAGCCGTCGGGGAAGTCCAGCGTCATGCCACTGAACATCAGATTGTGGGCTTCAGGGTTGAACATGCGACGCAATATACAGCCCACGACCACGACCACGACCACAAATGTGGGGCCAGGGCGTCTAGACCTTCGCCCCTGTTCCCAAGTTCGGATTGGGCATCATTTTTGATGCCGGCTGCCTCCTGCGGAGCTCATACTTTAGAGGCAGCGCGTGCGCGACTCTTTCCTGGATGCGCCGGCGGTCGATCGCCCGGGCGCGTTTCCTCCGTCGCCGTCGCTTGCGCGCGAGCCGGCGACGCCGACTCTCGCGCCGTTGCCGCGTCCCAACGCAAAGTCGGCCATAGCCATGTCCTTTTTGACATATGCGTAGTCGCCCCACACTCGCGGCCGTTTCAGATCATTCGCTCGCCTCCGGAACGCTCGCGTTCGCGCTTCCCCCGCCCGCGCGCAGTTTTTTCTTCGGGGGTGCTTTGAGCATTGCTTTTCCTCTGCGTTGCCCCTCTGCCTGAATCCGTCCTATGGCAACGAGACGTGTTAGACCGCATGTGCTGCCAAGTCCAATGTGAGTGGCTGTGGCCCATCACTAGACGCCGAGATTCAGGGGGAGTTCAGAACCCTGGAACCAAACAGGTGTTTCTGGGTTCGCACCCGGACGAATGGGCCACGCGTCCACGTTACTTCGCAGAATCGGCAAGCTTTTCCCAGCACCTTGTTCTTCCCGCAAATTGAGCCGCTCCTGTCGGTCCCGCGCGTTCACCCGCTGCAGCATTGGTCGCGGTGGCCTAGCACGGTCTTTCTGTGTGGGGCACGCGCGCGAGCGAGTCTTGGCCCTCAGTCGCTTTCGAGCGACAAGCGGGTTCGCCCCCGAAATCATGTCAAAATGGCAGTCTCATGCGCCGGGGAAAGTCCAAAAGGGCTTCCGTCTGCCCGATCCTCCCTCCACTTTCTCCCCCTTCCTTCTCGCATCGACGTACTGCCCCGGCTCCCTATGACGTCCTCTGCTGGCCTGGGTGGTGCACTCAGGTCGCGGGGGGGGATAGGGGGGGGGCTAGGGTCTTCTTTTCCCTAAACAGCTTGTGCCTCGTCGCCGCTGGGATGGGGGGGTGCACCGTTCCCTCGGATGGGCGCACCTCCCTTCCCGTGCTCTCCTCCTTTTTTTCCCTCCTCCCCCCCTCCGTATTCCAACGCCTTCGGCATGTCCGCCGACGGCATCCTTGGTGCGGTCTGCGACTGGTGTGGGCAGCGTGTTCCCTTGTGGTGGTCCCGATGCGTCTCCACTGAAACTGCCCGCAGGTCACTGTTTGCTGGCGGGCCCAACGCAGGTTGCAGTGCGAGCACCCCGACGGTGCGCGGCAGGCCCGATGCGGTTGCCGAAGGGCAAGCATGCGTGGGAGACGGTGCGGGAATCTGTACAGGGGTCCGAGCGGGGGGCTGGAACAGGGTCAGATCTGGGTGGTACATTGTCTGTGGGGGAGGTCCACGAACACGATTCCAGGGGCTGTGCGGGGGCACGAGCAGGGGTCCGAGCGCCGGGCTTGAATCGGAACAAAACCGGCCGGAAAAGTGTCGGATGTGAGTGCCCAGAACAATACGCGTGGAACGGTACAGGGGCCAGAGCGGGGGGCTTGAACAGGGTCGGGCCCGGGTGGACATTTGTGATGGTTCGGGGGCCCACGAACAGTGTTTTGGGACGG
>CAUYUJ010021832.1:62877-67877 GCA_963575745.1 Prorocentrum cordatum | reverse complement strand
GCCCTTGCCAGCGTGTCGTCGGAAGGAAAACCCTAAGCTCTGTAAGGCTGACTATCCGCGAACGTCGCAGCTCATCGACCGTCCAGTTGTTATATGCCCAGGGCTGGCGACGCAACTGGATGTGCCGCAGGCGGGCAGGCGGAACCGCGTCGGGAGTTTGCATGGACCCATGAACCATGAGAGTCTGAATGGGACACACCCATGCATGCTGGCCGCCCAGCGTTTCAATTCTGACGTGCAGCTGCCGCACAAATTGCCGATTACAAGCGAGAGTTGCACGTGCGGCAAAAGGTGCGCGGAGAAGCACAACGACGCAGCCATCGTCAAGGCTGTGCAGATGGCTCAGGACGCCCAGGCGGGCTACGCGTGCGATTACTGCACGAAGCGGCAGCCCATGGCCTTCCATGACGTCCGAGAGTGCGCCAGAGGAATTGAGAAGCTCAGCCGACAGCTGCGCGGGGAGAGCGCGAACTATGTTGGTAAGCGGATGACGACGCGCATCATGAGTGACGCCTACGGGAAAGGCATTGTTCGCGGCCAGGTAGAGTGTGCGAGTCTTCGAGCGTATGCCAAAGAGAACGATGTCACGTCGGCAGAGTCGATCAAGACTTGCGAGACAGCCAGCTTCTACGGACGCGAGTACGTCGAGACGGTTGAGAGGCTGTCATACGGCACAGCAGGAGGGCGCAAGGCACACTTTGCGGAAGTGGACATGCGGAACTCCAAGAAACGCAAAGTCACTATCAGGGACGTTGCTATGTTGTACGGACTTCGCCCGAAGCGGGACGGCCTGTGGCACTTGTCGCCGTGCGAATTCGTGACGTATTGGAGGCCCGCGCTAGTGGCGTACCCGACCAGTGTAAGGGGCGCCCGCGCCGACAGGGACAGGCACCAAGCGTTTTTGACACCGGAAGGGGGCGCAGAAAGTGGAGGAGTGGGGTCGGGAGCAGGAGCAGGCGGAAGACTTAGTGCCAGGAGTGGATTACATGGTGAAGGGCGACGGAGGAAAAGATTGGGCGGCCTTTCCAGACACTGACGGATGCCGGCATCTGCGGCACACGTGGGTCCTGGTCAGAAACAAGAGGCCTCGGGCGCCAACCTTTTTCGGGGCTCCGGTCCCGCGCAGCCGGCACGGGGAAGCTGAGCGATCCGCGCGGATAGTCATGTCCTACTTCCACCCGTGGACGCTGCGACAATCCGAGGCCGACGATCGCGTTGTGTTCGCAGGCGGACTGCGGCGGGACTCGAAAACGTGGGAGGGCGCCATGGTGTCGCGGCTAGACGGCGGAGTGCAGTCGGAAGAGGCTGCGCGGCACGCGGGGAATTTCCTCAGCGTGTATCGCGTGCGCCCGAGGGATGCGGACCAGGAGGGCGCGCGGAGTGATGAGGACGGGAGCGTCGAAGAACTGGAGGTGGGCTTTGACCAGCTGGACGAGGCTCTGAAGTCACGCGTCGGTGGTCGGAAGCGAGACGACGGGGGCGGTGACAGCAGCAGTGGAGAAGAAGACGGTGGGGCGGAGGGTGGTCTGGGTGGATGTTCCCAGTACCAGAACTCGAAAGCAGGCATGGCCGTGGCCCAGGAAGTGCGGGGCCAGCGCCCGAGTGAAAAGTCCCTCGGGGAAGCCGGGAACGCGTGGCCGAGAGCCGTCAGCTGTGATCTGGAGGCCGTGCAGACCGCAGCAAGGGCGTCCCGGGGGAAGGAAAAATCTATGGCCGACAGAGTGGCGGTGGAAGAAGGAAGTGGGAAGGTGGAGGCGCAGGCAGGGGCGACATGCGGCCAGGTGGTAGAGTGGCCCAGGGAACTCGAGTGCAGGACTGACAAAGACACAGGCCGTCGCGTCGTCAACGCGAAGCAGTTCGAAATGGTCAAGCAGGTAGCAGAGAGGGTGATGCAAGAGCTGGACGGGGAGGCGCGAGGGGGCGCGGGAATGGGCGAACCGCTGCGTTGGTGCATGCACGGAGGGCCCGGCACAGGGAAGTCACACGTGCTGTGGATTCTGCGGAAAGAGCTGTTCGAGGGCATCGTGAAGTGGACTATTGGCGTCCATTTTCAAATCACGGCCTTCCAGGCAGTCATGGCGCAGCTGCTCGGTGGAGACCATACATCACGCCTGCGGTATTCCCGCTGTCAAACGCGGCGACGAGAAGGGGGAAGATGTGAAACTTCAGTACGATACAGCGAAACGAGTTCTGCAGTGGAGGTGGTTGTTCGTCGACGAGATCAGCATGGTCAGCGCCCGGCTGCTCGCCGAAGTAGACCAGAAGCTTCGCAGCAACATTCGGGACGTGGGCGCCCAGAAGTGCGGGGATGACGGAGTGCCGCGGCCCTTCGGCGGCTTGAACGTCGTGCTGAGCGGCGATTTTTGGCAGCTGGCGCCTCCGGACGGGAAGGTTCCTTGCGGATGTGCCAACAGAGCGCATCGCGGAGGCTCGGAGGTATACCTCGTTCCCGTCAGTGCTACGCGGGCAAGCTCTCCTGTGGGGAAGTGGTAAGGCAGGGCGCGAAGGCGTGCAAGGAGTAACGGAGCTAGCGGAGCGCGAGCGCTGTGACGATGCCTGGCTGAAATCCGTGCAAGAGGAAGTCCGCAAGGGAGACCTCACGGAAGACGCACATTCCTTTTTGCACGGCCGTGATACTCGTGTCCCAGGGAGTTGGCACCATGGTCAGGTTGAATGTGGGAACCCGACATGTCAAGCCTTGGGGGGCGGTGCAGAGGCCCCGCGGAAGGACACTGTCGGAGCACGCCGTCGGCGCTCAGTGAACCCGAACGACATCCGCAGGCTGGAATGTGGGAAGTGCATGGATGAGCGCAAACGGCGCCGTCTCGTCATCGCTGGTCCAGACGACCCGCGCATGCACACGGCGAAGTTTCGGTGCGCCCCCGGAGTGTTCCCGAATAGCGATGTCAAGTATGAGGTGAACAAGCTCCGAGCGTCGCAATATGCCCGACAGCACGAGAAGCCGATGGCGTACATCCCTGCGCGCGACACTCCGACGCCAGATGCGCTGCGAGAGCGGCCAGATCTGCCACGCCAAAAAATGGCCTGGCTGCAGCGCCACGACAAGGAGAGCGGGGACCTGTATGGATTTTTGCCAATCGCGGAGGGAATGCCCGTGGCCCTCACCGATCATATCGACCGCAGTGAGGACAAGTACCTGCTCCGCGGACGCGTGGGGACCGTGCACTCATGGGTGTGCGATGGCGAGGATGGGGCGGGTCGCGTTTCCCGGGGAGGGGGGGCCATTTTGCAGAAGATGCCGAAAGTAATATTTGTCCTTTTCGACGAGGGTCGCGATGATGCAGGGGACGTAATCCCATGCAAGTGGATCATGTCGGGGCTCCGAACACCGGGCCTGTACCCAGTGAGCCCGCAGAGAAAAGATTGGTTCGTGGACGAGGGCCGGCCGTGTCCGCGTCTGAAAGTGAAGCGGCGGCATTTCCTTTGGCCCCGGCGTTTGGAGTCACGGCCCACTCAGCACAAGGCCAGACTTTTAAGCAAGGTGTCATCGTGGATCTGAAGATTGGCGGGGGCACGTCGCCGTTGTCGAGTTACGCGGCTCTGACGCGCGTGCGTCGCCGCGAGGACATGTTGATATTTCGACCTTTCGACCGCGAGCCGTGCACTCAGAAAGAGCGGAAGGGGCCCGGATTATTAGTGCAGTCGTTGCGGGGAGATCCCACGGATTGGGATGCAATCGAAAAGGAGTTCATGCCTACAGGGCGGCGCGCGCTGTGCTCGTCGGTGAATTACAAGAACCAGTATGCGCTCGGGCAGTGGAGCCGGGGCGACGTACTCCGCGTGTGCAAGTTGTGCTTGGAACGCAAAAAGAGCATTGGCACGCCGCGGCAGTGCATGGAGTGCTTTCTGTGGAAGGGCCAGGATACATTCCACGCATCCCAGCACTACAGCTCGAAGCTCACGTCGCGGCGTTGCGTGGACTGTCCCGAGAGGCGAAAGTGTCACGTATGCGACGAGCGGAAGTACGAGGATGCTTTCGTGGATTTGCAGTGGGAGAAGGCAGGGAACGCCCGATTTGAAGGAGGAATGCGCCTGGAGTGCGAGGGGCCGAAGAAGCACCTGAAGTGTTCGCGCTGCGGCCAGGAAAAGTTGCTGAAAGAGTATGCCAAAGCGGATCAGTGCAATGACGAACCCACATGCAAGTCGCGCAAGAAGTTGTTGAGACAGGAGGAAAAGGCGCGGGCCGAAGAAGCAAGGCGGGTGGTATGCACAAAATGTGGAGAGGGGAAGAGTAAGTTTGAATTTTCCGCTCATATGTTGGACACCGCGTCCAAAGCGTCGATTGCGTGTACCAAGTGCGTCGACGATGCGACCGCCCAACGGGACATGGCGGCGACCAAAGACGTGAAGACCCGTGTTGTGTGCGAGGTGGCGCAGCGGCGTGAATGCTTTTCGCGGTGGATGTGGGAGGGCGCGGCAGAGAAGCACCGCAAGTGCAAGCGCTGTGTCGACGCTGGGGCTGCACAGCGTGACACAGCTGCGATGAAGGACGCGAAGACCTGTGTGGTGTGCGAGGAAGCGCAGCGGCGCGCATGCTTTTCACAGCGGTTGTGGGAGGGCGTGGCAGATCAGCAGCGCAAGTGCAAGCGCGGCATCGATGGCGCGAAGCTGCAGCGCGGAAAGTGGAAATGCGTAGAATGTAAGAACGCATTCGGGAGGGGGCACTACAGCAACTGGTTGGCTGGACGAACCACACAAAAGGCGAATGGGAAGCAGAGATGCAACGAGTGTTGTGCTGGCCAAGAACGCAAACGGAATGCAATGGCGAAGAAGAGCCGCGCGTCGGTAATGAAAATACAGAAGACTGGATAGATGTCGCCTAAGCCAAGAGGAGGCCTCCTGGGGGGGGGCATGGAGAGACTCGTAGGGGTGGGGGTGTTCGGGCAGGTGGGGGGGGAGGGGCATGTGGTGGGGGGGGGGGGGGGGGGGGGGTGGTTGTGGGGGGGGGGGGTGGGGGGGGGGGGGGCGAGGGGCGGGGG
>CAUYUJ010021832.1:0-55000 GCA_963575745.1 Prorocentrum cordatum | reverse complement strand
GGCCAAATTCTGTAAAGGGACCGCCCTGAACTTGTGCATCTGCTACAGGTGTTCAATATCAGCCATTGCAGACTCCAAATAGATCAGATGACCGAAATTAATTGTGCTGGGTTGGACTGAGGCAGACTGGAGTGGAGTAGACTGGACCTGACTGGGGTGGACTCTACTCCACTCTACTCTACTCTGCCCGACTCTACTCTACCATCTACTGCACGTGCTCTACCCTACTCTGGTCTACCCTACTCGACCCTACTCTGCGATGGCAATGAGGATGATGACGACGATGAAGATAATCATGGCGATGACATTGACGCTGACGTTGACGTTGACGTTGATTATGCTGGTGCTGATAATGATCATCATCATCACGATGACGATGACGACGGTGATGGTGACCATGATGAGAACGAAGATGCTGCCGGCGATGGCGTTGACGATGATGGTGATGACGATGATGATGGTGACCATGCTGATAATGGTGATGATGATGCTGATGATGGTGATGGTGATGGCGATAGTGATGATGATTTGCAATGGTGATGCTGATGCTGATGATGCTGACGATGATGACGATGACGACGATGATGACGATGATGATGAGGATGAGGATGATCATGATGATGATGATGATGACGAGGAGGAGAAGGAGGACGGTGACCATGATGATGACGATGGTGGCCATGACGATGATGATGGTGACGTGCCCTTCGCGGGGGGCGATGGGGGAGGGTGTCGAGTCCCAGTCGGCTCCCGGCGTGTCGGAGAGGATGGTGGACATCCTCGGAGAAGCCCGCGCGCAGGCGGGCGCGCTGACAGCCGAATGCCTTGAGTCAGAGGGCTTCTGGCGGTGATGATGCGATGATTCTGGTCTGCTCGACTGTGCTCTGCTCTACTCTATCTAACGCTCCGTAGCCAAGGGCTCCCCCGAGGGCGCGAAGTTATTCGCGCTTCGCGCTTCGCGGTCCTCGTTCCTTCTCCCCCTCCTCCTCGTCCTCCTATTCTCCCTTTGGGAGGGCGGCGCGAGAGCGCGAAGTTATTCGCGCTTCGCGCTTCGCGGAGCGCGAAGCGCGAAGTTGGGAGCCCTAGACTCTATCTAACGCTCCGTAGCCATCTGGGTTCGAGCCATTTGGTGCCGAGCTGGCCGCGGCGCCCGCCCGGTGCGGCGGGCTGTGTGTTCCGCGCCACGGCTGCGGCGGCCAAGGCTTCCCCTGGCTCTGGCGGGCGGGCGACGGACTACGGTAACCTCGTGCATGGGATGGAGGAGGAGGAGGAGGAGGAGGAGGAGGAGGAGGAGGAGGAGGAGGAGGATGGATGGCGCAGGCGGCCTTCGGCGCCGCCCTCGCGGCGATGGCGACGGCGGCAGGGGGGGGGCCAAGGCGTTGTCGTCGGCGGTCGCCGCGGGCAGCTCGTAGCAGCTCGTGGGGCCCAGGGCGGGGGCCTCCACGCGGCGGCCCCGCTGGAGTTGCAGGAAGGGGGTGCTCGTGGCGGTGCGGCGCGGCTCGGACCGCAGGGAGAAGCTCGCGCTCCCAGAGGCCAGGGGCTGCTTCGGCGCCGCGGCGGGCCAGCGCCCTCGCGGCCTGGAAGCCTGCGCGAGGCCCGCAGAACGTGGCCGCACACCTCGTCCTCCTCCTCCTCCTCCTCCTCCTCCTCCTCCTCCTCCTCCTCCTCCTCCTCCTCCTCGGCCCTCCTGGCGACGTGACCCGGCTCTTTTGCGGAGGGCGGCAAGGAGGACTTCGGGGACCTCCCCGTCGCGGCCTGGAGGAACCCCGCGCCGAAGGCAAGGTGCCCCAGGCGCAGGCGGGCGGCCTAGGATAGATGCACGGGATGCAGTTCGAGGTCGACACGTCGAAGGCTGAGCAGGTGCAGTCCCGTGGCTTGATGTCGACACCATACGGCTCGATCGACTCGCAGTGCGGCAGCGGGCTCGAGTCCGACGCGGATCAAAAACTGCGGATGGGCCCGTCTGCCGTCGAGGAGAAGGAGGGCATTTTCGCGGCGGCCGAGGCGACGTCGTCGGGGGACGAGGTCTACTAGGACGGGGACGAGGAGTCGGTCTCGCAGCAGATGCGCGTAGCTCGCGACCAGCTCCAGGCACTCGCCCTCGAGGCGGTGAGGAAGGAGTGCGACTTCGGGAGCCTCCAAGAGCAGCCCCATGAGATTCCAGGATTCTCGCTGTTGCTGCACCTCAGGGTGTAGAAGGTAGCCGCGGTGGACGGGCGAGCCTCTCGGTGCCGAGGCCAGCCGACCTTGGCAGGTCGGCAGCGGTGAGCCCGACCGGAGGCCCGCCGTCGAGGTCAGGTGCCTCATGGTGGAGGGCCCCTAGGAGGCGAGGCGGGCCGTCGGGTCGGTCATGCGCGCCAGCAGCCTCGGGTTTGCGAGGTCCAGAGCTTCGATGGCGGGCCTCTCTCCCCCTCTTCAAGGGCTCCCCCGAGGGCGCGAAGTTATTCGCGCTTCGCGCTTCGCGGTCCTCGTTCCTTCTCCCCCTCCTCCTCGTCCTCCTATTCTCCCTTTGGGAGGGCGGCGCGAGAGCGCGAAGTTATTCGCGCTTCGCGCTTCGCGCAGCGCGAAGCGCGAAGTTGGGAGCCCTAGCTCTTGGGGCGGCCGTCGAAGCCGTGGCAGCACGCCCCCTCTCGTGCTGCTCTCGATGCTCCTCGGGCTCCTCGCGGCGGTCGCTGTGGCGCTCGCGGCGGTGCTCTGGCTCGTCGCTCCTCCTCCTCCTCCTCCTCCTCCTCCTCCTCCTCCTCCTCCTCCTCCTCCTCCTCCTCCTCCTCCTCCTCCTCCTCCTCCTCCTCCTCCTCCCGTGTGGCGCTCGTGGAGGTGTCCCAGGATGCAGGGGTGAACTTGTTGAGGTCGAACCAGCAACACACACCCATACCCATAGGGGGATCGGAGAGGGCTATGGGTGCGTGTTGTCGGATGGGGGCCCCCGCTCGAACGGGAGCGTTCCCCAGGGTCCGACGACCCGCACCCATACCCATAGCCAGCCCATCCTCCCAACGACGTCCCTATGGGTATGGGTGTGTGTGTGTGCTGTTCGCTCGTCATGTTGAGGTCGAAAAAACGCGTCTGTGTAGGCAGCCTCCCGGGGCTGCTCTCGATGCTCCTCGCGGCGGTCGCTGTGGCGCTCGCGGCGGTGTTCTGGCTCATCGCGGCCGTGTTCGTGGCGCTCGTGGAGGTGTCCCAGGATGTAGGGGTGAACTTGTTGAGGTCGAAAAAACGCGTCTGTGTAGGCAGCCTCCCGGGGAGGCCGGCGCGCGCCCACGTCGCCCCTTTGCACCAGGCTGGGGGTTCGAGCGCGGGAGGCCTGCGGGCGGAGCTGGCTTCAGGCGCGGGTGGGTTGGGCCTGTCGTATATCCGTGGGTGCGTTGCTCGACTCGCTCACAGTTCTATTCTCCTCCACTCTATTGTGATATATCTATACATATACAATACCATATGTTTATGTATATGTAAATGTATATATATATATATATATATATATATATATATATATATATGTTGTGCTCGGCTTTAATTGTTAGACTGGTCCATACTGCCCTGAACTCTGCTCCGCTCTACCCTACCCTAATGTACCTACCCGAGCCGAACCTGAGGCATTCGAGTCTCTACTCCCATGTTCTATTCGAGCGCGCTCGACTCCTACTCTACAGCGATCTAGTCCACTCTACACGACCTGCGCGAGTCTGTTCTTCTGCTACAACACTCGATTGTAACTTATTCTACTCTGCGCCATTTTCTAGCGTGCTCTATAATACCCCGCTCCACTCTACCATCTACCATCAACTCTGCT
Organism: Prorocentrum cordatum; assembly: GCA_963575745.1. NCBI lineage: Eukaryota > Dinophyceae > Prorocentrales > Prorocentraceae > Prorocentrum > Prorocentrum cordatum. The sequence continues at coordinate 51,210 of CAUYUJ010021832.1, read as the reverse complement.
GCGTTCGACCAGGCCCTACTCCAGTCTACCCATCTACTCAGTCCTACTCTTCTCATCTGGCGATTCGTTGACGCTTGTCGGGGCGCCATTTGACTAATTGGTGGAAGCCCTTGCAATAGCAGAGGAAGCGAATGCAATATCAAAGGATTCCATTGCAATAGCAGAGGAAGCCGTTGCAACCATTTGTGGAAAAATAGGGGGTGGGAAAGCCATTGCAACCATTCGGGGCGAAATAGGGGGGGGGGGATTGGAGCAGCAGGGCCAGTTCTTCAAGGACGGAACTAGGATTCTTATAGGTAAGCCTACTGGGATAATTTCCGAGTCTGTAAGATTGAAGGAATCTCGTGAGGAAGTCCCAGTTTGAAAGGACATCGCCCTCCATCCCTGTGAGTGCTGCGAGCTTTTAGGACGTATGCGTGCTGCGCTCAGACGATAGCGCCGCTGTGAAAATTACACCCCTCCATCAGCGAAGCTGCTGCAACCTGCCGGGGCGGAAGTGCACGGCGCTGCGGGGACAACCCCATTTTGGCAATGATCCCGCTCCAAGTATTTAGCGGTTGCAAACTTTTGGGCGAATCCGCGTGGCGAGAGGGCCAGAGCCCCGTTGTGACATCGGCACCCCTTTTCCACCCTGTTAACCGCTGCAAGCCCTGAAGAGCAATATGCGGCGCTATGGCGGGAGCCTCATTTTGAATTATCTCCCGCTCCACACTTGTAAATGCTGCAAAATGTCAAGACGAATGCGCGTGGCACTAAAGAGACAAGTCAGTTTTGAACACCACCACCCGCTCATCCACGAAGTTGTTGCCATACTTTGAAACATATGCGCGGCGTTCATTCACCGTGGTGGACTGGCGCCGCGGCGCCAAACACAGAATTCCCTGGCATTGTGCCACAGGTGTGCACGATGCTCGAGCTTCCCTGGGCGTTGCAGTTCAGCCAGCCAGCCCCCCGCCGCCGCTGCCGCAGCTGCTGCCTGTGAGAGCTGGCCCGGCCGGCTCGCGCTGCTCCCTGCAGCTGATTAGGTTTGCCCGTCGGCCCGGACACCCTGTTCGCCGCGTGCGCTCTTCGCTTGCGGCCACGACCAAAAAAAATATCCTCACCAATCCATCAAGCAACGGGTCCTAAGGAGGTATTTGGATGAGGGGAATTTTTCTCCACGCGTATCTCCATGTTTTTTCTTCGGTGAGTTGACAAGCGCCCCGTAGGGGTTCCGCGCTATCCTGTATGGTTTGCACCATAAGTTTTCTTGTGACCGGCGAGAGTAGAGGCGCCCCTGAGACCGTGCGGAAAACAGATGATCCCGCCGTTGGACACGCATATGCAGCAGAGCACCCGTGTCATCGAGAACCTGCGCCCCAACATGTTATTTTTGAGGTTGCATATGAGCAGATGGCGAGCCATCCAGAAACGAGACACAGGCGTGTTGCCATGATCAACGGCGTGTGATAGCATGCAATGGAGCAGAGTTCCCAAAAAATCAGAGGAGGGTGCGCCCGTTCCCTCTTGACCGCATTTGTGGCAAACCAGCACGTCAGCAGGCACGAAACATCAGGTATGGAAGCACGGCGTGTATTCATCAAGGCCTCCGCAGGTACACTTGTGCTTCTTCGTGGTTTGGCCTTCCACCAGGAAATTTTCTCCGCTTGAAGTGTATCTATCCATTGTGCCTTCCGAGAAGTGGCTCATGTTCTTGATCTGCCTTGTTGCGGCCGTGCTTCGACTGTGCAAGGAGGGGCGGCAGGCGGTTTACAAAATACGGTTCTCGCGGCAGCGCCATTGGCATTCGCTTTGCACCAAAATCTAGCAGGGACGAGGATGGCGGTCGATTCGTTTTCAAAATGCGGTTCTTCCTTCAGCGCCTGTCGCATTCGCTTTGATATATCCTACAGCTATAATGCTGGAGGTGGATAGTTTTCAAAATTCTGCTCTCAACGTAGCGCCGCTCACATTCCTTCGAACAGCTTCCAACACTTACGAGGATGGATGCCGGTTCGTTTTCTAAATGCGGGTCGTACTTTAAGTTCCCTCGAACTCTAAGACCCGAAGTTGCCACTTGCACAGCAGTTGCACGGACGGGGACAGTTCCTTCCGCGAGTTGTGCGACCAGAGCCTTGAACGTGTACACGCGGATGGAGGGCAGATCTTTTTCAAAACAGGGCTATTGCCGGACATTTCTTTGCAGATTCTTACATTGCCTTGTTGCACTCCGTTGAACTCAAGAGGCCGAGGGTGGCTTTGCAAAACAGGGTCTTGCTGGAGTGGCAGGCCTGCCTGGCGCTCGTCATTCCAAGGGGGCGCGTTCCGCAGCGTACGAGAATACTATCAGGGACTTATGAGTGGGGACTTGTGACGGTAGGGTATGTCAGAGCCCCGAATCATCAGGGGTAACTCGGGTCAGGGATAACTCGGGTTCGTTTTTCGGGAATCCGAGCCCGACTTACCCCGGACCCGAGTTACCCCGGATAACTCGGGCGTCCAGAGCCCCCGAATCATCAGGGGTAACTCGGGTCAGGGCTAACTCGGGTTCCTTTTTCGGGAATCCAAACCCGAGTTACCCCGGACCCGAGTTACCCCGGATAACTCGGGCGCCCAAGTATGTTGCAGCATCGTCGATGAATCTTGGGTTTACTCTGGTCCTCCTCCTCCTCCTCCTCTTCCTTCGTTTCCCCCCGCGCGCGCTCCAGCGCGCGTGCGCGGGGAGGGGGGAGATAGGAGGAGGAAGGGAGAGAGGGAAGGAGTGACAAAGGGGAAGGAGGAAAGAGTAGGGAGGGAGCGAGCGAGGGAGGGAGGGAGGGAGCGAGGGAGGAGGAAGGGGGGAGGCACGGAGGGACAGAGGGAGGGAGGGGGGGTGGGAGGAGGAGGAGGAGGAGGAGGAGGAGGCGGAGGAGGAGGAGGAGGAGGAGGAAGAGGCGAAGGAGGAGGAGGAGGAAGAGGAGGAGGAGCCAAAGGAGGAGGAGGAGGAAGAGGAGGAGGAGGAGGAGGAGGAAGAGGAGGATGATGATGAGGAGGAGGAGGAGGGGTGTTTGGGACGTTTCGGCCCAGCACAGCGTGCAGAGGAAAGGAGGAACACGGAGAAAAAAGCTACCAAGCGCCGAGCCCAGGTGCCTTCAGCCCAAACTGGAAAGCACGCCCGACCCTTCAGATCCCTTCAGCCCCTCCAAACGGAAGGCGGGGAGGCGAGGCCGTCAGCGGCTGGGTATTGGTGGCGCAGGGGATCGGAGGAACCTCCGACCGCCAGCACCTCCGGCTCTAAGCAGCCTGCCCAGGGACCGAAGATCCCGCGTGGCTGCGGCAGTAGGCGGAGCGATGCGTGATGAGGAGGAGGAGGAGGAGGAAGAGGACCACGACGACGACGACGACGACGACGACGACGACGACAACGCCCTGTGGAGGCTTCAGATGCCCAACTAGGGCCAGAATCATTTGAAAGTCTATCAGATCTTCGAGCTTCGATCCTCGAACGGCGACGATGACGACGACATGCTATGGAGAAGAAAGAGAAGGCAGGAGGGAGGGAGGGAGGGAGCGAGGGAGGGAGGGAGGGAAAGAGGACGAGGAAGGAGACGAGGACATCGGCGGCGGCGACGGCGACGACGACGACGGAAGCCGACCTCGCCCGGAGGCCGTCGGAGGTTCTCGGAGGCCCAGAGGCGTCCAGCGTGCTTCGGACACCTCGAGCTTTGGGTCCTCAACTTTCGATCCTCGAATGGCGGAGGCGACGACGACGACGACCGTCTAGGTTGGCCTCTTCCTCGGCCTGGCGCTGCTTTACCAGCTCCTGCTCGGGGCCCTCACGTACGCCCCCCTGATGGTGCTGCTCGAGCGCCGAGGCGGGACCGCTTGCTGGCGCGTCGTCGTCGGTGACGAGCCAAAGCAGACACAAACAGACAACGGGGGTAGACCACTCAATCCAACTCGATTCCACTTTCCTTCCCTCCTTCATCCTCCTCCCTCTCTCTCTCCCTCTTCCCTCCTCCTCCATCCTGTTCCTTCTTTTCCTCCTTTTCCTCCTCCTCCTCCCTCCTCCTCTTGCTTCTTCTCCTCCTCGTCCTCTGTTTTGGACGCTATCTTGTTCAGTTGGTTGTGATGATGATGATGATGATGATGATGATGATGATGATGATGATGATGATGATGATGATGATGATGATGATGCTGATGGCGATGATGATGATGGTGATGGTGATGCTATGACTATGATGATGATGATGATGATGATGATGATGATGATGATGATGATGATGATGATGATGATGCGGATGCTGATGCTGATGCTGATGATGATGATGATGGAGATGCTGATGCTGATGCTGATGCTGATGCTGATGCTGATGCTGATGGCGATGATGATGATGGTGATGGTGATGGTGATGGTGATGGTGATGGTGATGGTGACGAGGGTGATGGTGATGGTGATGGTGATGATGCTGATGATGGTGATGATGATGATGGTGCTGATGCTGATGCTGAAGCTGATGATGATGATTGTGGTGGTGGTGGTGATGGTGATGGTGGTGATGATGATGATGATACTGATGATGATGATGATGATGATGATGATGATGATTATTGTGATGATGATGATGATGATGATGATGATGATGATGATGATGATGATGATGATGATGATGATGATGATGATGATGATGATGATGTCCACGTGTCGGTGCTGAAGGTTTTGGAAGACTTTCGATGTGCGCGCGCGGGCGCGGCCGACGCGCGAGAGAGTCGCCCGCACAGGTGTTAATCTGACAGTGAATCGTACCCCCCCCAAAAAACAAGCGCGCAAGTGCGTTCGAATTCTACATTTAAGTCGGGCGTGACCCTCGACAGGAGGAATATCCAAACATAATCTTTAAAATAATAGTCTGGGAACGATGTTTTGGTATGTTTTGGCTATCATCCAAAATCCGCCTGTAGGGGTACATGCCCGACCTAATTCTACCTGCGCTCGCGGGCTCGCGTGGTTTCATATGACGAACATGTTCCGTTTAGAGCAAGCAGCAGCCTTGGTTTCCTAAGAACTCGCAAGAGCGCGCGTGCCCTTGTTGTTTGCAACATCCCGTTGTGGAGCCATTGATTTTCACATGTTTCCGTGAACTTCGAGTTTGAAACCCGTACGACACATATAGTTTCTGCTAAACAAGAACGGGTTCCATCATGCGCGTGCGACGCCGCGCGCGTATGGATTTGTTGTTTTGCAAGGGATCCTTGGAAACATATTGCTTTTGGTAAAGGAGTGCGCGCGCATAGTACTCTGTGACAGGTCTGAAGGGGGCGATAAAATGGGTTTGGCTTGGATGATACAAAGTCATATCTGAAATGAACGCTGGGGCAGAATCATTTGTAAATTATGTTATCAGGGGGGAGCGGTACTCTTGGGGGGGGGGGTAGATCCTGACTTCTCTTCAGGAAAGAGAATCTGTGCGGTGCGGGCATCGGCGAGGCGGCGACGAGGCGGCGACGGCAACCATAAGGAAGCGGACCCGACGCGCAGGCCCTGCCGACGGGCGGCGACGAGGCGGCGACAGGGTGGCGACGGCGACCACATGGCCGCGAGTCCGACGCGCAGTCCCAGAAGAGCTCCGTCGGCGACGGCGACCGCATGGCCGCCAGACCCCGCGCAGGCCCAATGCCGTAGACAACAAGTAAAACCCTTTTTGGTGCAAACGCTATTTGGCGAATGCAGATGTATTTGTAGATGAACATGTTTTATCCTGTGTGTATATATATATATGTCTGTGGTCGAGGGTTTGGGCCCCCCCCCCAATGCTAATGCCATCGGGCCCCCCCCCCCACCGCGCGATGGCCCCCCCCCCCGGTGGGCGTGGGCGTGGCGTGGTGGCCGCCCCCCATGTGGAAGTGGTGTGGGGTCCCCCCTGTGGGCGTGCGGTGGTTAGGGGTCCGCCTCAGCCAAGAGTCGGCGTCGCTGGCGCCGCCGCCGCCGTCGTGTCGTCGTCGTCGTCGTCGTCGTCGTCGTCGTCGTCGTCGTCGTCGTCGTCGTCGTCGTCCGAGGGAGGCGGATGGGGGGGAGGAGGGAAAGGAATATCGTCGTCGACGATGTCTTCACCGTCGTCGCCTCCTTTTGGGTGTGGCGTTGTGTTCCGGTGCTTCAGGGAGCCGGAGCGGACGGTGTCGTCATCGTCGTCGTCGCCGTCGTCGTCGTCGTCCTCCTCCTCCTCCTCTTCCTCCTCCTCCTCCTCCACCTCCTCCTCCTCCTCATCCTCCCCCTCCTCCTCCTCCTCCTTCTCCTTCTCCTCCTCCTCCTCCTCTTTCTCCTCTCCCCCCAATCCCATCTGGGCGGGGGGGGGGGGCCGTGGGCCCTGAGCCCGCGATCATATATAGGGAGGGGAAAAGGGAACGAGAGAGGGAGAAAATGAGAGTGAGAGAGAAGAAACACACATACAGAGACAGGAATAGACAAAGCAGCATAGTGATGTCGAGAGGGAGAAGGAGAAAGAGAGAGAGGGACGAGAGATAGAGAGAGGGAGGGAGAGAGAGAGAGAGAGAAAGACAACCATAGCGAACAATACATATAGACGTGTCGAGAGATTGTGAGCATACAAAAATAGTATAGTCACTGGTGTATAATTACACGCATATAAATAGAGAGGCAGACAGACAGAGAGAGAAAGCGAGAGAAAGACAACCACCTGTGCCACATGTGCATATGTATAGAGAGAGGGGGGGAGGGAGAGAGATAACACTTCATCGGTAATAATGAGAATGATAGTGATAATGATAACTCAGACGAAGCACTGTTTTAAATCTTGACGTTTCGCGTGCCCCCACCAGCCCATCCAGAAACGATGCCCATGAGAGCTGACGGGGGGAGAGAGGGAAAGACACGCATAGTCAAACAGCAACGGGGCATCTTCGGAACCATCCTGAGCCAGCTTGGGTTATCTTGAGCCATCTTGGAGGTCATCTTGGGCTCACTGAGGCCGTTCGGGGACCTCCTGGGTGCCTCTCGGGTGCATCTTGGAGGCCTCCTTGGGGCCCCTTGGGGCGCTCTTGGAGCCCTTTGGGGGACCTCTTGGGAGCCCTGGGGGGGCCTCTGGGGCCCATCTTGGAGGCGGTTGGTCGAAAGAGGCGGGTCCTAAATGTAAATCCCACCCTCGGGGGCCCCGATACTCGTGAGGGGCGTCAAAAAGTGACCCTCCCAGGGACCGAAGAAGGATCCTCTGACACACCGGGCCCCTTCCAAAAACACCCAGGAAGTGGAGGGGCAGGGCTCCTTCCCCGAAGGGAAGAGGGGTCGTGAGAGAGGAAAGAAACCCTCGTTAGACCACCTGTCGCCCAGAGGGCTGGTGGGATCATTGATTTTTGTAGCAACCTATGTTGTACATATGGGGGAGAAAGAGAAAGAGAGAGAGAGAGAGAGATAACGAAAAAGAGAGAGAGAGAGAGATAGAGAGAGATAGAGGGCAATCGTCAGTGTGGAACCTGGGAGTCCAGGACCCAGGAACCAATATAATCGAAAATCGACCCCGAACCTGGGAACTGGGAGCCAGGAGATGGGAACCCGGAGCCGGGAACCACAAACCCGCAACCCTGGGAGCTGTGGGAGCTGGGAGCTGGGAGCCAGGAGCTGGGCAGCGGGAGCCGGGAGTCAGCAGAAACTGGGAACCGTGAGCCAGGAACCCGCAACCCGGAACCCAGGATCAAGGAACTGTGAGCCGGGAGCCAGGAATAACTGTGAGCCGGGAGCCGGGCACCGGGGATGGGGAGCTAGCGGGGGCTGGGGGCTTGGGAGCAGGAGCCGTGAGCCAGGAGCCGTGAGCCAGGAACCCGAAGCCTGGGCCCCAGGAGTCCAGGAGTGGGAGCTGGGAGTGGGGAGCCGAGGACCCAGAAAGCGGGCGTCTCGAAAGAATCGAGACGGAGGTTTTTCATAGTTTTCGGCCTCTCGGGGCCCTCGCCGGGCCTCGGGGCCATCAAAAAACGATTCGGGATGAAAACCGGCCCTGGGGAAGTGGTCGGGAGGTCGGGTGCCTGCGTCTCGAAAAAATCGAGACGTCGGATGTCTGGGAACCCAGGCAGCGGGATTTGGGAACCAGCGGGGTTTGAGAATTGGGAGCCAGGAGCTGGGAACCGTGAGCCTGAAGCACGCAGGAACTGGGAGAACGGCGGGGATCAGACTGCAGACGACAGCATACGACGTCACAATCTTCGCCACGTATTTGCTGGCAGACAGAGGGTAGACAAACAATGGTATGATCTCAATAATCGCAGCGCGACCCTACCTAGGAGTTGGAGCCCCTAGGAAAGCAGCATTAGTAGTAACAGTATAGCTAAGCTAAAGATGAGTTAAAGCTAAGCTAAAGCTAAGCTGGAGCCAAGCTAAAGCTAAGCTAAAGCTAAGCTAAAGCTACGCTAAAGCTAAGCGAAAGTTAGCTAAAGCTAAGTTAAATCTAAGGTAGAACTAAGTTAAAGCTAAGCTAAAGCTAAGCTAAAGCTAAGCGAAAGCTGAGCGAAAGCTAAGCTGAAGCTAAGCTAAAGCTAAGGTAAAGCTAAGCTAAAGCTAAGCTGAAGCTAAGCGAAAGCTAAGCTAAAGCTACGCTAAAGCTCAGCTAAAGCTAAGCTAAAGCTAAGCTAAAGCTAAGCTAAGGCTAAGCTAAAGCTAAGCTAAAGCTAAGCTAAAGCTAAAGCTAAAACTAAAGCTCCCAGTGGACTGGGGGAACCCCGCTCCAAGGGGACTGGGGGGACCGCCCGGGGCGGGTTACATTGCCCGGCCCCTTTAAGCAAAGAAAGTAAGAACCCTTTCAGGCAGAGCCTAGGTAGGGCAAAACATAGGAAGTGGGCAGAGGAAAAGTGCGACGACACGGGTGGCAGATCTACTATCATTGTGGGAGGAGATATCAACAGCCAGTTGGGCATGCACAGGTCTGACAGCAGGGATTTGGTGGTCGGCGGACACAGTTCGGGCAAACATGCAGCAACATTGGGACCAGTGGCCAAGGAAGTGGAGAACGACAGCGGCACAGTATTCAGGGAATTTGGCGTACACAGCTGACTGTCACTGGTCACGACGTTCATCGATTGTGGGCCTACCTACTACTGCGTTAAAAACGAGAAGATGATGACGGGCAAGATAGACCACATAGCGATGCCGTCGGGGGCCCTACCCCATGTGCGGAGGTGCGCAGCATTGAGGGGAGTTGCAAAACAAACGCAGAAGATAAAGCGAGAGGGCACAGAGACCACATCCCTCTGGGCTTGGGTATTGGACTGGAGCATCAATTTCATTTCTCGGGCAGGCACAGGCAGCAAAGAGCAGACAAGGAAGTGGACCGCAACATGCTGATGGAGTGCCTGAGGAAAGGTCGCCAGAGGGCGGAATTCTTGAGCGCGTTCGACCGCCGCCTGCAGGTCGCCCAGTCGCAGCAGCCAGGAGGAGCATCAGCGAGGTTCTCTCGGAGTGCGACCCAGGCTGTTCCTTCAGTTCTCCGTGGAGATGCATTAGCGAGGTTTTCTCGGAGTGCAGCCCAGGAGGTACCTGCCGAACCCCAGGGGAAGCATTAGCGAGGTTCTCTCGGAGTGCAACTCATGGGGAGCATACGGCAGAAGAAGAATGGAGAGAGCTGCGCAGGCAGTTAAGAGTGGGCATGGTAGAGTCTGACTCGCAGGAGGAACTAGAGGATATCAAGAAGGAGCTGGTGCAGATACACAATTTGCTATACACGCACACGACAGACTGGTAAAAAAACAAAGAAAAAAACATATTATGACTGAGGAGATTTGGAGAGCACGCGAGAACAACAACTTCAGCGATATGCACAGGCCCAGGGTGGAAAATCAAAGGAATGGGGAGGGGCTCAAGACGAGGTATTATTTCTCAACGCGGGCTTGGTGGAGCACAGAATTTGCTCACTGAGCTGGGCAATCGCCCCCGCTGGCAGCCGAGCCGATGGGCCGGGAAGACTGCGAGAAGGAGCATGACGACATGATGGTAGAGAAAAAGCTGCCCCCATTGGGTATAGAATTAAAAGCGCCAGTGGAGAGGGACAAGAGAGACGTGCTGGAATGTTCAGGAGAGCGACAAATAGGAGGGTTTCCCCCCCGTGGGGAGCATCAGTGGAACTAACATGGATGATTCTAGAACCCGCAGTCAACCTGGAACACCCTGAGCAGCTGAGCAAGAAGCTGGAGGAGCAGAACGTACGAGCGGCGGAGAAGCGAGGCGACGAGGAGCACTTGGACAAGTGCAGTTTATTTTACAATTACAGAGTGGGAAGGTGCATTTCACAGAGGATGGGTTGGGCATCAGGCAGGGCGTTGGGCAGGACTGACAGCGGTGACGATGGTGAAGCGCTAAGGGTGACAGAAGAAAGCGCACCACCTAGGGAGATGCAAGAAAGCTGGTCTGGTCCCGTCGGCGTTGGAGAAAGATGCGATCATGATGTGTGGGGGCAGGCTGGGGGGCATACTGATCAAACGTCGCCAATATCCAGCCGCCCCATTGGATTGGCACATGCGCGTTTCGTCCCGGCGGAAGAAGGCATTCCAAGCAATGGATTGTGGGGGCGAAGAGTCATGCGCCCGCACTGCTCAATGAGAATGGCTTTTCACAAGGGCATCAATTACAGAGGCAAAGCGCCGAATTACCCGTGTCGGGCGCAGGGGGGGCTCAGACGTAGATCGAGAGAGAACGCGATTACTTGCGTCGAAGATACACTGTGGAGAGCAAGGCAAGGAGGAGCGAGCGCTATCGCCAGCAACTGCGACTGCGCAAACGCCTTCACGAACACGGAATGCGACCTGTTGCTGACATCAGTCTTCGCCGCGTCGAAGGAGGAGGACCAACAATTTGCTGTCGAGGCGCTGTGCTGCACGTCGAGAGTATGGGATGCGCAGATGACTGGCTGCATGCAAGGACTGCGTGAGGCGCGCGAATGGGGGTCACCTCGCGCCCAAGGCAGTTCAATGATATTCACAACCTCTTTATGCGGGGCAATGGCGCCAGGGAGAAAGAGAGAGGGGGGCGAGAGGCAGACAATGCATTATACAGTGGGCCCCGTCAACGAACGAGAGCGCGACCACCTCGCTCGACGCGTTCATGGGCGACATCACCGAGACCCGCGCAGTGGTCTCGTCTGGGCCAACCCCACTGGAGACTGGAGTTAGCGAGGTAATCTCGGAATGCCACTTGGGGCCCTGCGAAAGCGAGGATCTCTCAAGTCGCCCGGCCCCCCAGTTCCAATCGGCCCCTGGCGGAAGCGAGGTTATCTCGGGTCGCCCAAGAGCCCGCGCGACGTGCATTGCGGAGCAGATCCGTGCCACGCCTGAACCCAGCCAAGACTGTCCACCTGGTGGCTCTTCGGGGGCCAGGGCGGGATGGGGCCACAAGGCAGCTGCAGGGGGAGAAGATGATCGACGGCACGCCGATGAGGGGCATGAGAGTACTGGGGCCTCACCTGCCAGAAGATCAAGGATATGCAGGAGAGATAAAGAGGAGGTGCGAGGCCATGCAGTTGGCTTACAGACAACGCGGTTGCTTCTGGTCATCATATACGACAGACAAAAGAAGGATATGTTCCAGGCGTTTGCGTCGGGAGCTGGCCTTAGCGGTCCGAAGGCACTTGTAGTGGAAGAGCGCCGCCTGAAAGCACTCGACAGTGCGATGGCATTACTTTCGCGGAGAACGGCAGGATACAGGATGAGCCGGGCATAAGCAGATGGCACGACCAGGCGCTACACCAACAAGGAGGTTTTCAGGGGATGGAGGATGCCGCGCTGCTCGACAGCACAGAGGATGCGCCGGCTACGGTGGCTCAGCCAATGGTCGAAATTTCCAGAGTATTTTGGCGGCGCGCTGGCGGCGGTTTTTGGCGCGTCGAAGCTGGGCGGCCCATGCCAGACCATGAGATTGGAAGATGGGTAGGTTTGCGAAGCATCTACACATTCGGACATGCAGGTAGCCAGGGAGTTCCAGGCGCTGGCGGATGCCAGCGAGGATGTTAGGAGCTGGCGCCCGAAGAGGGAATCTCAATGTTCAAGAAAGGCATGGGGTACTGGGAAGCTTGGGTCGGGGCGGGCCCCAGTATCCTATGCCGCGCTGGAGAGGCATGGGACACGAAGCTACCAGGGATTATGGTGGGAGGATAGGTGGTGGCACAGTTTTGGTATGACTGGGAAATGGGGCAGACGGACAGGTGCGCGGGGCGCAAATATACTGCGGCGGTAGCGCTGGCAGGGCACAGGAGAGTGGTGCACGACTGTCTTCCTCTGATCTCCAGCCTGGCGGCCATGAACCAATGTCCTCGGCGCGTGAGCTCGTTCGCTTCGCGAAAATACGACCGACCATGTAGTGGAACCAACGGAGAGTCACGGGATATGCCACAAAACAACAGAAAATGTTGAAACCACCCAGTCCGCGAGCCCTTTTTCTCAGGTTTAATATTCGGAAGGTTTTCCGGTGCACCCACGCAGCCGCCATCCTGGACCGCGCTGGGTGAAAGATGGCGATGGCGCCGCGGGGACTACCGCGGCCCAGACGAGGAGCAATCGCGGAGATGGAAGGAGAAACGAAGCACCTCAAGGGCGGCAAGGGAAAAGATGCGGACCAGTGGCACGCAGAAGGGACCGGCGCCGCGGCGGCGGGCAGCCCGCTAGCGGCCGCTGCCGCGGCGCCCGAGATTCCGAGACTGGCCCTCCGCTCGGCCGCAGAGATCAGAGATATGAACCACATGACCTTGGATTTCTTCCTCATGCCAGTCAGCAGTTGGGCGTTTCGGAAGTCGATGGCAGCGGGGCAGAACTAGAGGAACCAGGTCAGGGACAAGGGCAAGGGGCACAAGTTGGGGCCGCCAGGCATGCGCACGGGAATGGCCCCCATGGAAGGCACCCAGGAGCTGGTGTCGGATTGGCAGAAGGAAGACGAAACGACAGTACCAGTACCGATCGAGCAATGACACCCTGAACGGTTTCCTGAAGCTGATGGAGGACAACGGCGAGCACAGCCAGGCGATGATCACAGAGGCGACCAAGATGTGCAAGGCCAGCGAGAGCTACAGGGCGCGCAACAGCAAGAACGGGAACCCGAGCGAGGACGAGCAGGAGTTTTGGGAGGAGGGTTTGGGCAATATGCAGGTCGGCATCAGCGAGTCCCCCAACTTCAGGGCGGTGCCCCCGAAGGACACGAGGGAAGACGCCATGGCGAAGCTGGGCCAGTTCTCAGGCCGCAACCTGAGGGCGGCGATGGGGATACTGATCGTCTACATGGGGGCCAGAAGTCCCAGTCGGCGGCGCCCAAGTCGGAGCTGGAGCGGATGGTGGAGCGGGAACTTCAGCCTCGGCGCCGCTGAGAGAGGAGAAAGCGGTGGCATTGGCGAGGTTCCCTCGGAGTGCTGCGCCACAGAGGTCAGAAGGGGTAGTTGCATTAGCGAGGTCTTCTCGGGGTGCGAAGACCCTGGGGCAGAGTGCCAGGCCGCGGCTGACACGGACAAGCACGTGCACCGCGCCACCAGCGGCGTCAGCATCATGCAATGGGGGTGCCACCTTCGGGGGGGGCCCCTAGGGCAGTTTGGCGCAGCTGGCGTGCCCAACAGCGCACAGACGAAGAGGACTACGTATATACCTTTCCGATGATGAAATAGTAGCAGCATCGATCGGCATGGATGTAGAGCGCCCCACCAAACTCAGACGTTTTGCCCCAAATTGTAGGGTACACGGAATGGCCCTGGAGTTCCGGGCAGAACGGGGAGCTCAGCTACAGAGAAACAAATGCCTGTCTGGCAACAACCAGTCTACCCATCCCAGTCAGTTAAAGGCGCCGTCTACAATGACGACACGACGCGTTTCTTCCTCCTTCTTTCCATTACAGAGACGGAGAGATGGTGGACGGGGTATTTTGATACAGTGCAGCATGCGCACAATGTAGACGGGTCACGGTCAATGGGGGGAGATGGGCACAGCGCGCGGGGTATTGCGAGTTCAACAGGCAAGCCGGGAAATTCTTATTTTCTCAATGTGGGGGAGATGGGACCAGCAGATACGAGGTACTACGCGTATAACAGGCCAGTTTGGAATGCGCTATTACCTCCACCGCTCATGATCGGATACCACAGCTGATCTGGCTCGACGCTGGCCTACGTGCGCAGCGTGGCGCATTGGCGGGGTTTCTCGGAGTGTGTGTCGCACGCGTGGGCCATGGCCTCCGCGGCGCCAGCAGCCAACTATGGCCGCGCGGGCGCTGCAACAAGGGGCCCCAGTGTTACAAGATGATCGAGGGCCGCAGAGAGCACGCGAGGAACGAGACAGGCCACGAAACGGATCAAAGTGGCAAAGGCAGCGAATGGAAAAGAGTGCGCATCGATTGCGAGCTGGAGCCGAGGGAGGAGGAGTGGGCAGAACGGAGCGATGAAGAAAGGGTTGCGTGGAGGAGAAAAGTATATTTCCAGAGAGCAGGTCTGCCGAGGACAAAACGGGAAGGCAAAAGGAGCTGCGTGGGCGGCCCAGGCATTTGGGCAGATCAAAGCTGCTCACGCACAACTGGCTGAAGAAGGAGGCCCAAAGACACAGTCTCGCACGCAAAGGAACACGATCGCCATAGAGAAGCCAAAGGAGATCGCAAAGGCGCTGCTGGAGGGTATCAAAATGAATGGGTGCATTGCGGCCTTTAGCACAACATGAGATAATGACAGAGGCTCTTCGCCGCGCAGAGGAATATGACATCCGACCCTGCAAGTGCATGGCCATGGACTGCAATGGCGAAGATGCGCTGATGGTGGCACGACAAGAGTTGGAGGAGAAAGAGAAAGAGCTGCACGACACGGGCGACTACAAGACGACGAAGGACAAGGGTGAGAAGCAGCCAGGGTTTCTCAAGGCGCTGGGCTCCGTGGACAAGCGGAGCGACAACATGCAGCTGTTCAACGCATGTAGGAGCGCTGGATGCGCCGGAAAGGGGGGGGGGGGGGGCGGGGGGGCCGCACGCGCGGGCTTGCATTCCCGAAAAAGCGGTGGCGGAGAGGCCCCAGTCCCAATTCGATAAGTGTCGAGCGGCAGTTTTGGTGCAAGGTGGACTGGTTGCAGCTTGCGAAGGCGCGGGGGTGTCACCCAGGGGGCGTGCTCTTGAAGGAATGGGTGGGCAAGACTGTACTACTACCACTACTACTACTACTACTACTACTACTACTACTACTACTACTACTACTAATAATAATAATAATAATAATAGTAAGACGCTTGTCGCAGACAGCGTGGAATGGCCAAATATCGGGCGCGGATCTAAGTTCCCCCCGTTCGCGAGTGGGCCATCGATGGCGGCGGAGTTCAAGGTGGGAGCCACGTGGCAAGCGCTCATTGCGGAAAGGCCCCCGCAGCAATTGGGCGACGCCACCGAGGAGCGCTGCTACTAGTCCTTCGACGCGGCCCAGAAGATGATCCCAGTGGAGCTAGTTGAGCTGGCCCTAATACCCCCCCCCCCCCCCCGATGACGCACAAGATCGAAGGTTGCAACCTCGCCGCAAGGTGTCCAGTTGACCAATGGGAGAGGTCGAGAGGTCAGGGAGGAGGGCCTTCACTGTGCAGAGCTGGCGTGAGCCGGCGCGGAAGATTGCGGAGAACGACGAAGAGAACCTATACGATGCAATGCAGGTTGCCATTCAGGAGCTGAACAACGAGGACAACATGGACCCAGAGGAAGTGAAGAGGCTGAAGGAGCGCCAGAAGCTGCGGGGCAGCACCCAGGCCATGCTGGATGGCACCGAGATCTTCTTTGAAAAGTTCGGCGACCCCAAGTCGGATGAGACGACTGCGGCCAGCTCATCTAGCGGCCACCAGTGAGCTCACCCACTGGAGCCTGCTGATTCGCCAAGAGGAAGCATTAGCGAGGTTTCTCGGAGTGCTATTCTAGGCAAACTGCGAGCTGGCCGTGCCCGCGGACAGTCAGGAGGAGCATTACCGAGGTCTCTCGGAGTGCAACATATGACAGCCACTATGGGCGCAACAGAGCGTCTGCATCGCCATCGCAATGGGTTTTTGTTCGAGCACCGTCAGGTACACTATTGCAGGGTGTCGAAGGGAAACAAGAGTGATCATCAGGAAGCCCACCAGCGTGCTCCGCATTGGCCTTATCATCTACCGTGACTCACATTATGCTTTAGTTCACATACGCTTCGAGGGGGAACGATGGGTTGCTTCAACAGAGTGCGCCAGAGTACAGATGTGACAATACATGGGACATCTCTCGGAACGACCGTGTAGTGAGCCGAGCGGGAGGGGGGAGAACGGAATTCAAGTTGTAGAATAATCAGCCCCCTCAGCAACAGTTTGGGGTCTCGGGCCTTCCGTCTCTCCCCCCTCTCCTCCTTTTGTGGTCGTGTCG
This sequence comes from Prorocentrum cordatum, assembly GCA_963575745.1. Lineage (NCBI taxonomy): Eukaryota > Dinophyceae > Prorocentrales > Prorocentraceae > Prorocentrum > Prorocentrum cordatum. Next base: position 34,880 of record CAUYUJ010021832.1, on the reverse strand, counting down.
TCGCCTTCTCCCCCCCTGGCTTGGGCGCCCTGCTAAGCCTTCGCGTCCCCTCCTCTAAGGCACGCGGAAGGGCCGGCAGCCGCTCCCCCCGCACTGACCCGAAGGGACTCGTGATGTAAGGTAACGAGCCTCTCTTACGGGGCCACCTCGGAACTCGGTACTTGAGCTACGTGGTATGGCCGTCACACAACAAATCGGAGGGGGTTTTGGTTATGGAGCGTAGGTCACCTGAGTAGGTGCTCAGACGTTGTACCCCCTTCTGCGGATGTCTTTGTCCTTGCCCTCCTCCTCCTCCTCCTCCTCCTCCTCCTCCTCCTCCTCCTCTCCTCCTCCTCCTCCTCCTCCTCCTCCCTCCTCCTCCTCCTCCTCCACCTCACTCCTCCTCCTCCTCCTCCTCGTCTTCCTTCACATCTGCATTCCTAATTTTTTACGCTTCGCGTATCCCCACCAGCCCACCTCACAACAGCAGCTCTTGCGAAGCATGCCGACAGTCGTGTTTTTTCAGGCGTGTGTCCGCTTGGCCCCGCATATCTCCCCTGTTCCTCCTTCCTCCCGCCTCCTTGTACATCCTCCTTGTGGGGGAGCGGGAGAAGGACGAGGCGGAGGAGGAGGGAGAGAAAACGCTCCTCGTGGTTTGAGTCGTTCGGGCTTCTCGTCCTGGTGTGAGTCGTTCGGGCCCTTCTTCCTGGTGTGAGTCGTTCGGGCTCTTCGTGGTGTGAGTCGTTCGGGCTCTTCGTCCTGGTGTGAGTCGTTCGGGCTTCTCGTGGTGTGAGTTGTTCGGGCCCCTCGTCCTGGTGTGAGTCGTTCGGGCCCCTCCTCCTGGTGTGACTCGTTCGGGCTCCTCGTGGTGTGAGTCGTTCGGGGCCCGCGTCGTGGTGTGAGTCGTTCGGGCTCCTCGTGGTGTGAGTCGTTCGGGCGCCTCGTCCTGGTGTGAGTCGTTCGGGCCCTCCTTGTGGTGTGAGTCGTTCGGGCTCTTCGTGGTGTGAGTCGTTCGGGCCCCTCGTCCTGGTGTGAGTCGTTCGGGCTCCTCGTGGGGCCTCTTGGGGGCCTCTTGGAGCCTCTTGGGGCCTCTTGGGGGCCTCTTGGGGGCTTCTTGGGTGCCTCTTGAGGGCCTCTTGGGGCCTCTTGGGGCCTCTTGGGAGCCTCTTGGGGGCCTCTTGGGGGCCTCTTGGGGCCTCTTGGGGGCCTCTGGGGGGCCTCTTGGAGGCCTCTTGGGAGCCTCCAGGGGGCCTCTTGGGGCCATCTTGGGGCCTCTTGCGACCTCCTCAGAAGCGCAAGTGAGCGCTGCCCCCTTGAGAAGGACAAAATGAGCCCCAAACCTTTCTGTAAAATCAATGATTTTGCTATGAAGGAAGAGGAGCGCGGCCCCCTCAGAAGGCCAAAATGGGGCCAAAACCCTAGTAAAATCAATGTTTTTTGTTTCAAAGACGAGCAGGGGGGCCAAACTGCCCCCCCCCCCCCTCGGGGCCAGAATCCTCGTGAGGGTCGTCGTTTTTGGGCCCTCCCAGGAGTCGAAGAAGACCCCCCTGACTACGCTCGGGAGTCCCTCTCCAGGCCCAGGGGGAGGGGGTAGGGGGAGGGGTAAACCCCTCCCCGAAGGGGAAGAAGGGGGGTTGAGGACAGAGAGAGCTCTCTAAACCACTCACGCCCAAAGGGCTGGTGGGATTTTCATGATTCGCTCATGCTTCCACCCTCTGTTCCACGTTCCTCTTGGAGAAGCGAGGATGGGGGAGGGTGGGGGGAGGAGGGAGCATGCAGGGATGTGCTCAACGCGTTCGGAAGGAAAATGAGAATGGGAAGAGAATGGGAGGAGGTGAGGGGGGGAATAGGCGAGGAAGGTAGAGAAAGGGAGAAACGAGGAGCGATACCGCGTTATTATTTTCCTCGTCCTCCTCCTCCTCCTCCTTCTCTTCCTCCTTCTCCGCCTCCGTTTCCTCCTCCTCCTCGTCCTCCTGTGTCCCCACTCTTCCACCCCATGCTCCTGTTATTTTTCCTCCTCCTGCCCATGCTCATCCTCCCTTCTTCTCCCCCTTTTTCTGACCGCCCTTGTCGTCGTCCTCCTCCTCCTCCTCCTGCTCATGGCCGTTTTGGCACGAGTGCAAAACTAAAAATCGCATAATCCGAAAACAACTAAAGAGCGTGCACAGCAACGCACGCCTGTAGGCGCCTGTAGAAGGCGACAAAACTCAGCGCACCAGAGAAGCATGGCCTCCACCGGTGGCGGCGGCGCCGTGCCTCAGTTCGCGTCCCTCTATCCCAGTGGACTTGCGCCACTCCGCCGACCCTTGCGGGGAGCAGGAGAATGGGGAGGAGGAGGAGTAGGAGGAGGAGGAGGAGGAGGAGGAGGAGGAGGAGGGGGAGGAGGAGGAGGGGGAGGGGGAGGAGGAGGGGGAGGGGGAGGGGGGGGAGGAGGAGGAGGAGGAGGATGAGGAGGAGGAGGAGGGAGAGGCAGGAGGAGGAGATGAGGAGGAGGAGGAGGAGGAGGAGGAGGAGGATCGCGGATTATCCTCTCCGTGCTCCTCGATCCCTTCCCCCCTTGCCTCCGCCTCCTCGCTCCTCCGCCTCCCCCCCTCCCTTCTGCCTTCGCATCCCTCCCTCCCTTCCCCCTCTCCTCGCCAGGGGAGGGGCACAGCCGCACGCCTCACGGGCCTCGTCGCCCCTGGCTGGCAGAGGGGGCCGGCGGACGTCGGCGACCTGCATGCCGACGTGACTGAGGCTCCGGAAGTGCCAAAGGGTGACACCATAACCGAGGGCTCCCTCGAGGGCGCGAAGTTATTCGCGCTTCGCGCTTCGCGGTCCTCGTTCCTTCTCCCCCTCCTCCTCGTCCTCCTATTCTCCCTTTGGGAGGGCGGCGCGAGAGCGCGAAGTTATTCGCGCTTCGCGCTTCGCGCAGCGCGAAGCGCGAAGTTGGGAGCCCTAGATAACGTTGCACGAGCGAACTCAGGAGGGGAAGAAGCACACAGACACAATCCATCGTCGACTCCCCAGAAAACATGGGAAACTGTGGGCAGTGGGGGGGGGGAAGGCAGAGCACCGAGGAAGATATAGGAACATATGGGGAATCCTTGTGTTTGTGTGTATTTATTTGTTTGTGTGTGTTCTGCAGATGAGGCCCCTTCACAGAGGGTGCCACCATAACGTCGCACGAGCGAACGGCGAGCGAACGAACGGAGCGACCGAACATGGCCAGAGCCCCGAATCATCAGGGGTAACTCGGGTCAGGGATAACTCGGCTTCCTTTTTCGGGAGTCCGAACCCGAGTTACCCCGCTCGGGTCAGGGCTAACTCGGGTTCCTTTTTCGGGAGTCCGAACCCGAGTTACCCCGGACCCGAGTTACCCCGGATAACTCGGGCGTCCAGAGCCCCGAATCATCAGGGGTAACTCGGGTCAGGGATAACTCGGGTTCCTTTTTCGGGAATCCAACCCGAGTTACCCCGGACCCGAGTTACCCCGGATAACTCGGGCGTCCAGAGCCCCGAATCATCAGGGGTAACTCGGGTCAGGGATAACTCGGGTTCCTTTTTCGGGAATCCGAACCCGAGTTACCCCGGACCCGAGTTACCCCGGATAACTCGGGCGTCCAGAGCCCCGAATCATCAGGGGTAACTCGGGTCAGGGATAACTCGGGTTCCTTTTTCGGGAACCCGAACCCGAGTTACCCCGGACCCGAGTTACCCCGGATGACTCGGGCGTCCAGAGCCCCGAATCATCAGGGGTAACTCGGGTTCAGGAAACTCGGTTCCTTTTCGGGAACCCGAACCCAGTTACCCGCCGGACCCGAGTTAACCCCCGGAAACCCGGGCTCCAGTACCCCGAATCATCAGGGGTAACTCGGGTCAGGGCTAACTCGGGTTCCTTTTTCGGGAGTCCGAACCCGAGTTACCCCGGACCCGAGTTACCCCGGATAACTCGGGCGTCCAACATGGCCGAGGGAGCGCGGGCAGGGAGCGGGGCGCGCATCGGCGACGGGCCCGGCCTCCATTCAAGATCGGCGCGCTCCGTCGCCGACCCTGGCGGCACTGGCCGCACGTCTCGGGGAGCACCCTCCCGGATCTGTGGACCAGGCGCCCACGCGCCAGATCCACTCCCTCCTCCTCCTCCTCCCTCCTCCTCCTCCTCCTCCTCCTCCTCCCTCCTCCTCCCTCCTCCTCCTCCTCCTCCTCCTCCCTCCTCCTCCTCTCTCCTCCTCCTCCTCCCTCCTCCTCCTCCTCTCCTCCTCCTCGTCCTCCTCCTCCCAACTCCTACAACTCCTACAACCTCCGACAACTCCTACAACTCCTCCTCCTCCCCTCCTCCTCCTCCTCCTCCTCCCCTCCTCCCTCCCTCCTCCTCCTCCTCCTCGTCCTCCTCCTCCCAACTCCTACAACTCCTAACAACACCTGTCCTCCTCCTCCTCCTCCTCCTCCTACCTCCTCCTCCTCCTCCCCTCCTCCTCCTCCTTCCTCCTCTCCTCCCTCCTACCCTCCTCCCTCCTCCCTCCTCCCTCCTCCTCCTCCTCCTCCCTCCTCCTCCTCCCTCCTTCCCTGGCCCGTCTCGAGAGGGCCGCTGGGGGGGCAACCGGGCACGGGGAGGGCACCGGGGGGGGGGGGAGGGCACGGAGGGGCACCTCCTCGTCGCTCGCCTATATCGGGTCGGACGAAAGGGGGGGATTGGGAAAGGGGGGGTTACAAAATTTGCTGCATGCAGCTGGTTTCGGCCTCACCGAGGGGCCCATTCCTCGATACATGGCCGCCTCTGGCGCCGGGAGGCGCCGGGCAAATCAGCTACATGAGCTGATTATCACCCCCCCCCTTTGCTATCCCCCCCTTTCGCCCGACCCGACTATAGCCGTACCAAACAATGTCCTAAGAACCTTTTGTGGTTCCCACGAACTGCTCTTAGGACATTCCTGGTTGGGACTGTCTTGTTTTGACTCATCGGGAGTATGTTCTAAGAACACTGTTTTTGTTTTTAGAACATGTTTGGGTTCTAAGAACATTTCGTGGTATGACTACAGGAATGCTGGGACGGTCGGTCCCTGCTCAAAATCTGGGAAAAAGAAAACTCGAGTAAGCCAGTCGACTAGACGTAAGAGTGACGCCGGAGTGACCTTTGGTGCGGGCACAGATGGGCCCTCAGATGGATGAAAACGGAGCGGTAGCAGCGGCTTACGCGCCCAGGTTTGGCCTCCGTGCGGCCCCCAGAACGCCGCGCACCAAAGGTCACTCTTACCCAGTGTCACTCTTGCGTGCAGCCGAGCCAGGACCCGGGCTTGCCAACGTTTTTTGACGAGCGCGTCCTGGATTTTGGCGGTCGAGTTTTCTTGGGATGCTTGCAGCGGGAGCTTGCCTCGAATTTCCGATGGGGCCTCGCCATTGTTGTGATGGCCCCGCCAGGCCGGCCCGAGTCCCCCGTACCCGAGTTTGACGTCTCCCCGAACCAGGAAGAGGCAGCCTTGTGCAGCCGGTTGGCTTATCCTGAAGTCGGGCGTGTCCCTCTACAGGAGGAATGTTCATAAATAGCCCAAAAATAGTTTGGGGATGGTTTTTTTTGCGTATTTGAGGGCATTGTTTTTCGATGTTCGTTGACTGTTTTCAAATTTTCGTCGAAAGCCTGCCTGTAGGGGGACACTCGGCGGCGAGCGAGGAGGGAAATGATAAGGAGAAGGCCTTCTCAGAAGTCTCGGAAGTTCCCCGGCCTTCTGAGAAGTTTTCTGCGCCTTTCCCGAAGACGCAGGACACTCCTCAGAAGGCGCGAGGGCTTCTGAGAAGCCCGCCGCCTTCCGCCGAGAAGGCCTTCTCCTGCTCACTTGCCCCCCCTCGCTCGCCGCCAAGACACGCCCGACTTAAGCTTATCTCGGGGGCGGAAAAGAGGGGGGTGATGACTAGGGGGGGGTTGGATATCATGGCGGGGGCCATGATATCTCCCCAGATCTCAGGGCGCCTCTTCTTATCTCATTGCGTCCCTGGCCCCCCCGCTGGGCCGCGCACATGCCGCCGGTCATGATTTGCACTCCCCCCTCTTGGGCACCCCCCTCCTGGCCGCTCCCGAAGGTGGTTCAACAAATGTTGTCCCCTCTCTTCCACAGCCCCTCCTTCCCCTGCCCGGGGGAGGGGCCCTGGGAGGGGCGCCCCGCGATCGGCCGGGGCGCCCGAGCTGGCCCAAGAGAGCCCCAAGAGAGCCTCTCCAGTGCTCCCAGATGGTTTCCTAAGTGGACCAAAACCGCCGAACATGGCGCAAGATAGCCTCCCGCCCGATTATCCCCGTGCTCCGGCGCCCCGGGTCGTCCGACCCCGGCGAGCCACGCTCCCCCCCCTGCTCACCATCTCGCCCGCCGGCGCGCGAAGCCCCCGCGGGGGCCCCGTGGCCAGCTTCGCCCGCCCGCGCGCGAAGCTGGCCACGCTCTGCCTTGGCATCCCCCGGACGTGTGCACCTTTTTCTCGGCGGGGAGCGTGAATCGGCACGCACGAGATGGGGACGAGAAGAATGGGTACAGTGCCCAACAGCGGATCCTGTTCATTTTGAGCAGGCCGCCGCGTCCTGTGTCCACTCGAGACATGAGGCCGCCTGCCCTACAGCGGCCGCTGTTGGGCAGGGACAACACTTCTTGTTGGACATTGTACCCATTTTTTCCGTGCCCAATTCGGGCGCCAAAAATGAAGGAGCAGCCTGGACCCTCCTGCGAAAAAAACGCGCACGAGACCAAAAGCGAGCGAAGGAGGAGGAGGAAGGATGAGGAGGAGAAGAGAGGAGAGGAGAGGAGAGGAGGGGATGAGGGAGGAGGAGGAGGAGAGGAGGAGGAAGGAGGAGGGAGGAGGAGGAGGAGGCAGAATAAGAGAAGAAAAGAAGAAGAGGAGAGGAGGAGGAGGAGAGGAGGAGGAGGAGGAGGAGGAGGAGGAGAGGGGATGGAGGAGGAGTGGAGGATGAGAGGAGGAGGAGGAGGAGGAGGAGGAGGAGAGGGGGGACAGAGACACGTTTTCTGCCTCTGCTGGAGCGATCCTCGGCGGGAATGGGCGTCCGAGCGCTGGCGAGGTCCGGGCCCGCCCGCCCGCGGCGCGAGGCTGGCCGCGCGCCCCGCGCGCCCGTGGCCCGGCCTCGGGCGGCCGCCGCCCTCTGCCCGGGGGTTGAGTCGGGCCCGCCTCGCCTGCAGAGACCCCCCTCGAGCTTCGGGGAGGCGAAGTGTGAGAGCCCCCCTCCCCAAGACCGCCCCAGAGGGCCTCGATGCGGGCCAAGACGGCCCCAGAGGGTCACAGGACGAGCCAAGAGAGCTCCGAGGCGGCCCAAAAGAGCGCTCAAAGACGGGCCTCGGGCGGCCGCCTCCCTCTGCCCGGGGGTTGCGTCGGGCCTGCCTCGCCTACAGGGGGATTCTCGACGAGGATTTTTTTTTTGCAAAAAAACTCAAATACCCCAAGAGGGTCAAACAAGATGCAAAAAACAAAGCCCCAGATTAGTTGTTGTCCAACAATGCACCAACATAGTCTAAACTACTCCCTAAATAGTCCAAACATAGTCCAAAAATGATCTGGGGACTATGTTTTGAGTATGTTTTGACCATTTGGGGGCATGTTTGGGGTATTGTTGTTAATTTTCGTCGAAAATCCCCCTGTAGGACACACCCGACATAAGACGAAGTCGGGCCCGCCCCCCTACACAGACCCCCTCGACCTTCGGGGAGGCGAGGTATGAGAAGCCCCCCCCAAAAAAAACATCGGAAAACGGCTGCTCAGCGAAGGTCTCTGGGTTCCCCATCATTCGGGGGACGAATTCCGGGGCACCCTCTCTCTCTCTCTCTTTCTCTCCGGAGCCGATTGGGGTTGAGTCGGGCCTGTCCCCCTAGAGGGGGATTTTCGAATAATAAGAGAAAAACCCAAAACATTCCAAAAATAGTCCAGAAACAGTCTGTGGACTATTTTTTTAGTATTTGTTGACCTTCTTAGGGTATTTTGGGTTTTTGTTAGTTCTTCGTCGAAGATCCCACTGTAGGGGGCAGGCCCGACCTAAGCCCAGGGTGGGGGGGTGGGGCGGCGCGGGGGGCGGAGCTGCGCGAGGGGGGCCGCGCTCGTCGCGCAAGCTGCGGGTGCGCGGCCCGCGGAGGCGGGCGATCCTGTGGGGCAGCTTGTCAGGAGGGAAAGGGACACACAGACACAATGAATCGCCGATTCCCCAGAGCATATGGGAAAATATGGGAAGTGGGGGGGAAGGCAAAAGCCCAGAAAATATGGGAAAATATGGGGAATCCTTTTGTTTGTGCGTATTTTTTTGTGTGTCCCAGGGCCCCTTCAGTTTGGGCGGGGGCTCCCTCGCCGCAGAGGCGATGCTGTACGAGATCTTCAACTCCGTGGGGCCAGTGGCGTCGATCCGCGTCTGCCGCGACAGCGTGACCCGGAAGTCGGAGGAGGAGGAGGAGGAAGTAGGGAGGAAGGAGGAGGGAAGGAGGAGGAGGAGGATGAGGAGAGGTGGGAGGAGGAGGAGGAGGAGGGAATGGACGTCCGAGCGATGGCGAGATCCGGGGGGCCAGTCTTCCGCGGATTTCTCGCGCCTCGGCGTCGCCTCCGCCCGCCTCCTCGGCTCCTGAGGCTGCGGCGGGAGGAGCGGGAGGTGGGCCGGAGGCCGCACGGGCGCGTCCCTCCTCCTCCTCCTCCCTCCTCCTCCTCCTCCTCCTCCTCATCCTCCTCCTCCTCCGCCTCCTCCTCCTCCTCCCTCCTCCTCCTCCTCCTCCTCCTCCTCCTCCTCCTCCACTCTCCTCCTCCTCCTCCTCCTCCTCCTCCTCCTCCTCCTCCTCCTCCTCCTCCTCCTCCTTCCTCCTCCTCCATCCTCCTCCTCCTCCTCCTCCTCTCCCCTCCTCCCTCCTTCCTCCTCCTCCCTCACTCCTCCTCCTCCTCTCCTCCTCCTCCTCCTCCTTTCTCCTCCTCCTCCTCCTCCTCCTCCTCTCCTCCTACCTCCTCCCTTCCTCCTCCTCCTCCTCCTCCTCCTCCTGCCTCCTCTCATCCTCCTCCTCCTCCTCCTCCTCCTCCTCCCTCCGCCTCCCCTCCGCCTCCTCCTCCTCCTCCTCCTCCTCCTCCTCCTCCTCCTCCTCCTCCTCCTCCTCCTCCTCCTCCTCCTCTCTCCTCCTCCCTTCCTCCTCCTCCTCCTCCTCCTCCTCACCCTACGCTCCTCTCTCCTCCTCCTCCGCCCTTCTCCTCCCTCCTCCTCCTCCTCCTCCTCCTCCTTCCTCCTCCTCTCCCGCCTCCCTCCTCCTCCTCTCCTCCTCCTTCCCATCCTCCTCCTCCTCCTCCTCCGCCTCCTCTCCTCCTCCTCTCTCGCCTCCCTCCTCCTTCCTCCTCCTCCTCCTCCTCCTCCTTCTTCTTTTCCTCCGCCCTCCGCCTGGCCGCGCCCGCGAGGGGCCGCGCAACGCCTGTGCGCCTCCGGCTTGTCGGGGGGCCCGCCCGCAGGTCTCTCGGATACGCGTATGTCAACTTCCACAGCGTGCAGGACGCCGAGAGGGCGCTCGACACGCTGAATTACTCCAGCATCAAGGGCCGTTCGTGCCGCATCATGTGGACCCAGCGCGACCCGAGCATGCGCAAGAGCGGCGCTGGGAACATCTACGTGAAGAATTTGGACAAGAACATCGACAACAAAGCCTTGTACGACACCTTCAGTCTCTTCGGCAACATCCTGTCTTGCAAAGTGGCGTCCGACCTGTCGGGGAAGTCCCATGGCTACGGCTTTGTGCACTACGAGACCGAGGAGGCTGCCAAGCAGGCCATCGAGCGCGTGAACGGCATGCAGATTGGCGAGAAGACGGTGGAGGTCACCGCCTTCGAGAAGCGCGGCGATCGCGTCAGGCCAGAAGTAACCAATTTCACGAACGTGTATTGCAAGACCATGCCTGCCGAGTGGGACGAAGAGAAGATCAAGGAAGAGTTCGGCAAGTTCGGCACCATCACGTCCATGTGCATCCGGGAGGACAAGAAGGGACGCAAGATGGCCTTCGTAAATTTCGAGACCACGGAATCCGCTCAGGCTGCTGTGGCTGAGCTGCATGGGAAGGAGGTTCGCAGCGAGGAGCAAATCGCGAAGCTGAAGGAGGACTTGAAGGAGGAGTTCAAGGAGGACGTGGGCAAGCTCTTCGTCCAGCGTGCTCAGACCAAGCTCGAGCGCTCGGCCGAGCTCCGCGACAAGTTCCCGGCTGCGTCGCGCCCCGACAGCAAGCCGCAGGGCGTGAACCTCTACGTCAAGAACCTCGACGAGGGCACGGACGAGGCCTCCTTGCGTGCCCTCTTCGAGTCCTTCGGCCAGATCACCTCCGTCGCGGCGCCGCTCGACGACAAGGGCAAGTGCAAGGGCTTTGGCTTCGTCTGCTTCCAGTCCCCGGACGAGGCGACCAAGGCCGTCACGGAGATGCACTTGAAGGTCGTGAAGGGGAAGCCCCTCTACGTGGGCCTCGCGGAGAAGCGCGAGGCCCGCCAGGAGCGTCTGCGGCAGCGCTACTCACCTGGAGGCGGCGACAAGGGCGGCGCCAAGGGCGGCGCAAAGGGCTTCGGCGGCAAGGGCGGTATGCAGGGTGGCATGGGCGGCGGCATGATGGGAGGCATGCAGGGCGGCATGGGCGGCGGCATGGGCATGATGGGCAAGGGCGGGCAGCAGATGGGCATGGGCATGGGCATGCCGCAGATGGGCATGATGGGGATGATGCCGCAGCAGGCGCAGGCGATGATGATGGCCGGGAAGGGCGGGATGATGAACCCCATGGGCGCCCGCGGCCCGATGCCCGGCGGCCCGCAGATGATGGGCATGCAGCAGATGATGGGCATGCGCCCGGGCATGCCCAACATGATGATGGGCGGCAAGGGCGGCATGCCGCAGATGGGCATGACGGGCATGGGCGGCATTCAAGGGCAGAAAAAACGCCCCTACCCTGGTTTACGAGGCGCTGTGCGCTGAAACTCCTGTGGGACGACAGGAACAAACCCTGCGTGATGTGCCGCGTCCTGGCGGCTCTAGGCTTTGGGGGTTCCCAGGAGGTTTACAGACCACGCACTTGTAACCCAGGGTAGGGTCGTTTTTTCGTCCCTCAAGGCATGGGCATGATGCCCGGCATGATGCCGGGCGCCATGCGCCCCGGGATGATGCCGCAGCAGATGCCGCGCCCCGCCGCCGCGCCGCCCGCGCAGGCGCAGGGCGGCGCCGGGGGGCCGCTCTCGGCCTCGGCGCTCGCCGCCGCGCCGCCCTCAGTGCAGAAGCAGATGATCGGCGAGAAGCTGTTCCCCATTCGGGCCGGGCGAAAGGGGTGGATTGGGAAAGGGGGGGGTACGAAATGTGCTGCATGCAGCTGGTTTCGGCCCCACGGAGGGGCCCCTTCTTCGATACATGGGCGCCTCCCGGCGCCGGGAGGCGCCGGGAAAATCAGCTACGTGAGCTGATTCTCAAACCCCCCCTTTGCTATCCCCCCCTTTCGCCCGACCCGACCCATGATCGCCAAGTACCAGCCGGAGCTGGCGGGGAAGATCACGGGCACCTCGGGGGGCCATAGAAGTCGGGGCTGGACAGAACCCCTCAACAGTGACACGTCGATTAGTGAAGTGTCCGCTTTCGGTTCTCGAGAGGGCGCCGTGGCCGTCGTTTTCCAGGCTTGCGCCCGCCAGGTTTGGGCCTCAGGTCGTTTTCACTAAACCACGTACCAGCTGGAGCTGGCGGGGAAGATCACAGGCGCTCGGGGGACCATAAGTCGGGGGCGGAAAAGAGGGGGGTGACGACCAGGGGGGGGTGGATATCATGGCGGGGGCCATGATATCTCCCCAGATCTCAGGGCGCCTCTTCTTGATTCATTACGTCCCCGGCCCCCCCGCTGGGCCGCGCACATGCCGCCGGTCATTATTTGCACCCCCCCGTCTTGGACACCCCCCACTTGGCCGCTCCCAACATAAGCTGCATAATGCGCAACTTCTGGGAGGTCCGCGCGAATCGCCGAGAGTTTGCCTTCTTGACGCTTCGCGTAGACCTGCCAGGCCATCCAGAAACGATGCCCAAACGCAGGCTGCTGTGAGAGAGGGGCGTTGGCAAGCCCATAGTGCAACGAAACCAGGAGGCCAACAGCAGTCGACGCAAAGACGTCTTCAGGCATCTTGGAGCCTCCTCCTGGAGCCAGCGTGGAGCTCCCCGAGGGAGGAGGGAGGAGGGAGGAGGGAGGATGGATGGATGGATGGCAATATGACGGTGTCATGTCAAAGCAAAGCGGCCTCCCCTGACCTCGAACAGGAACTGCACGGACCAGATGAGGAAGTGCAAACGAGCGAGAAGCCCAAAATGATGTCGCCGATGGAGACGCCAGTGATAAGACAAGAAGACTCCGAGCAACAGACTTTGGATGAATACCTCAGCGAACACACAGTGAGCAAACCAACAAAACTGAGAAAGGACCAACTCGATTCGGCCCAAAAGGGCAACCTCAAATTCCACAAGCAACAGCAAGAGGCTCCAAACAGAGATCGCCAGCCCCGTTCCCTGCTTCATTGGCCCAAACAGCGGCCACTTTCTTTCCTTCATGCCCACCAATGCACTGAAAGGATTGATCTCACCCACTGAGACCAATCAAAACTTGAATTCAAATACCCTCCCCAGGCGGCTGTGGGAGACGACCACAAAGTAAATGACGGCGCCAGCACAGCACTGAAGAGAGCCCCATTGCAAAAGGATAGCTGAACACGTGGCAGCGCAGATGACCCAAATTTTTGTAGCCAGCCGAACTGCAAGAGCACCATACCCGAACAAAAGGTAACAACAACGTGAGCCCAAATTTATTGAGCCTCCGTCTCAGCACCCGATGTCGGCTCTGTAGCAGAGAATGTGCAGCGCTCCGCAAACATCCACATGACAGCGGCATTGAGTTTGGCCCTCGGATGGATGCGTCTCGCAAGCTCGTCGGCACTATTGATGACGACCGTGTCCGCGCTGACTGCTGCGAGCTGCTCGTCCAAAACTCGCTCCATCTGATGATCCATGGCATGATCCCAGTATGAGGCGTAAGGTCCTGACCAATGACTCATGCGACGAAACTCGTGATTGCGTAAAAGGAAAGGCGCTGGCTCCCTCGGAATGGCAGCAGCTCCCATAGCCCTGCAGACAGCAACTGCGCAGGAGTGGCACATGGAACCGTCCCATTGAGCTGTGAAAGCAACATGCCAGCGCCATGCAGTGGCTTGATAAACCAGTGCTTCTAAATTGAAACTTCCGTCTCGCTCTAAATAGTTGCGAAGCTGAAACGGCCCATCCCGAGTGCCTCGCATGACCAAATCACTCCCGTGGCCGAGCGGGCGCAAGGCCGCCGTTGCGTTACTGTGCGTAGTCCCTTCCATGGGTCTGTAATTCGGGATCGGGCGTAATGAAGCCGTGAAACTGGGCACCGCGGCGATCCGCATGCAGTCCGTGCGCCGTGCAATCTCTATGATCGTGGCGTTCGGAAGCTGACCATGGAGCGCCTCATATATGAGCTGGTCGTAGAGAAGCCTGCGGGTCGTAGCGTCGATCTGCCTCTGACCAAGGTATCGACGCAAGAGACAATCGAGGTCATCGCGAAACGAGAGCGGCGGACAGACGCAGGATACCACAACCACAGCCGGCACCACTGCAAGGGCTGCCCCAAAAAGGTTAAGTAAATCTCGTTCTCGCACGCTGACCCCTAGTTCCCGCAGAGCTTGAGCATGGTGCTGTTCCAGTACACTGATGTCGACGTCTGATGCCTCCCAGTACTCCAAGAGATTAGGATCCATAACGCCGATGATCTGTGCCTGTCCAGACCAGGGTGTGGGGCGTCACCAGGGGCTCCCACGCAAGGAACCCTCCTGGCCGTGCCGACCCTTGAAAGGGCCAGACCACCGAAGTTCCCTCCCCTGTGAGTCGGAGTGCTCCTCTCGAACGTCGGAAAAGACTTCCTCGCTTTCGTCAAGCACGAGCGCCTGCGCACTAGGCGCGGGTGGCGTGCTGTCCCCCAAGCACCACGAGGCGGCGCGAGGACTGGCCAAGTAGGAGCGCACAAAATGTGACAAGGAGGGCGTATGGTGTAAGGACCACCCAGTACCCCCCCCCCGCCCCCGCTCGGGCCAGAGTTGCTTGAGAGGAGGAGGGGGAGGAGGGAGGAGGAGGGAGGGAGGAGGGAGGAGGAGGGAGGAGGGATGAGGGAGGAGGGAGGGAGGGGGGAGGAGAGGAGGGGGAGGGAGGAGGGAGGAGGGAGGAGGGAGGGGGGAGGGAGGAGGGGAGGGAGGAGGGAGGAGGGGAGCGTTCGGGGCACCCTCTTAAGGGGGTCTCTTGGGTGTGTGTCTCGAGGCTCTCTTTGGAGCGGCGGCCCCGACCTCCCTTTTCTCTCAGTCTCTCGTAGCATTAGGTCGAGCCTGTCCCCCTGCAGGGGAATTTTCGACGACAAATAAAAAACCCAAACATAATCCAAAAATAGTCCAAACATCGTCGGGGGACTAGTGTTTGTCTATGTGTTGACCTTTTTGGGGCATGTTTGGGGTATTTGTTATTTTTCGTCGGAAATCCCCCTGTAGGGGGACATGCCCGACCTAATCATAGCAGTCACGACATAGGCATAGTGATGCTGAGCATCCTGTGTTTGAGGCCATCCCAGAGGCCATCGATCCAAGCCAAAACGCATCAGAGTGCTCCGTCGGAGCCAGCAGCATCGCCTCCTGTGGCCCTCCTGGAGCGCTCTTGGGCGCTCTCGGGGCCGAATCTGCGTATTTATACCCCTCCTATGGGGGTCTCTCGGAGGATCGTTGAGCCACCTCGAGGCTTCGAAGGTTCGGAAGCGAACCATCTTGGGCATGGTGGACGCCCCAACGCCTAGGGGAACACGGTCCTTGCCCTAGGGGAGGGGGACAGGGGGGGATAATTCAACTCTCCCCGAAGGGGAAGACAGGGGGGGGGGGCACAACTATCGGTCGAAGTCACCCATGCCCAGATGGGTGGTGGGATGTACACTGCTTCCTGATCCCCTTAAGGCATGATGCTGGAGATGGACAACAGCGAGCTCCTGATCCTCCTGGAGTCCGAGCAGCAGATGAAGGGCAAGGTCGACGAGGCCCTCCGCGTTCTGGGCAGCAACAAGTAGGGCCCCGTGCAAGGTGCCGAGGAAACGGAGCGTCACACCTCCCCCCCCTTCCTCTTGTCCTCCCATTTCGCCTCGTCCTGCTCGAAGAATTGCAAAAAACGAAGCATTGCAAAAACGAAGAACTGCAATTGTCCTTCTTCTTCCTCTTGTCCTCCCGTCTCGCCTCGTCCTGCCCCTCCTCCTGTCCTCTGGCCCCCGCTGGGGGGGCCGAGGTCGCACGACCTGCAGCCCGCGCCGCGAGGCTGTTGGTACAGAGGCAGGGCGCCCGCGTCCGCGGCCACACCGTGGTGCGCGACGGGCCTCTTCTTGCTGCTTCTCCCGCTCCCTCGTCGATCCTCAGGAGGGGAAGAAACACACAGACACAACAACGAACCGTCGACTCCCAGGAAAATGTAGGAAAAGTACGGGAAGTGGGGGGGGAAGACAAACACCCAGAAAATATGGGAACATACGGGGAATCCCGTGACTTGTGTCTATTTGTTTGTGTGTCCCAGGGCCCCTTCAAATCCTCCCTCCTCCGCACAATCGTTTCCTCGCCGCAGTGCCAGGCGCGTTGAGGGCAGGCGGGCCAGGCGGTTCGCCCCAGACTTCCTCGCACCTCACGGTCCGCAAGCTAGGAGCTTCCAGGAGTTACGCTGATTTAGCACGGGGCGCCTTCAGCATAGGGGGTCGCATCTCACACGAGCCTGGTGTGATCCTGGCTGTGGTTATCAGATTTGGTTGACGGCAAACATCCGCGATACGATAGTACTCGGGTGCGAAGCAATGGTGTGCGAGGCAGTGAACCTCAGAGCGCAGCATAGCAGCGCGTAGCACCGCACCATTTAGACTATCGTGGCGCAGCAGTGGCGTGTGGCATCGCATCACACATCATGGCGGAGCATGGCGGATCGTAGCATGGTATAGCGCAGCATCGCATAGCATGGCATAGAAACTGACAGTCTCGTCTAATGGCCCCCTGGCCATCCTGCCACGGTGCCTGGCATGTGGACCAGAGGCTTCTTCGAGGCCTCTCGAGATCTCTCGGGGACCCTCTTGTGGGAGCTACTTGAGGTCTTGAGGGCACTTCTTCTCCTCCTCCTCCTCCTCCTCCTCCTCCTCCTCCTCCGCCTCCTCGTCCTCATATGCCTCTTTTTCCCGCCGGGTGCTATCCTTTTTTTCCTCTAGATATTCCCTTTCATCTTCCTCCTCAGGAGACATTTGCAATTGTTTGACATGCCTTCCCGTTAAGCCTTCGTTCCTCGACATTGCGCGCAAGATAGTCACGCTGAGAAAAAGCAGGCTGCGCGGCGCCGCTTCCGCTCCTGCTCCTGCCCCCATCTCGGCTCTCCTGATCACGGTCTGCACGCTAACCTCCTTTCCACGACGAGGCCAATTCCCCTCCCCCTGTGCCCCTCATCCCCCTTCTTTTTCTCCTCTCTCAGATTGCCCAAGCTATGTGCGCAGGGCCGCTCGTTCCTGCTGCTGCTGCTCCTCCTCCTCCTCCTACTCCTCCTTCCCCCCCTCCCTCGCCCTCCCTTTCCCCATACCCTCATCCTCCCTCCTCTTCATCACCCTCCTCAGTCCTTCCTCCCTCGTGCTGGTGGTGGTCACTCTGCGGGGGGGGGGGGGGGGGGCAAGCGGAGAGATAGGTTATAGTACTTGCTGTTGTGATCTCTCTCTAGATGATTCCGACCGGCCGGCCGCGCGACCATGCGGCGCCCCCTCCTCTCACGAAAGATTGCCAAACCTCCAGAGCCCCCCTCCCCGGTCTCGTCCCTCAACGTGCTTTCCAAGACAGTCAGGAAAGGACTCCCAGATGGCTCCAGATGTTTTCAATACGCCGTAAAAGGCGCAAAGACGGCTCAAGAGGCCCAAGAGGGCTTCAAGAGAATTCCCAGCAGGGCCTCGACCAAAGCAACCATCAGTAATTTGTCGAAGGTTTGTCAATGACTTTCGCGTTCTCTCTTTTTCTGGGCTTTCGACAGCCCAAGGCGGCCCACGACGGCCCCAGAGGACCACAGACGGCCCAGAGAGGCCCCCAATCAGTCCTTCGAAGACGCCTGACGACCCAAAAGCGCCTTGAGATGGCCCAAGAGAACTCCAAGTTGGCCCAAGAGAGCTCCAGGATGCCCTCAAGAGGGCCTGACAGGCCGGAGTAAAGCGCCAAGACAGCCCCTCTTGTGGCGAGCAGGACTGGGAGGAAACAAAACGAGGAGGAGGAGGAGAAGTAGGAGGAGGAGGAGGAACAGGAGGAGGAGGAGGAGGAGAGGTGGAGGAGGAGGAGGAGGAGGAAGAGGAGGAGGAGCAGGAGGAGGAGGAGGAGGAGGAGGAAGAGGAAGAGGAAGAGGCTACCGAGAGGGACAGTGCCGCATCCAATCAGCATGGCTGGACGATTTTTCAACACATCTATATCTTCCTTTACGGCCGAGACCATATGGAAGAAACAATGGACTTGATATGAGAGCTCTTGAGAACATGGTCATGCGATGTTTACTCTGCAACGTCAGTAACCGGCCAGTGCGATCGCGCTCTATGCCTCCGGAAAGAAAAGGAGGAGGATGATGATGATGAGGAGGAGGAGGAGGAGGAGGAAGGTGGGGATGGGAAGGGGGAGGGGGGCGTAGCCACTTCGGCTCAAGCCATTTAGGCTCAAGTTCGAAACCCTTGTCGCGGGGATTCGAACTTGTGGTGTCCGCTGTCGTGCGACAAACTTCGGAAAAAGGGCGCCTAGACGTTGCGCCCAACTCTCTTCCCAGCAGGCCCGTCTGCCATGTCTTGGCGCCAGCAGCAGTGCCGCGGCCGTCAGTGAGGCTGGTCTTGTTCGTGGGACCAGAAGAGTGCCAAGAAGAGCGCGAAGGAGCCAGGGCCTGCCCGCCCGACCCGCCTGCCCCATCCTCCCGAGCCTTGGCATCGCTCGGACGTGTGTATTTGTGTGTGTGTGTGTGTGTGTGTGTGTGTGTGTGTGTGTGTGTGTGTGTGTGTGTGTTTTTCTCGGCGAGAGCCATCGAGAACCATTCTGGGCCATCGAGCAAAAAAAAAAAGACACGCACGAAACCGACAAATGCACGGGGAATGGACGTCCGAGCGACGGCAAGCAGCAGTGGCACATCAGGACCAGCCCCGGCGCTTGTGGTGAGAGAGGCTTCCCCCCAGAAGGGGCGAGCGAAGCGCAGACGCGCTGGACAGGAGCCAGGGCTCGGGGGCGGAAAAGAGGGGGGTGATGACTAGGGGGGGGTGGATATCATGGCGCGGGCCATGATATTTCCCCAGATTTCATGGCGCCTCTTCTTATTTCATTACGTCCCTGGCCCCCCCGCTGGGCCGCGCACGTGCCGCCGGTCATGATTTGCACCCCCCGCTCTTGGACGCCCCCCTCTTTGCCGCTCCCGAAGGGCGCGAGACGGTCCGCGTGCGCCTCCCTCGACGCGGAGCACCGCAGATCGCACCCAGACCGCGCACGCGTGAATCCTTGCGGTATCTCCGCGACGCGGGCGCTGGCCCTCTCCCTGGGACCGCCTCTTCGCCTCGGCCTGCCTTTGACTCGGGGGTGGACAGAACCCCTCAACAGTGACACGTCGATTAGCGAATTGTCTGTTTTCGGTTCTCGAGAGGGCGCCGCGGCCGTTATTTTCCAGGCTTGCGCCCGCCAGGTTTGGGCCTCAGGTCGTTTTCATTAAACCACGTTTTACTAAAGGGAGGTCTGTCCATCCCCGATTGACTGTCCACGCGCCCGAAAGGGCCCCGGGATTCCGACATGCTCACAAACAGCCGCCGCGGTTCAATGCCGCGGCACCAGGTGCTGAGCTCACAGGAGCCGCCGTGATTAAACTTTCGCTCGGCTTACCACGGTTCCTGCTCGACATGGCCGCCCAGCCAGTCAACATCAATTGAAGTAGGTTCGTAAGACGTTTTTTCCTCATACGCCTCTTCTGCGGGTCCGTGGGGGCCGAGAGCTCTGGACCTCATGACTCGTAAGGCGGCCGTCGTCGCCGGAGGCACGGGCGCCTGGGCCGCTGCCGCCGCCGCCGCCGCCGTCGTCGTCGTCGTCGTCGTCGTCGTCGTCGTCGTCGTCGTCGTCGTCGTCGTCGTCGTCGTCGTCGTCGCCGCGGCCGCGGCCGCCAGCGCTGCTGTCGCCGCCAGCGTCGCCGTTGTCGTCGCTCGCCAGCGGCGCGGGGCGCTCGGGCCGCGCGGCGGCCGCGAGGCGCCGGCGCCGCGCCAAGGCGGAAGGGCCGGTGGGCCGCGGCGGCGGGCTGGGCGGAGGAGCTGCCGCGGCAGCTCGCCGCCAGGCTGTCGGCCAAGCTGGAGGCGCCCCGCGGGTCGGACGCGGCTCCCCTCCGCCCTGCAGCCTGCCGGCCGCGCTCTTCCTCGTGCCCGCATGTGCTTCCGTCCTCCCTCGAGCCTCCTTCCCACCCTCTCTCTCTCTCTCTCTCTCTCTCTCTCTCTCTTTCTCTCCCCAGTCCTCCCCTCCCCGCCCCTCCTCCCCCTCGTCCTCCCTCCATCCCGCCTCCTCCCTCGCTTCCTCCTCCTCCTCCTCCTCCTCCTCTTCCTCCTCCTCCTCCGTAGCCATTTTTGCTCAAGGTTTTGAGTTGGCTGTGCCGACACATGGAGGCCGCTAGTCCGCGGACTGCTTTCGTGCATACTCGAGGCGTGGGCGCCTCGTTTATCGAACGCCTCCCCACTTCGCGCCCCGCATGTCAGACCTCCTCCCTGCGGCGCCCGACCACACGCTGCGCAGAGGGGGCATCTCGAAGCGCAAGACTCATGGCGACGGTGCTGGCGCTGCTCCTGGTGCTGCTCCTGGCTCCAGAGGTGACCGCTCGCGGACACCACCCCCACATGAAGAGGTCGACCTGGACGCCTTCGCCACCATGGCCTACGTCCAAACCCTCCAGTGCAAGATCGACAGCATGGAGAGCGCCATCAAAGAGTCTATCAACTCCACCGTCTCCACGGCGGTGTGCGACGCCACGGGCCCCATCACCGCCGCCTTGCAGGCCGCACAGGCTGGGATCAATGGTCTGTCGGGCAAGATCGAGAAGGACATCAACCTCGCAGTCGGCCAGCGCATCGACGCCACGCGCAAGGAATTCCAGCAGCAGCTCGACATCTTCAACGCTCGGGTCGGCGAGCTGGAGTCCAGGCACGACAAGACCGACGCCTACATCGCAGCGATGGCAGTCCAGATCAGGGAACTCCAGCAAGCGCTGGAGGTCGCGAACAAGCAGCCTGTGTAGAGCCAGTTCATCAACCGCGACTTCGACAGGGAGATCGACACCACGGTCATCAAAGTTCACGCCGACGGCCTCGTCACGCTCGAGAAAGCGATGGAGGCCCTCACCAAATAGATCACAGAGTGCAACGTCAAAGAGTCAGATTTCAAAGTCCATGGGAACCCAACCTCACGGTTCTTCACGGTCCAGTTCCTGGGTCCCCCTGGGCCCGCCTCTAGGAGAGCCCAGAATGTCCTCGACAGCCTGCGCGACCGCAACGGCAACTGGACTCGCATCCATGCCCCAGCTGTCGCAGGTCGAGGGCAGGTCGAGCTGCGCGTCGGCCCCGACAAGTCGCCCAAGCAGATCAAGATCGAGATCACAGGCAAGCGCATCAGGCTGGCCCTCGAGCGCGACTTCCCGAGCCACAACTGGCGGGTCGACCGCGTCAAGGGTTGGGTCCTCGCTGGCTGGGCTCCAGTCATCTCCTTCTCCGTCCGACCTGGCCGCGATGAACCCCCCGTGCTCTCCTACCAGGACACCGGCCTCCCCGCCCTCGGCATCGACCGCACGCAGCTCAAGGCCTCTGCCAGTGCTGCAGTCGCCCCCGAGGCCGCGCCCCAGTTTTGGCTTTGGCGAGATCGCGGCCAGTTTGAGGAGATCCTCCTGCGGACCCTCACCGAGCTTGGTCGTTGGCACATGGAATGCCCGTGCGCTCCTAGGCTACCAAGGCCGAAGAGTCACAGAGAAGACCGCGTACCTCCAGACCCTCCCCTTCAGCAAGATGATCCTGGGCATTCAAGAGGTGCACCAGGACCACGCGCAGCTCCGCGCCGTCATGAAGAATATCAACAGCACGCTGGACATGCACTCCTCCTTCACCCCTGGCCACCACGGCATGATCAGTGGCGGAGTCGCCGCCGTCTTCCCCGCGGGCCTTCACGCCGAGAGTGAAGCTCTCCTCCTTGGACGGGTCCTCCGCACCTCCTTCCGCACCAACGACCAGCAGCTGATCTTCTACAACATCCACAACTACGAGATCATCAACGCCGCCATAAAACGCATCTCCACCCGTATCCTCAGTGATCAGCACCTCGCCAGGACAGACCCGAGCAAGGTGATCCTCTTCGTCATGGGGGACTTCAACTTCGCTGCCGTCGGGAAGCTCAAGCTCACGGAACCTGAATCCAGAGCCAACGCTGAGGCCTCTGAATCGCCCAAAGCATCGGCACGCAAATGGCACGGCGCGCTGAGGCACTTGGTCGAGATCGAGGGAACAGACACCACCCACTACTGCGCTGAGACGAAGTCCGAGTCCACGATCGACCGTTGCTTCTGCTCCATCACGCCCACGCAGATGCTGCAGCTGACAGTCAACTCCACTACCTTTTCCACCCCTGAGGACCTCTCACGCCGCCACGTCAGCGACCACGCCGCCCTCCTCGTCTCCTTCACCATGCGCGACGTCAAGCCAGCCAAGAACCAGCCAATCGCCCAGCACATTGCGCAGCCCCCCTAACGGCGCCTTCGAGGCGACTGACATGAACCACCTGTCACCGCCGTCCAAGCTCATCCTGACCACTGAGCTGCTCTGCGAGATCGCGAGGGAAGCCAGGGGCCACATGCTCGAAACTTCCCCGAACCGCGGCGAGGTTCAACTCCAGATCGCCAAGTCCATCGCCCGCGCCGTGTGGCGCCAGGGCCGCAAGCTCGCCGCCCGCCTACTCCGTGTTCACCAGGCTGCCCAGGACCACTTGGCACTCATCGGTGAACAAGTCAAGCTAATTGACCCTGTCAAGTTCGAGGAGTGGGCCAGCAACCTCTTCCGCCAGGACGCTGACCAGAGGCAAGCAGCCATCAACCACGCCACTCTGCGCGGGCGCCTGCGCCCCGCGCAGGCCCGCGCGCAATCGCGCGCTCTGCAGAGGAAGATTAAACTCTGGAGCCCGATCAGCAAGAGGCTCGTCCTGACAGGAGGCGCCAAGACCAGCGTCGGCACCGTGATGGGGCCGAAAAACAGATTGCAGAGGTTGGTGGAGCACTGGCAACCAGTCTTCGAGGGCAAGCAGATCGACCTGGAGAAAGCTGCCGACTACCTCTCCCAATTCTCGCCCAAGATCAACTTCAACAACTTCAACCCGCCCGACTACGAGACCATCAAACAGTTCGCCTCCCGTTCCTCCCCTACCTCACGTGGGATGGATGGGCATCCGTACACCGCCTGGGCCGCCCGCGAGAAGTGCACCGAGACCCTCTGGGAGGTCATGTGCTACATGCTCAACGGAGGCCCCCCCCCCCGACGAATGCAATGCCACGGTCCGGGCCTTTCCCCCCCGAGGGTGGCGAGCCCGAGGACTCGGAACACAGCGGCTGCCACCGTGACCCCTCGAAAGTCCGTGTTCTGGGCCTCCGCGACACCTCCATGAAAATCATCAGCAGCACCATGGACGCTGCGACTGCCACGGTAGCCGCCGAGGTGGTCCCAGCCTCACAGCGCGGATTCATCCACCGCCGCAACTTCGGCTACAACGTCCTAGAGCTCGACGTCGAGAGCCGCATCGCGTCCGCCGGTCCCAACGCGATGGACGTGCTGCCCGTGCTCGTGTCGCTGGACATCGCCCAGGCGTTCCCCAGCTTCGCACACCAGTTCATCTGCCTCGCACTCAAGGCCATGGGCGCACCTGAGGCGATCCTCAACTTCTTCGACTCAATGTACCACAATCTACTGGCCATGGCGCCCTGCGCAGGCCAGTGCATCCCTCTGTTCTACGTGCGCTCGGGCATCATCCAAGGATGCGGATGGAGCGGCACCCTCTACGCGATGGGCACTGCAAGCTTTCTCCTGAACCTCGAAATGGTGCTGGAGGGCCAAGGGCGCGGCCTCTGCCGCGCCTGTGCTGACGACCTGGGGCTCTTGCTCAAGGCGGCCGCCCACTTCGCCCACCTGGCCGGTGCCATTATTCTTATGGACGTGCTCGCGGGGCTCACGCTGAAGGCCCCGAAGTGCCACATAATCCCCCTCGCGGGTGAGGTCAACGCCGAGCTCATCCTCAAGCTCCGCAACGCGCTGATCGCCATCGTCCCGCGATTCAAGGACTTCAATATCTGCGACCGCCTCACCTACCTCGGGCTACTGCTCGGACCTGGGGCGACGGAGAAGCTGATCTTTGAAAAAGCCTTCAACAAGTTCAAATGGCGAACCAAGATGTTCAGCGCCAGTGACGCTCCGTCCATGGGCTCAGCCGCTCTCTTCAATAGCCGTGCGATTCCCGTCCTCGGCTACCTCGCCCAGTTCGCTATGCTGCCGCACGAGTACTTCAAGAATGAGAACAGGATCAACGCCTCGGTCCTGCGGTTCCCCAGCGGTGCCTTCAGGATCAAAGACTGGCCCCACCTCAGAGCGCGGGGCGCCCGCGCCCCGCGTTCGCTCCAGCTCGCGATGGTGGTCACCATTGTCCGTTCCGCGACCACGACGTTCAGCAAGTTCCCCGAGATCCGAGAGCGACTCCACGAAGGCCTCGACGCGTACGGCATCCAGCAGACGCTGATGGGCGCTGCCCGTGGCGCGCTCCGCCGCTCGCCCCCATGGTGGCAGATGCCATCGTTCGTGGAGATGCTGCACCAGGTGGCCACGACCTCGACAGAGCACGCCTACTACCCGTCGGACATGCTGCGCCCCGCTGTTGCTGGAGCGCTGGAGGCCATCCATGACGCTCGGCCTGATCTCGCCCAACGAAAAGCGCATGCTGCTGCGCTGTCGGCTCGGGGTCCTGATTCCATAGGCCCCTTCCTTATCTCGAGGATCGTGGCCGAACTCCCGCATTATGCCGATTTCTTCAACCTCAACCCAGACGTACTCTCCAGACGTATTCTCCTTGGTGCGGGCCACCATGAGCAAGCTCCCACAGTCGTGGGCCGCTGCTTGGATGAGGACCCTCTCTTTCTCATGGATGACCTCGAGGCGCATCATCCACCCCATGGGCCAGAAATGCTGCATCTTCGGCTGCCGCCACGGTCTAGACTCACTACGACACTACCTCTCATGTGCGCCCTTGGTGCGGGCTGTGGGAAGAGCGTGCAGGGCTCACCCCATGGTCACCGAGATCGCGAAGCTCGGCCTCACGGACATGTCCAACGAGTCCCTGGAGCTCATCGTGGTCGCGTGCAACACGTACCACAACCTCAGAGGCGAAGTGTTCGTCTCGGAGGAGGCCCTCTTCTCAGTGGCCAAGGCGTCGCTGCGGGCTTCGAGGACCATGAAGAAGCCGCCCCCCATCCAGCGGGGCCCTCGTCTCCGGCCACAAGGTGCCGCTCACGCTGGTGGTGTCCAGCCATGATCATGTTCACGGAGGTGCCCGTCCTCATCCGCCAGCTGTGCTGCCTGTGGGCAGGTGAGTGCGGCGTGCTGCGGGCGGCGCGCTGGGGCGCGCGGCCGTGGGCAGCCAGGAGCCCCCCCCTTCCGCACGCTCGACTCCTCTTCCTCCTCCTCCTCCTCCTCCTCCTCCTCCTCCTCCTCCTCCTCCTCCTCCTCCTCCTCCTCCTCCTCCTCCTCCTCCTCCTCCTCCCCCCTCCTCCTCCTCCTCCTCCTCCCCTCCTCCTCCTCCTCCTCCTCCTCCTCCTCCTCCTCCTCCTCCTCCTCCTCCGGGCGGCCGCGAGTCTCTCCTGCGCGCCCTGACGCTCTGTGTTCCGGAGCCGGCGGACACCTCCGCCGCCCCGCGAAGCGGGCGGCACCCCCGGGGGTAGCCAGCCGTCGACGACAGCAGCGACTCCCGGGGGGGCCAGAGGGGTCCGCCAGCCGGGGCCTCTAGATTCTGTTTCCTGGCAGCACGAAGAGCACCACCACGACCCGGTGGTGGCGCTCCCTGGGCCCCTCGGCGGCCCCGCGCGGCAGTTCGCCCTCAGCTGGCCCTGGCTGCGCCGCCCGCCTCCAGCCTGCCAGCACAGCGTCCACGGCTGCGCGCCGCGCGCCAGGCCCCCCGCGTCCGCGGCGTCCCCGGCGCGCCGCCCCCGCCAGGTGCCCAGCGCCTCGCCGCCCCTCGCCGCCCGCCCAGCTCCCGCCGCCTCGCAGCTTTCGTCGGCGGCGCCGCCAGTTCGCGCTTGGCGGCTGCAGCCCTCGCCCTCCAGTCTGCCAGCAGTGGCCGCGCTGCCCGGCCCGCGCGGCCCAGCGCCTCCAGGGCTCAGGCGGGGCGCCGAGTCAGTGTTGCGAGCCGCCGCGCGTCGCGCAGCAGTTCAGCCCGCTCCAGGGTTCCCACGTTGGGCGCGGCACAGCCTTGCGCCTGCGTCGCCGCCAGCACCGCGTCCGCGGCGTTGCGCTGGAGGACGCACCCGAGCGACTGGTGGAGTCGCCGGATGGCCGCCGAGCGCTCTGTGTCCCGCGCGGGCGCGAGCAACCGCGCCAGGGCCAGCGCCTCTTCTCCTATGCGGCCGTGGTCCTCGACCACGAAGGGCACCACGGCCACCCCGGGGTAGCGAGCCCGCTTGTGCCGCGCCGCGGCCGCCGCCGCCGCGCCGCTCCGTCGCGCAGAGCCGAGCCCGAACGCGTCTTGCGTGAGCGCGCTCACGACCGTGAGGTCGACCATGAGCGGCTCAGCGAGGCGCGGGGCCCGGATCACGAGGTCCATCTGCGCCTCGGGGCTTGCCGGCGCTGCGTGGGGGAGCAGGACTTCTCGGTGCACAGTGCACCCCTGCTCCTCGCACCACGCCGCAAGCGCCGCGCAACCAGCGTCCTCTCCCTCTCCTCCTCCTCCTCCTCCTCCTCCTCCTCCTCCTCCTCCTACACCTCCTCCTCCTCCTCCTCCTCCTCCTCCTCCTCCTCCTCCTCCTCCTCCTCCTCCTCCTCCTTCCTCCTCCTCCTCCTACGCACCCCCCTGCCCCTGTGAGAGCATCGTCTCTTTGGGGGACAGATGGACAGGGCAGGGGGGGTCCAACCTCCTCATCCTCCTCCTCCTCCTCCACCTCCTCCTCCTCCCCCTCTCCTCCTCCTCCTCCTCGTCTTCCTCCTCGTCTTCCTCCTCCTCCTCCTCCTCCTCCTCCTCGTCCTCCTCCTCCTCCCACCTTCTTTCTCCTTCGCTCCCGCCTGCAACCGCGACCCCAGCACCTGACCCACTTTGGGTCAGGTGGCCACCGGCGCCAAGCCTGCGGTGCCATGCCTGACCCTCCGGCCTGGCCTTTATCTTTTTTTCTAATTCCTCGGGTACAATTACGCTACCCTTTACCCTCCTTCCACCCCTCCCTCCCTCCTTCCCGCCATCCGTCTCCTCCCTCGCTCCTGCGGCGGCGGCTGGAGGCGCACGGCCAGGACGGCGTGCGCCATCCTGGCGAGGCGAGTCCTCCTTATGCTCCTCCTGCACCCTCTTATCTCCTCATCCCTGTTCCCTGCTTGCTTCTCCCTACTCCTCCTTTCTCATCCTTTCTCCTCCTCCTCCTCCTCCTCCTCCTTCTTCTTCTTCTCACTCAAACAAGATGCCTGGCTGCCGTCTGGGCTCGAGCGCAGGCGCCACCCAGCATGATTTTTGAGAAGGAAACAGACGTACCGCTCTGCATCAGTGTTGCCCTCATGCTGTCTCGCTCGCTTCAACCAACCCATGCAGTTCCAGCTGGTAGCAGAGCTGGGAGCACCCCCAGCTGGCGATCCACGGAAGACGCGCCGAGTGCGACGTGGACGCACATGCGCATTTCCTCCACCCTCCGCATTGGTACCACCCTCCATTCCCTGAGTAGCCTGTGCTTGTGGCTGTTCTGCAACCCTCCGGGGACTTCGCCCAACGCACCCACAGGCGCAACGAGGCAGACGCCGAAGACCGCAAGTGCCCCTGTGAGAGCATCGTCTCTTCGGGGGACAGGTGGACAGGGCAGCCGCAAGCGCCGCGCAGCCAGCGTCTCCTCCTCCTCCTCCTCCTCCTCCTCCTCCTCCTCCTCCTCCTACTCCTACTCCTACTCCTACTCCTACTCCTACACCTACTCCTACTCCTTCTCCTCCTCCTCCTTCTCCTCCTCCTCCTCCTCCTCCTCCTCCTCCTCCTCCTCCTCCCACCTTCTTTCTCCCTCGCTCCCGCCTGCCCCTGTGAGAGCATCGTCTCTTCAGGGGACAGATGGGCAGGGCAGGGGCTTCCAACCCAAGGAGGCATCGATGCCTTGGCTCTTTCACCGCGCCTGCAACTTCCTGGCATTGTCAGTGGAACGCAGTCATTTGCGTTGTCGGGGGCGGAAAAGAGGGGTGTGATGACTAGGGGGGGTGGATATCATGGCGTGGGTCATGATATTTCCCCAGATCTCATGGCGCCTCTTCTTATTTCATTACGTCCCTGGCCCCCCCGCTGGGCCGCGCACATGCTGCCGGTCATGATTTGCACCCCCCCCTCTTGGACACCCCCCTCTTGGCCGCTCCTAACGTTGTGCCGCACGGCTGGCCCAGTGCTTGGGTTCGGACTGTGCGCAGTGGTGCTGGCCTTCATCTTGGTGAGCACGCCGCGCACTCCGAAGAGCTTCAAAATGGCTTACGTCTACCTATTCCACCACCCCTGGCTGTCGCCAAGGGCTGTGGCACAGCTGCGAGTGCCCCAATTGTCGAGGTGGCGTTCGTCCCCGTGCAGGCCTGAGTCCCAAGGCGCTTGAACGGCATCAGCGACAGCGGTGTTGTTCACAGGAGGATCGACAGCTCGGCACTATTCGGTGATATCTTTATCCTCTCCGTGATCGCTTTGCTCTGGCTCGTCTGCATGATCCCTGGAGGAGCCGGAAAGCACGGTGGAGGTGGCTGCAGAGGAGGCAACATGCGTCAGCACCCTGCCTGGTCGCCTGAACGCGAGTCCGTCTACCCCTTCCGTCACTGGGTGCAGGACTTGCTTGCGTGGACTATCATCGTCACAGATATGGATCGCGCTCAACAGTATGCAGCCATCACCCTGAACACTGGTGGCGCCGCTCGCTGGCTCGCTCCATAAACTTCACGGAGTTGGCAGAAGGAGGATTGGTCAATGAACAAGCGGACAACGCCTTTACCTACCTCATCGCGAATTTCGCGACCCAGCTCGGACAAGGTTGCAGGGGGGTATTCTCAAACTGGGGCTCTCGCTTTAGCGTCGCGCTTCAAAAGCTTGCTACAGCTCTAAGGATGGAGGGTGGGTGATTCAACAATTGGCTCTCGCCTTGGCCGCGCACACGCGTTTCAAAAGCTTGCTGCAGGTCTCAGTGTGGAGGGCGGGTGATTTTCAAAATGGGGTTCTCGCCATAGCGCCACGCACACTCGTTTCAAATGCTCGCTACAGCTCCCAGGATGGAGGGCGAGTGGTGATCAACGACTGGCTTTCCCTCCTAGCGTCGCGCATACTCGTGTTCAAAGCTTGCAACAACTACAGTCGGGGCCCTGAAGAAGGAACCCTTATCGTTGGGAAGGGGCTCCGCGTTCCTTAAGTGTTTCACAGCTTGCCTCAGGCTTTCCTTACGCTTTCGACCGGAAGTCGAGGGTCAACTTATTGGAAAATAGGGGCCTCGTTCCTTGTTTAGGGTTCCTTAGGTCAACGCCCCGACTGTACCAGGACGGAGGGCGGTTTCTTTCCAACACCGGGATCTCGCCTCAGCGCTGCGCGCACTCGATCTGGGTTTTTTTGCAATCCTTCGACCAAGGGTTTTTTTGCAATCCTGGGTTTTTTGGCAATCCTTCGTCCAAGGGTTTTTTTTTTTGCAATCCTTGGTTGTTTTTGCAATCCTTCGGTTTTTTTGGCAATCCTTCGATCTCGCCTCAGCGCTGCGCGTACTCGATCTGAGAACCTGCGCACCAGCCACGGCGACGGAGGGCTGCTCTCTTCTCGACAGCGGGGCTCTCGCCGTCGCGACGCGCACGCTCGCCTTACTCCAGACTTCGTAATCAAAGGGAGGGGGTCGAAGGATTGCAAACAAGAACCAAACTATGATCCCAGTGCGACCCTACCTAGGAGTTGGAGCCCCTAGGAAAGCAGCATTAGTAGTAACAGTAAAGCTAAGCTAAAGCTAAGCTAAAGCTAAGCTAAAGCTAAGCTAAAGCTAGGCTAAAGCTAAGCTAAAGCTAAGCTGAAGCTAAGCTAAAGCTAAGCTACGGCTAAGCTAAAGCTAAGCTGAAGCTAAGCTAAAGCTACGCTAGCTAAGCTAAGCTAAAACTAAGCTAAAGCTAAGCTAACGCTAAAGCTAAATATAAGTTAAAGCTAAGCTAAAGCTAAGCTAAATCTAAGCTGAGGCTAAGCGAAAGCTAAGCTAAAGCTAAGCTAAGGCTAAGCTAAAGCTAAGCTAAAACTAAGCTAAAGCTAAGCTGAAGCTAAGCTAAAGCTAAGCTAAAGCTAAGCTAACACTAAGCTAAAGCTAAGCTGAAGCTAAGCTAACACTAAGCTGAAGCTAAGCGAAAGCTAAGCTAACACTAAGCTAAAGCTAAGCTACAGCTAAGCTAACACTAAGCTAAAGCTAAGCTAACACTAAGCTGAAGCTAAGCTAAAGCTAAGCTACATCTAAGCTAAAACTAAGCTAAAGCTAAGCTAAAGCTAAGCTAAAGCTAAGCTAAAGCTAAGCTAAAGCTAAGCTAAATATAAGCTGAAGCTAAGCTAAAGCTAAGCTAAAGCTAAGCTAACACTAAGCTGAAGCTAAGCCAAAGCTAAGCTAAAGCTAAGCTAAAGCTAAGCTAAAGCTAAGCTAAAGCTAAGCTAACACTAAGCTGAAGCGAAGCTAAAGCTAAGCTAAAGCTAAAACTAAAGCTAAGCTAAAGCTAAAGCTAAGGCTAAAGCCTCCAGGGGACTGGGGGAACCGCGGGGCGGGGACTGGGGGAACCGCCGGGGGCGGTTTCCATTGCCCGGCCCTTTAAGCAAAGAGAGTAAGAACCCTTCTAGGCAGAGCCTAGGTAGGGAAAAAAAATCCTTCGTCCAAGACAAGCCCTTCGTCCAAGACAAGCCCTTTTCAGACCTCCCCCGTGGGAGAACCCTCCAAAGCATCGTCCCCAGACCCCCCAGGCCCTCCAAGATAGCCTGGAAGAGACCCCCCCCCGAAATGAGACCCCCCTCCCTTGATTACGAAATCTGGAGTAGACATTTGCAGCATCTACAGTGGTGGAAGACGGCTCCTTTTCCAAAAGGGAGCTCGCACGTGAGACCTCCTGCAGACCAGAAGCTTGAGCAGACGTACAGTCGGGGCGCTGAAGAAGGAACCCTTTTATTGGGGAGGGGCTCCGTGTTCCTTGATTGTCTCGCAGCTTGCCTTAGGTTTTCCTTAGGTTCTCGATATGAGATCGAAGTTCAACTTATGGAAAACAGGGGCCTCGTTCCTTAATTAGGGTTCCTTGGGTCAACGCCCCGACTGTAGGTCACAGCTGGACGCGGATTTGTTGTCAAAGTGAGGTTTTCGGAATCTCCTGGGAGGTCATGGCCGCACTGTGCATCTGCGCAGCTGTTGCCCACACGGGGCTTTCTGTTGCATCTTCGGGGGACCTCGCCTATCCCAAAAATTGGTGTCTTTTGGGGGGCCCGACGCGTGCTCGATGCGGACTCGACGCGGATTCGGCGCGGATTCGACGCGGATTCGACACGGACTCGACACGGATCCGACGCGTCTGACATGGATTCGACACGCATTCGACGCGGACAGGGCCGCGGCTGGACAGACAAGGTCCCCCGAGGATGCAACATAATGTTGCTTACACGGGGTTGTCCTTTCTTTTCAAAGCGATGATATCGCTGGACATTTCGCTGATCTGCATGAACCTACATCCGCTCGCAAGATGCAAGGCATTTCCTCTTCAAAACGGAACTTTCCTGCTTGAGTGGCAGGCCCATCGGGTGCTCATCTTTGAAGGGGGTGCTCCTGTAGTTAAAAGAGGGAGGCAGGCGGGGATGTTTGAGGAGGGGACTTGGGGCATGAGGTGGTACTGCTGCATCGTTTATACATATTGGGCTTCGTCTGGCCCTTCTCCTCATCCCCTCATTCCTCCTCCTGCTCCTCCTCCTCCTCCTCCTCCTGCTCCTCCTCCTCCTCCTCCTCCTCCTCCTCCTCCTCCTCCCTCTCTGGTTCCCTCGCTTTCCCCCTTCCTCGCCTCTCCCACATCGCCCCTCCTCCGGAGGCCACGGCGCCCGGAATCCTGATGCTCCTCGTGCTTTGGATCGTGGTCGGCATCATCTGCATCCTCGCGCGCAGCAGGAGCCCCCCCTCCCCCGGGGCCCGCCTGGGTTAACGGTAACACCAGGGCAGGGTGGCAGCATTCCTCCTCCCTTTTTTTTTTCTTTCCTCATCCTCTCCTCCTCCTCTCTTCTACTCCTCCTCCTCCTCCACCCTCAATCCTTCCCTCCTCCTCCTCCTCCTCCTCCTCCCCCTCCTGCTCCTCCTCCTCCTCCTCTTCCTCCTCTCTTTCCTCCGCACGGGGCTTCCGTCCCGTGAGGTCGTGGTCGACATCCCTGAGCGTGTCGAGATCGCCCCACTAAGCTAGGTCTCGCCTGTCTCGGCGTCAACCAGCATATCAGGGTGCCTGTTTTCGAGCAGCGCGAGTGTTACAACACGTTCTGGAGTTCGGAAGTTCGTTTTTGAGTCTGAAGGTGCCAGCTGAACCGTTAGAGGCCTCTCATGAGAGAGCCCACAGGTCGGATAGGGGGTTAGAGCAACTCCAAGGTGATGGATTCCGTCTCGGTCAGGCCAGCAAGGTAGGTGGTTGATAACCACGCTGAGTAAGCCTTGGCTGGTCTCCCTCGGCTGACACTTCTCGGCTCACGGCCGTCGATCTGGCTGCAGGAAGAACCTACGTTTCTCTTAAAGCTGCCAGTGCGGTGCTCCTTGTTGTCCGCAGTGGGATGAGGTAGAGACGTGGCCCACCTTCGCTCAGGATATCGAGGCTGAAGCAGAACTGGCACCTGTGGCAGCAGACTGAGTTAGGAATGCGGCGTGTGCATGTTCTCATCGGTTCTGACTCCAGTTCGAGGCCTGGGGACGGTACACCCCTCGCTATTGCCTCGTTGCTCGATGATCCTGAGGGCCATTCCCTCGTCGCTGTGTCGGACCCAGCTCTTGCTCTGGTCAGGTGTTCTTCTCCACGGGTCTTGAGGGGGATCCCGGGAGCACCGAAGTCAACGAGCAACAGTTTCTCTGTCTCAAGTGTGGCGGCTGGTCGCAAAAAAAAAAAACGTAACGATATCTCGCGAGTGCAAGGAGCTGGCCAGACAGGGACTTGAGGTTTTGAGCGCGTTTCGTCAAGGATCAGGGCCGAATCCTCGTTTGAGGGAAGTGCTCGACTAGAGGAGACTCTCTCAGGCCTCCAAGGTCTAAAATTTTCTGTCGGCCCCTCAGAGTCTTTCGGGCAATCAGGAAGCCCCACAGTATGAACAGAGGATGGCTGCCCTCCTCCAGAGGGTAAAGGGCACAGGCCAGAAAGTAGATGGCACAAGTTCTGGCCCCTTACCTGTTGCCTTTGGCGAGCTCGCGGCCCGACCTCTCCGAGGCGCTGTCTCACCTGATCTTCTTCCTCATGCTCCGTCCTCTCGCCCCTCCCCATCCCCACGCCTCTCTTTTCCTCCCTGACCGTCCTTGTCGCACTCCTTCCCTCTCTCACCCGCCTCAGCCTGCCCCCGTTCTGCCACCCCCACCCTGCTTCGTATGCTCGACCCTCCTCTGCCCTCCTGCATCGTCCACAGCCGGTGCCTGCGTCCTCCTCCTTCTCCTCCACGGCCTTCCCCCGCCTCGGGACCTCCCCGTGCACAGGGCAAGAGGCCTCCGAGGTCCAGAGAGGCCGCGCAGCCCAACACGCTCTGCGCGCCCCCTGCCGCCTGCCTCTTCCGCCCTGCCGCACCCGATGCCGCCTGGCTCGCCCCCTCGCCGCGTGCCCCCCCCCCCCCCCACGCCCCCCACCCCACCCCCTCACCACAAATCCCCCTCCTCCCCCTCACTCTTCACCCTGCCCTCGCAAGAGGCCTCGATAGGCCTCAAGGGGGCCGTCTGGGGGCCTCCAGCCTGCTCTGCCCTTCCTCCCCTCCCTCCCTCCCGCCCACGCCACCGCCAGTACCTCCTCCGCCGCGCCGAACCCGATGCCGCCTGGCTCCGCCTGGGGGTTGACCCTGGAGCTGTTGGACCGCTTCGACCCGATCGCCGCGGCCCCGACGGCGTCGAGCGCGGCGCACTTAGCCCCTCGGCTGGCCAGCCGATGACGGCGGCGGCGACGACGATGGTCCTCCTCCTCCTCCTCCTCCTCCGCCTCCTCCTCCTCCTCCTCCTCCTCCTCCTCCTCCTCCTCCTCCGCCACCGCCGGCCGCCCCGCTCGGCCGCCCAGCGCCACGCGCGGTATGCTCGGGCCGGACGAAAGGAGTCACCACCCACCAAACCACCCCAACCCAACCCGAAGGCTCAAATTTACCGTCGATTTCCAGTGGGGGGGGCGGGGAACATCGAAAAAACACGCGTGGAACCCTTACCCCCCCCAACCCGAAATTCGGGTCTTCAGGTTGGGTTGGGGTGGTCTGGTAGGTAGTCAGTCGGCTGCTCCGCCGCGCCACCGCCGGCCGCCCCGCTCGGCTGCCCAGCGCCACGCGCGGTATGCTCGGGCCGGACGAAAGGATCAGAGCCCCGAATCATCAGGGGTAACTCGGGTCAGGGCTAACTCGGGTTCCTTTTTCGGGAGTCCGAACCCGAGTTACCCCGGACCCGAGTTACCCCGGATAACTCAGGCGTCCATAGCCCCGAATCATCAGGGGTAACTCGGGTCAGGGATAACTCGGGTTCCTTTTTCGGGAATCCAAACCCGAGTTACCCCGGACCCGAGTTACCCCGGATAACTCGGGCGCCCAACGCGGTATGCTCGGGCCGGACGAAAGGAGGGGATTGGGAAAGGGGGGGTTACGAAATCTGCTCCATGCAGCTGGTTTCGGCCCCACCGAGGGGCCCGTTCCTCGATACATGGCCTCGATACGTGAGCTGATTCTCACCCCCCCTTTGCTATCCCCCCCTTTCGCCCGACCAGCGCCACGCGCGGTATGCACGTGCTGAAGGGCGACCCGTGCAACGTTCAGGAGGGGAAACAACACGCACAGACACAATGAATCGTCGATCCCCCCAGAAAGTATGGGAAGATATGGGAAGTGGTGGGGAAGACAAATACCCTGAACATATGGGGAGATATGGGGAATCTGGTTATCTGTTGGTATCTATTTGTGTGTTCCAGTTCCCCGTCATGAAAAGTGACCCGTGCAACGCCTTCTGCACGCGTTCGATGCGGTCGCGTCCCACCGTGGCCGGTCCTTGGACCGCCCCGCAGCTGCTCTGCTGCAGGCCCTCCCCAGGGCGCGAAGTTATTCGCGCTTCGCGCTTCGCGGTCCTCGTTCCTTCTCCCCCCTCCTCCTCGTCCTCCTATTCTCCCTTTGGGAGGGCGGCGCGAGGGCGCGAAGTTATTCGCGCTTCGCGCTTCGCGCAGCGCGAAGCGCGAAGTTGGGAGCCCTAGTGGACCGCCTCGCAGCTGCTCTGCTGCAGGCCCTCCCCAGGGCTGCGTGTTCATCCATCTTCATCGCCTCCCGAAGGCCATCCACCTCAGCTCGAACGACCTGTTCCGCCTCCAGGCTCTCTCGTGGGCGA
This sequence comes from Prorocentrum cordatum, assembly GCA_963575745.1. NCBI lineage: Eukaryota > Dinophyceae > Prorocentrales > Prorocentraceae > Prorocentrum > Prorocentrum cordatum. The sequence continues at coordinate 58 of CAUYUJ010021832.1, read as the reverse complement.
CGCAAAGGGCAAGGACGAGCACAAGAAGAAGGATTTCCAGTGCGCTTCTCTTGACACA
>CAUYUJ010021831.1:109724-132829 GCA_963575745.1 Prorocentrum cordatum | reverse complement strand
GAGGAGGGAGGAAGAGCCGCCGCCCTCCTGCTCTTGATTCCGCCTTCACCGCCTCCGTCCCCCCCCCCCCCCCGCCTCCTTCCGTCCTGCTCCCCCCCCCACCCCACCCCCCCCTCCCTCGAGGTCCCCTCATCGAAGGGCAAGGCTGTGTGGCCTGACAGCACCCCCAGCGCCCCCAGGCAGAGAAGGCGCACAGAGCGCCGACAGGGGTAGCTCTCTGTCCCATCGCCAGCGGCACATCGGTGAGATTCGTGGTCTGGCTGTCAATCGTCCTCCAATCGACCCCCGCCGCCGCTGCTGCTGCTGCTGCTGCTGCTGCTGCCCCTCCCTCGCTCGCTCGCTCGCGCGCGCCCCACCCGGGCGAGGCGCGCCGCTCGGCCGGCCTTCCTCTCTATCCGCCCCCCCCCAGCCCCACCTCCTCCCGTCCCGCCGCCTCCTCCCCCCCCCCCCGCCGCTGCTGCTGCTGCTGCCGGCCCCCCCTCGCTCGCCCGCCCGCGCGCGCTGCCCCTCCCCGAGCGAGACCCCTCGCGGGCTCCCTCTGCCCGCCTGCCTGCCTGCCTGCCTGCAGGCCTGCCTGCCTGCCTGCCTGCCTGCCTGCCTGTCTGTCTGTCTGTCTCTCGCTCGCTCGCTCGCTCTCGCTCTCGCTCTCGCTCTCGCTCTCGCTCTCTCGCTCTCTCTCGCTCTCTCTCGCTCTCTCTCTCTCTCTCTCCCTCTCTCTCTCTCGCTCTCTCCTGGGCCCACTTCGATCCGCTCGATCCGATGCGATGCCAGTTCTGCGACGCGGTTCGGCCTCGATCTTCTGGAGGCCCGATGCGACCCGATGTTTTTGTTCGGTGCTGTTGTGCATCCTGGTGCCGCCGATCCGATTCGATGTCGACTCCGTGCCTATGCGGCCCGATCCGACACACATTCCGACTCGACTTGGGTTCCCGAGTCGGCGCGGACCGATCCTGCCCCCTCTCAGGAGGGAGAACACACGGGCGCAGATAATCGTCGATTCCCAGGGGAATGCAGGAACGTACGGCAAGTAAAGGGGACGGCGGAAATCAAAAGGCTATGAAGCAAAAGCAAGAGGAGCCCTGGGATTTGTGGGTCTTTGTTTGCGTGTCCCTGGGCCCCTCCGCTCTCCCCCTCCCCCTCTCCTTCCCAGGGGGTCGAGGCGAGGAGGGAGCCGTGCTCCCGGGCGCAGCCAGGCAGGGCTCATTTCGACGCCGCCGATTCGATTCGATTCGATTTCGAGGGGTTCCGATTCCGATTCGATTCGATGTCGGATTCCGATTTGGGATCCGATTTCTCACTGGAGGCCTACTTGCCTGCCGATTTCCGCCGATCCGACTTTTCCCGACTCGGCTGCCGATTTTCGCCGATCCGATTCATTTCGAACGTCGATCCGACTTACCGATTCGATTCTGGGGGCGCCTGGCCAGGGCAGGAGGGGGGGAAGCGAGCAGCGCGAGCGCGCGCGGGAGCAGCCCCCCCCCGAAAAATTATCCAGGCGAAGGACCCAACCATCTGAACTTGTGGGTACCGCAATTGTGAATATCTTCTTCGGTGAAGCTCCCTATGGGGCCACGAAGCGCTGCGCCGGGCGGGGGGGGAACGCATGCGGGCGGTAGCACTGGGGCCGTCGGTGAAGCTCCTTATGAGGCCACGAAACGCTGCACTGGGTGGGTGTAAATATCAAATTTGGCGTGTGGGACGCATGCGGGCGGTCCCATTGGGGGCTTCGGTGGGGCTCCTCATGGGGCCGCGAAGCGTTGTAAAGGGTTGGTGCAAATGCCAAACTGGGTGTGGGGGACGCATGCGGGCGGCCCCACTCGGGGCTTCGGTGGGGCTTCATATGGGGCCACGAAACGTGTGAGGGGTGTGTCGAAATGGGTGTGGGGGACGCATGCGGGCGGTGGCACTGGGGCCTTCGGTGGGACTCCGTATGAGGCCACGAAACGTTTGAGGGGTGTGCCGAACTGGGTGTGGGGGGCGCATGCGGGCGGTGGCACTGGAGCTTTCGGTGGAACTCCCTATGGGGCCACGAAGCTCTGTAGTGGGTGGGTGAAATGCAGGGAGCAAAGGGCTGTGCTGGGTGGTGGCGGACGCATGCGGGCGATGCGTCTGGGACCTTAAGTGGAGCTCCCTATGGGGCCACGAAGCGTTGTACTGGGTGGATGAAGCGCAGGGAGCAAGGGCTCTGCTGGGTGGTGGCGGACGCATGCGGGCGGTGCCACTGGGACCTTCGGTGGGCCCCCCTTTATGGGGCCACGAAGCCTTGTACTGGGTGGGTGAGATGCAGGGAGCAAAGGGCTGTGCTGGGTGGTGGCGGACGCATGCGGGCTGTGCCACTGGGATCTTCGGTGGAGCCCCATTTATGGGGCCACGAAGCGCTGTACTGGGTTGGTGAAGCGAAAAGGAAAAATGGCTGTACTGGGGAGTGGCGGACCCATGCGGGCGGTGCCATTGGGACCTTCGGTGGAACCCCCTTGTGGGGCCACGAAACGTTGTACTGGGTGGGTGAAACGCAGGGAGCAAGGGCTGCGCTGGTTGGTGGCGGACGCACGCGGGCGGTGCGTGTGGGACCTTCGGTGGAGCTCACTATGGGGCCACGAAGCGCTGCGCTGGGTGGGTGACACGCTGCGGGCACGGGCCGTGTTGGGTGGTGGCGGACGCATGCGGGTGGTGTCACTGGGACCTTCGGTGGAGCCCCCTATGGGGCCACGAAGCGCTGTACTGGGTGGGTGAAGCGTAGAGAGCAATGGCCGTGTTGGGTGGTGGCGGACGCATGCGGGCGGTGCCGTTGGGACCTTCGGTGGAACTCACTATGGGGCCACGAAGCGCTGTACTGGGTGGGTGAAACGCAGGGAGCAAGGGCTATGCTGGTTGGTGGCGGACGCATGCGGGGGGTCCCACTGGGGGCTTCGGTGGAGCCCCCCATGGGGCCACGAAGCGTTGTACTGGGTGGGTGAAGCGCGGGGAGCAAGGGCTCTGCTGGGTGGTGGCGGACGCATGCGGGCGGTGTCAATGGGACCTTCGGTGGAGCCCCCCTTTATGGAACCACGAAACCTTGTAGTGGGTGAAGCGAAGAGAGCAAGGGCCGTGTTGGGTGGTGGCGGACGCATGCGGGCGGTGCCACTGGGATCTTCAGTGGGGCCCCTTTATGGGGCCACGAAGCGCTGTACTGGGTGGGTGAAACGCAGGGAGCAAAGGCTGTGCCGGGTGGTGGCGGACGCATGCGGGCGGTCCCACTGGGGGCTTCGGTGGAGCTCCCTATGGGGTCACGAAGCGCTGTGCTGGGTGGGTGAAACGCATGGAAGAAGGATGAGGGAGGGGAGGAGGGGCTGGAAGGGGAGGAGGAGGAACGAAGAAGAGGAACGCGGGGACCGTCTCTTCAAAACGAGGACCCAACACCACAGGATGGTTGAGAATTATCCAGGCGAAGGACCCAACCATATGCAGTTGTGAGTACAGTCGGCCCGATTTTCGTAGTAGGTCGACCGTGTCAAATCAAGGGTACCCTCGTGTCCTGTGTCTCACGGCCCGTGCCTCCTGCATTCCTGTGGCGATGTGGCCCTCGAAAGGGTCTTGTGTCCTCTCGCGTGTCCTGTCCAGTCAAGGCCGACCTGTAACGAGTTGTGGGTGCCGCTTTTGGTGGAACTCCCTATGGGGCCACGGAACGCGCGAGGGACGTGCCGTAATGGGTGGGGGGGGCGCATGCGGGCGGTGCCACTGGGGCTTTCGGTGGGGCTCCCTGTGGGCCACGAAGCGGTGTCCGGGGTGTGGCTGACGCATGCGGGCGGTGCCCCTCGCTGGAGCTCCCGATGAGGCCACGAAGCGCTGTATTGGTTGGGGGAATCGCATGCGGGCGGTGCCGCTGGGGTCTTTCTGTGGAGCTGCCCACGGGGCCACGAAACGCTGTACTGGGTGGTGGCGGACGCACGCGGGCGGTGCCACTGGGTCCTTCGGTGGAGTTCCTAATGGTGCCACGGGAGGAGGGGCAGCATGCGGGCGTTGCCACTGGGGCCTTCGGTGGCCGCTGGAGCTCCCTACGGGGCCTCGAAACGCTGTACCCGATGGGGGGGACGCATGCGGGCGGTGCCGTTGGGGCTTGGTGGAGCTCTCAATCAATGGGGCCGCGAACTGCATTATTGGGTGGTGGACGGCGCACGCGGGCGGTGCCGCTGGGGTCTTTCTGTGGAGCTCCCTATGGGGCCACGATACGTTGTACTGGGTGTGGCGGACGCATGTGGTCACCCCCACTGGGGCCTTGCGTGGAGCTCCTTATGGGGCCACGAAACGCTGTACTGGGTGTGGCGGCCGCATGTGGCCACCCCCACTGGGGCCTTGGGTGGAGCTCCCTATGGGGTCACGAAGCGCTGCATGGGTGTGGCGGACGCATGTGGCCACTCCCACTGGAACCTTGGGTGGAGCTCCCTATGGGGCCACGGAGCGCTGTACTGGGTGTGGCGGGCGCCTGTGGCCACCCCCACTGGGGCCTTGGGTGGAGCCCCCTACGGGGCCACGAAGCGCCGTGCTGGGTGTGGCGGACGCATTGGGCATGTGGCCACCCCCAGTGTGGCCTTGGGTGGAGCTCCCTATGGGGTCACGAAACGCTGCACTGGGTGTGGCGGACGCATGTGGCTACCCCCACTGGAGCCTTGGGTGGAAGTCCCTATGGGGCCACGAAGCGCTGTACTGGGAGTGGCGGACGCATGTGGCCACCACCACTGGGGCCTTGGGTGGAGCTCCCTATGGGGCCACGAAACGCTGTACTGGGTGTGGCGGACGCATGTGGCCAACCCTCACTGGGGCCTTGGGTGGAGCTCCCTATAGGGCCACGAAACGCTGTACTGGGTGTGGCGGACGCATGTGGCCACCCCCACTGGGGCCTTGGGTGGAGCTCCCTATGGGGCCACGAAGCGCTGTATTGGGTGGGTGAAACGCATGGGGGAGGGAGGAGGGGGGAGGGGGAAGAGGGAGGAGGGGGAGGAGAGGAGAGGACAGGAGAGGAGAGACGCGGGGACCGTCTCTTCAAAACGAGGACCCAACACCACAGGATGGTTGGGAAAAATATCCCGACGATCTGCAGCTGCGAGTACCGCGAGGGAGATGAGACGAAGGGGGGGGGCGCAAGCTGCGAGTAGAGAAGACGGTATAACGCCTTCTGCCACGAAACGTGTGAGGGGTGTGCCGACATGAGTCGGGCGGACGCACGCGAACGTCGCCACTGGGGCTTTCCGTGGAGCTCCCTATGAGGTCACGAAGCGTGTGAGGGTGTGCCGAAAAGGGGGCGGCGGTTCCATGCGAATTTTCCTATTGTGGCCTTGGGTGGAGCTCCCTATGGGGCCACGAAGCGTGTGAGGGGTGTGCCGATATGGGGCGACGGTACCATGCGAGCTTTCCTACTGGGGCCTTAGGTGGAGCTTCCTACGGGGCCACGAAGCTTGTGAGGGGTGTGCCGACATGGGGGTGGGGAGGAGGGAGGAGCGGGAGGAGGGGGGGGAGGCAGAGGAGAGTTGGAGAGGAGAACGCGGGGCGCGGTCTCCTCAAGACGAGGACCCAGCACCACAGGACGGTCAGGAGCAGTCCCCAGCCAGGACGGTGGAACACAGTCGGGGCCCTGAAGAAGGAACCCTTTCGGTTGGGGAGGGGCTCCGCGTTCCTTAGGTGTCTCACAGCTTGCCTCGGGTTTTCCTTATGCTTCCGATCGGACATCGAAGTGTAACTTATGGAGGAGAGGGGCCCCGTTCCTTGCTTAGGGTTCCTCAGGTCAACGCCCCGACTGGAGGGGCCGCGCTGGGCGCGGGAATTGGCTCTGGCTGTCGGGCCGCTCCTCGGGGTCCTGCCGCGGGGCCCGGCGGCGGCCGAGGAGAGGCCCGCCGTGGCCGGAGAGGCCCTCTCGGTCCTCGTCTCATCTCGGCCTCGCTCGGACGCGTGCATTTTTCCACCTCGGCGAGGACCATTGATGAGGAGCATCCCTGATCGTTTGGCGAACAAAAAGCCGCGCGCCGCTCCCTCTTATCTCGGCACCGCTTGGACGTGTGCATTTTTTTCCTTCGGCGGGGACCATCGAGGAGCATCCTTGATCGTTTGGCGACAAAGCAGCGCACGACACCGAGAAGAAACACAGGGGATGGGCGTCCGAGCGAGGGCGGGTTATGCGCGCCCTGTGGCAGCACGGCGGCGGAAGGGAGGGCGGTGGGCTCCGTGCGCGCGACGTCTTGGCCGCACTCTCTTCGGCGGCGAGGCCTGGACCCCTACCCGTCGCCCATCCACGGTTCGAGCAGCCCGAGGTGCGGCGGGGGCGGGGCTCGGGCTCGGAATTCGTCGAGCACGCGGCAGAGTCCGAGCCCTGCCCCCGCCTCCCATCGACTCAGGAGATTCGATGGTTGGTGTCGGCGGCGCGCCCGGGGGGGACGTGAGAAGGGGCGGGCCTTCTCAGAAGGCTCGGAAGTCCCCAGGCCTTCTGAGAAGTTTTCGAAGCTTTCCCCGACAGAGAAAACATCTCAGAAGGCGCGAGGGCTTCTGAGAAGTCCCGTCGCCCCCTAAGGAGGCCTTCTCCTTCTCATGTCCCCCCCTCGCTTGCCGTCGGCAGGAGAATCGATGGTTGGTGGGGGTAGTAGGGTTCGCATGTCGCCACATCCCTCTCTCTCCCTCTCTCTCTCTCTCTTTCTCTCTCCCTCCCGCTTCTATATGCGGGGCCGCCCTCCCCTATAACATTCTCCTCGCGCGGCGAAGGCACTGTGAGATCCTCGCTTGGGGGACCTCTCTGGGGCCCACCTATCGGGGAAACGTAAGACTCGAGTACGTCGGAACTCGGGCTTGCCTACGCTTCTTGACGAGCGCGTGGCGGTCCAGTTTTCGTTGGATGTTTGCAGCGGGAGCTCGCGCCGAGTTTTAGACTGGGTCTCGTCATCTTCATGGTGGCCCCGTCAGGCCAACCCGAATCTCCCGAGACCGAGTCTCACGTCTCCCCGCACCGAACGGATATGTTGGATTCTAGCTTGACTCGGGCTCGGCTCAGATTCGATTCAAGTTCGACGCTGCGCCCTGCGATCGAAGCTCGCAGGCGACGTTTGTATCCCAACCCCCGACTATTCGACGAAAAATTCAGCCGCTCAGAAAAGGAGGGACACCCTGGGATACACCCCCAGGGGGCTATTCAGGGGCGCCCTTATCGAGGATAGGCGCCCCCCCTCGCATATTCCCAGGGTTGGGCCTCACATTTCCGGCCTATGCGAAAACCCCACGAAGTCGGGGACAGGGGTCGACATATCCCTGTCAGAAGCAGCATCGACGCGTGAGTGGAGGCGGTAAAGGCGGATTCGAGACAAGCGCGAGGGAAAACGAAGACAAAACGAAGATGAGAAACACCGTTCAGGTTCAGCCCTGCTCCGGGGGGCCTTGGCTAGGCCCCGGAGCCGTCAAGAAACGGCTCAGGACGAGAATCCCCGGGGGAGCCCTGTGTCGAGCAAATCGCGGCGCCGGAGGCCCGGCCAGGCCGGACGCCTCCTGGAGGCCCCGGGGGCGGAGGCCCTCTGGATGTGGTCCGCGCGCGCGGGAGAGGACAGCCATCTCGCTCTTCGTGTTCCTGGTCTGCTGCCAGATCCCGCTGTACGGGAGCGCGGGGGGGGGAGGGCGGGGGTCAGGAGGGGAAGAAACACACAAACACAGGTAATCGTCGATCCTTAGGAAAATGTGGAAACATGGGAAGTGGGGGGGAAGCCGGGGGTACCCAGAACATATGGGAATATATAGATGTATATATATATATATAGGAAATCCTAGGAGTTGTGTCTAATTTTGTGTGTGTGTGTGTGTGTGAGTGTGTGTGTGTGTGTCCCTGGAACCGGCTGCGGGAGGCTGTAGTCCTTCCCCCCTCGGGGTCGTCCGTCGGATTCGGGACCCCCTCTCCTTTGGCATTGCGCTTCCAGGAGGGCAAAGCAGATAGCACAAGGGCTTGCGAAATTCAAGCTCGGTCGGGGGCTTTGTTGCAGCCCGCTGACAGGCCCATAGACAGGAGGAGGAGGATGAGGAGGAGGAGGAGGAGGAGGAGGAGGAGGAGGAGGAGGAGGAGGAGGAGGAGGAGGAGGAGGAGGCCATAATCAAAACGTTGGCCGGCGGCTGGACTACATATTCTAGGTTCCAGCAGAAGCAGAACAGCTGTATTTTCGGATGTGCCAGTAGTGACAGCCAGGCTCATTATTTAGTATGTCCTATTCTAGACGCTTCGCGTATCCCCACCAGCCCGTCCAGAAATGAGCCCCAGGGGAGTGGAGGTGATGAGGGAAGCGGGGGAGCATGCAGAAGAACAAAGAGCGGGTTGAGCCGCCATACGCCCCAAGAGGGGGAGGATGTAGGAGGAGTCGTCGTCGTCGGAGTAGGAGGAGGAAGACGAGGAGCAGGAGGAGGAGCAGGAGGAGGAGGGGGAGGAGGAGGAGGAGGAGGAGGAGGAGGAAGATGAGGAGGAGGAGATGGAGGAGGGCGAGGACGAGGAGGACGAGAAGGAGGAGGAGGAGGAGGAGAAGGAGGAGGCGGAGGAGGGGGAGGGGGAGGAGGGAGGAGGGAGAAAAAGAGGAGGAGGAGGAGGACAATGGCGAGCTTGGGGGCCTCTTGGGCCGTCTTTGGGGCCTCTTGGCGGTCCCGGGGGCCTCTTGCGTATCTCGGGGAGCCTCTTGTGGCCTCTTGGGGGTCTCTTGGAGGCATCTTGGAGGCCTCTTGGGGGCCTCTTGGGGCCTCTTGGGGCCCTCTTGGGGCGCTCTTGGGGCGCTCTTGGGAGCCTTCGAGGCGCTCTTGGGGCCATCTTGGAGGAGATCTATCAAAGAAGGGGGGGTCCCCAATTAGCGCTGCCCCTCTAAAGTGCCTCGAATCGCTTCTTGGGCCCCCCAAGAGGCCAAAATCTTTCCAAAACCTAAGGAAAATCAATGTTTTGTGTTTTCTCGCCTTTTCGCTCTTGGAGCCGTCTTGGGCCGTCTTGGGAGCCTCTTGGGCCTCTTGGGGGTCTCTTGGGAGCCTTGTGGAGGCCTCTTGGGCGCCTCTTGGGGCCTCTTGGAGCGCTCTTGGGGCGCTCTTGGGGCGCTCTTGGGAGCCTTCGGGGCGCTCTTGGGGCCATCTTGGAGGAGATCGATCAAAGAAGAGGGGGTCCCCAATTAGCGTTGCCCCTCTAGAGTGCCTCGAGTCGCCTCTTGGGCCCCCCAAGAGGCCAAAATCGTTCCAAAACCTATGTAAAATCAATGTTTTTTGCTTTCTCGCCTTTTCGCTCTTGGAGCCGTCTTGGGCCATCGTGGGAGGCTCTTGGGGCCTCTTGGGGGTCTCTTGGCAGCCTCTTGGAGGCTTCTTGGGGGCCTCTTGGGGCCTCGTGGGGCCGTCTTGGGGCGCTCTTGGGGCGCTCTTGGGAGCCTTCGGGGCGCTCTTGGGGCCATCTTGGAGGAGATCTATCAAAAAAGGGGGGGGGTCGTATATTAGCGTTGCCCCTCTAGAGTGCCTCGAGTCGCCTCTTGGGCCCCCCCGAGAGGCCCAAATCCTTCCAAAACCTAGGTAAAATCAATGTTTTGTGTGTTTCTCGCCTTTTCGCTCTTGGAGATGTCTTGGGCCATCTTGGCCGTCCCAACGACCCGCGGAACGCCCCGTCCAGGTCAGTGGGGAGGGGTAAGGGGAGGGGTAAACCCCTCCCCGAAGGGGAAGAAGGGGGTTGGCAGAGGAAACTCCCTAAACCACCTACGCCCTAAAGGGCTGGTGGGATTATGATCTCCACAGTAGGGAAATTAACTAGCCACCCGCCCCCCGAAGACATTCTCTCTCGTCTGGGTCTTAGCTCCCCTTCTCCTTCCAATTTCGTGTATCTAGCTGCCTCGTTTTATTTGTACACCCTGGCTCGGAACTACCCACCTCCCCTCTCTGTCAGCGATCTGGCCGCGATTGTTCCTCAACTCCGAGCCTCAGTCCTCAGATCTTGGGACGCCATTGCTCCCAGACGGCATGAGGCCCATCCTTTTGGCCTTCCCCCCGCTCCTGTCCGTCCCTCCCCCGAGGCTCCCGCGTCTGCCGCTGCTGTGCTCTCCCCCCCTTCTCGCCCGCCTGACGATGCCGTTCGTGGCCTACTACGAAGCGGGCAAGGCCCGGCCCGCCACAGTAGTAGTAGTAGTAGTAGTAGTAGTAGTAGTAGTAGTAGTAGTAGTAGTAGTAGTAGTAGTAGTAGTAGTGGTAGTAGTAGTAGTAGTAGTAGTAGTAGTAGTAGTAGTAGTAGTAGTAGTAGTAGTAGTAGTAGTAGTAGTAGTAGTAGTAGTAAGTATAGTAGTAGTAGTAGTAGTGTAGTAGTAGTAGTAGTAGTAGTAGTAGTAGTAGTAGTAGTAGTAGTAGTAGTAGTAGTAGTAGTAGTAGTAGTAGTAGTAGTAGTAGTAGTAGTAGTAGTAGTAGTGGTAGCGTAGTAGTAGTAGTAGTAGTAGTAGTCAGTAGTAGTAGTAGTGTAGTAGTAGTAGTAGTAGTAGTAGTAGTAGTAGTAGTAGTAGTTAGTAGTAGTAGTAGTAGTAGTAGTAGGTTAGTAGTAGTAGTAGTAGTAGTAGTAGTAGTAGTAGTAGTAGTAGTAGTGTAGTAGTAGTAGTAGTAGTAGTAGTAGTAGTAGTAGTAGTAGTAGTAGTAGTAGTAGTAGTAGTAGTAGTAGTAGTAGTAGTAGTAGTAGTAGTAGTAGTAGTAGTAGTAGTAGTAGTAGTAGTAGTAGTAGTAGTAGTAGTAGTAGTAGTAGTAGTAGTAGTAGTAGTAGTAGTAGTAGTAGTAGTAGTAGTAGTAGTAGTAGTAGTAGTAGTAGTAGTAGTAGTAGTAGTAGTAGTAGTAGTAGTAGTAGTAGTAGTAGGTAGAGGATGAGGGAGCTGTCCGCCGTGGTACGAGCGCAGGAGGGGGAGGAGGGCGAGGGCGAGGAGGAGGAGGGCGACGGCGAGGAGGATGAGGTCTGTTGGGCTAGTTCTTGGCACTCTGGAAGGTTAGGGCAGGGGGGCAGGGTCCCTTTCGATCCGATCGATCCGATTCGATGCCCGTTCCAGCCGGCGAAATCTGGTTTAGTCCCGCTGCAGTGGAAACCCGTGCCAAGAAACGCCCTGCTTGCCCCCCAGGGTGCCCTGGGTTTCTTGGGTTTCGAGGGTTTTGCGCTGGAAAGCGTGACGTTCCCACAACGCAAATCGATGGAGGTCCTGGGGTCTCAGGTTTGGGTTTCTTGTGGAAGGTTTCTTGTGGACCTGGCCTCCACTGTCTTCCGACGATCAGATGCGGCCCGACGCTTGCATGGTGCTGCGGTGCATCCTTGTGCAGCCTATCCGATCCGACTCCTGCTCCCTGCCGGTGCAGCCCAGTCCGACGCACGCCTCGACCTGGTCCGTGCTCAAAATTCGATGCCAGCCGATCCTCAGGGGGCTGCGGGGGGAACCGTGGCGCGCTGGCGATACCCAGCCCAGCGCCCCGCGCTGCAACTGGGCGAGGGCGTGGCGACGGCGACGACAATTATACAGATCTGCCTCGGTGCCTCCCCTGATCCTCCCCCGCTCCCAGACGGGGGGGGAGAGCCAAGGGGGGGACGAGGGGGAGGGGCGAGGAGGAGGAGGAGATCGGAGGCCTGAGAATGGGCACCAGCACCGAAGCAGGGGCTTGCCTCCACCGAGGGAGATGAGGAGGAGGAGGAGGAGGACGAGGACGGGGAGGAGGAGGAGGAGGAGGAGGAGGAGGAGGAGGAGGAGGAGGAGGAGGAGGAGGAGGAGGAGGAGGAGGAGGAGGAGGAGGAGGAGGAGGAGGAGGGAGGAGGAGGAGGAGGAGGAGGAGGAGGAGGAGGAGGAGGAGGAGGAGGAGGAGGAGGAGGAGGAGGAGGAGGAACAGGAGGAGGAGCCCTGGATTGGGGAGGCCTTGCGGCCGGCTCCGCCCGGCCCTGAATTGCGGGATTGGGAGGGGAAGGAGGCGCGAGGAGGGCCGCGGACTGGCGGAGGCTTGTGTTGAGGTCTCTCGGGAGGCCTCCCGGGGGGCTGCTCGGAGGCACCCTTTTCAAGCCTCTTGGGGTCTCCCTGGGGCCGTGCGGGCGGTCCCGGAGGGTGTGAACCTGGTGGCCCGTGGGCGGCCCAGCTCGCCACCGTGCCCGCGCTGTGGGTCAGAGGCCGCTTGGAAGCGTAGTCGAGGTCTTCCGGGAGGCCTCTCGATGGTTTCTTGGAGGTAATGTTGAAACGTGGCGGCGCGCAGAGGGGGGTAGGGGGAGGGGGGAAGGCTTCTTAGAAGCACCCCTGCTTCTTAGAAGGTGCGGGCCTTCTCTGTAGATGTAAGGCCGGCGCCTTCTAAGAAGCAGCCTCCTTCTAAGAAGCCTTCCCCCCTCCCACTACCCCCTTCTGCTCGCCGCCAAGAAACCTCTCGGGGGCCTTTCTGGGTCCGTTTTGGGCCTCTGGGGAGTTTCCTGGGCGCTTCTTGGGCGCCTGCTGTCGCTCTCGGGGGTCGTCTAGGGCCTAGGGGCGGAGGGCTCGAAATGTAGACTCGCGTTCCTCCTCTTGAGCCCCTCTTGGGGACGTCTTGGGGCCCTCTTGGGCCCTCTTGGCGGCCTCTAGGGCCGTCTTGGGGCTCTCTTTTGGGGCCCTCGTTGGGGTCTATTGGGCCGTCTTGGGGCGGTCTCGGTGGCCTCGTGGGCCGTCTTGGGGCGTCGGGGGCAATTGTGAATGCTGGTTGTGGTTACTGTTTTCGGTGGAGCTCCCCATGGGGCCACGATCCTCGTGATGGGTGTGCCGTCATTGTGGTGGTGTGGAGCGCATGCGAGCTGCGCCAGTGGGGCCTTCGGTGAAGCTCCTTATGGGGCCACGAAGCGTGTCAGGGGTGTGCCGAAATGGGCCCAGGGTCGGCATGGTAACGTCGCCAACGAAGCCTTCGGTACACGCGGCCTTAGCAACTGGAGCCTCCAGTGGAGCTCCCTATGGAGCTACGAAGCTCTATACTGGGTGGGGGGGAAACATGCGGCCGCGGCCATTGGGGCCTTCGGTGGAGCTCCCTATCGGTCCACGAAGCTGTGCATTGGACAAGGGGAGATGTATGCGACCGCGGCCACTGGGGCCTTCAGTCGAGCTCTGTAGGGGGCCACGAAACGGTGTACTGGGTGGGGGAGGTGCATGTGGACCCTCCCGCTGGGGCCTTCGGTGGAGCGCTCTATGGGGGTACGAAGCGTGTGCTGGGTTTGTGCCGAAATGGGGCGGGGAGGCGCATGTGGACCCTGCCACTTGAGCCTTCGGTGGAGTTTCCTTTGGGCTCCCGAAGCGTGTGAGGGGTGTGCTGAAGTATGAGACGGTGAGACGCATGTGGACACAGCCACTGGGGCCTTCCGGTGGCGCTCCTTATGGGGCCACGAATAGTGTGAGTGGTGCCGGAATGGGGCGGGGAGACTCATGTGGACCTTCCCATTGGGGCCTTCGGTGGAGCCCCCTATGGGGACACGAAACGAGTGAGGGGTATGCCGACATGGGGTGTGGAGACGTGTGTGGACCCTTCCACTGGGGCCTTCGGTAGAGCTCTTTCTGGGGGCGCGATACGTGTGATGGGGTGTTCCGACTGTACCCTTAAGAGCGTTTTTTTTTTGTTTTGCCTTTCTCGGTCCCTCCTTGGGCCCTCAGCTTATGTCTGACTGTATACCCCGCCCAAACAGACCGCCGCGGGGGGACTTTGTGGGGCGCTGTGCGATCCATGCTCGAGTACTGGAACGGGTCTCGGCAGTGCCAGACCGGATTTTCGTTTTCTCGCATGTCGTCCGTGGAGGGGGAGCGAGGGACAATGCAACGGCGTTCCAAGCTCGTCCTCGTCATTGTCCGCCAAGGGTGTCAGGCGGCTCGGTCCGTGGAGGCGTCTGAAGTGTCCTCGCCAACAGTTCATCCGGTGCTCTCCGTTGTAGAATGTGCGTTTTGTGTTGCGCGATGCTATGTCGTGATATGCCCTATTTTGCCATAGTCGGGGGTGGACAGACCTCCTGTCCTGACACGTCGATTAGTGAATTGGCCGTTTGCGGTTCGCGAGAGGGCGTCGCGGCCGTCATTTTTGCGGGTCCAGGTCCGTCAGTTTCGGTCCTAGGCCGTTTTCACTAAAGGCAGGTTTACTAAAGGGAGGTTTGTCCACCGCCGAACTTTGCTACAACCAGGTGAGGCGTTCCACCCCCACTCCTCACTATCAGACGAGAGTGCTGGGCGATTCGCGCCGGTGGTGATTTTCCCTGCGGGGCATTGGGGCCTGGGACGGGAAGCCCTCGTCACTGTGAATCGAAAGTGCTAGGTGGCTCGCGCCGAGCAGGTTTCTACAACATGCACGTGCGAAAAGTTGGTGGGGTCTCCTTCGTTGTGATGTGTTGTTACGTTGTGCGGTGCCCAAGTCTTGGGGATGCATGCACATGAATGGCTCAGCGGTTTTTTGGGCGTCGATCTCATCGATCCTTATCGTGTCACTCTGTAGTCACCGGTTCGAGGGATTTCACCACTTGCAGTCTGCGGTCGGCGTTCTTCTGGCCACTTTCACGTTCCTTCTCCGTGGCGTTGCGGAGCGTCCGCGGCATAGCGGCTGCCAGACCATTTCCCTGCGAGCGAGAGCCTCTCGTGGAGCCGCCGCCTGCGCCTGCTGCTAAGGTGGAGGTGCGCTGCCGTGAGACAGCGGTGAGCCCTGGGATCGTGGGGGATGCCGCCAGGCGCGTGAGGTCCGAGGGTTGTGTCTGCGCGGTCGTACGAGCGAAATTGGAAGCTGATCGTGACCACGGCCGTCGTAGTGTGTCTGGTGCAGCTCTTCGTGTCGTGTTTGGTCCAGCTTCGCCGTCGGCCTCATGCTCAGCATCATGGCGCTCGTTGCTTTCCGTCCAGCTTGCCTCGGGGTAACAGGACGACGTCTCTCGGTGCAGGAGTTGTCGAGCAGTCTTGAGCCTGGACGGCTGCTGAGAGTATCTCTCGCGATGGACGCCGAGTCCGCGTGCAAGTCTCTCACCAGCAAGGACCTGCAATCACTTGCAGAAAAGACGATGCTGGGCCACATCTGCTGGTAGGGAATTTCTGGAACTCGGCATCCTAAACAGTGCGCAATGGCGTGGCACCCGAGATATGACAGCGGATCGACATACCAAGGGCTCTATCGATCGTGGTTTACTTTTGCAAGTTATGGGTGGGTACTAGAGCTACACGCGCGAAGTGAACCATCTGCGCCATATCGTAATGATGCTCCCACTGCCAATGCGTGAAACCGCTGCGCCTTGCTGGATTCTCGTGGTCCGAGGGATTGTTCAGCCGCGGCCGCCAGTTGAATGAGACGGTGGGGCCTGTTGCTTACCCCACCCAGAGCTGTCGGGGAACCGCGGCGGCCCAGAGCGGGCGTGCGCCCGCGCTCCTCGTGCTCGGATAAAGGGGGCGGACGCGGCCGAAGAGGAGGCGGCCGAGGAGGAGGAGGAGGAGGGGGAGGCGGAGGAGGAGGAGGAGGAGGAGGAGGAGAGGAGGAGGAGGAGGAGAGGAGGAGGAGGAGGAGAGGAGGAGGAGGAGGAGGAGGAGGAGGAGGGAGGAGGAGGGAGGAGGAGGAGGAGGAGAGGAGGAGGAGGAGGAGAGGAGGAGGAGGAGGAGGAGGAGGAGGCGGAGGAGGAGGAGGGGAGGAGGAGGAGGGGGAGGAGGAGGAGGAGGAGGAGGAGGAGGAGGAGGAGGAGGAGGAGGAGGAGGGGAGGAGGAGGAGGAGGAGGAGGAGGAGGCGGAGGAGGAGGAGGAGGGGGAGGAGGAGGAGGAGGAGGAGAGAGGAGGGGAGGAGGGGAGGAGGAGGAGGAGGAGGAGGAGGAGGAGGAGGAGGAGGAGGAGGAGGAGGAGGAGGAGGGGAGGAGGAGGAGGAGGAGGAGGAGGAGAGGAGGAGGAGGAGGAGGAGGAGGGAGGAGGAGGGGGGGCGGGGGAGGCGAGCGACAGAGAGGATTCGGAACGCGGCGCCGCCGCCGCCTTCCCTCGGCGGGGAGGATCCGGACGAACAAGTCGGCCGACCCGTTCTACTGGATGCGGGTGATCCTCGCGTCCAACCGGGCACGCCGTCCCGCCTCGGTCGGCCGCGCGCAGAGGTTGGTAGGGGGAGGAGGGGGGGGCTTCTCAGAAGGGGGCTGCTTCTTAGAAGGCGCAGGCCTTACATCTATAGCCAACGCCCGCGCGATCTCAGAAGCAACTTCCGAAGAAACCTGACCTCCCCCTCCCCCTACCCTCTTTGTGCGCGCTGCTAACTCGGGCCGCGGCCCATCGGGGGCAGGATGACGGCGGTCCTCGGCACCGCCACGCAGGTACAGCCAGCCTTATTATTGAGTCGACCTTGCCAAGGCATGGGTGCCCTTTTGATCCTGTCGTCAAAGAGGCGCGTCTGTCACATTAGTATGGCAATTAAGCCCTCGGAAGGCTCTTGTGTCCTCTCGCGCGTCCACTCCAATCAAGCTCGACTGTACTCGCTGAAAGGGTGCCTTGGGTCAGCGGTGCGCCCAGGGGGGGATGGTTTTCAGCTCGTTTCGTCTGTCCTCGGCGGTGTTTCAGCCTCGGGATGCGATTTCCGGCAGGCGCGCCTCGTCGATAGCGTTCTGGGGGCGCCTGAATCGTCCCGAGCGGTCGCCGGAGAGCCGAGTCATGGCACAAAAACTGGCGTCCGAGGGAGGGCGGGTCTTCCCAGAAGTCTCGGAAGGCCGTGTGCCTTTGAGAAGTACTAAGAGCCTTCTCGAAGTCACAGGCATCTTTTCAGAAGGCGCGAAGGCTTCTGAAAAGCACCGCCGCCTTCTGTAAAGGCTTGCGCTGCAGAACTGTCCGCATCGTAAAGGTTTGGGCTTACCAGGTCACTGGCATAAATGCCCATTGGTGGAGTACCATCAGGGAGGGCGCTGAAAAGGTAGGATGAGGATCAAGCTGGATGGGGATAACTGTGGAATTTCTGACGGTTGGCTGGTCTGGAAGATGTATCGAGCGCCGCGGCCGTCTCAAAACGCTCCAGAACACTCTGAGAGCGCTGCGGAACAATCTGAGGATCGAGGATCCGTCACCATGAAACCCTGACCTTCCAGGATGGCTAACACATAGCGCAAGGGTCTTAGAACTTCAACTCCAGTCGAGTTTTAAGCAGCCCAGATCGGTCGTCTATAGGTCTGGATGGCAAGGTCAGGGACAGGGGTCTGGAGGGAAACCGGTCCTGCGATTTTTGATAGCTTTCGGGCCGGGCCGCCTGGTGGCTGTCAGGAAAGGCTTTCGGATGATGAGCTGCTCCTTGGGAAAACCCCCACGGCGCTCGACCAGATTTCCACAGGACTCGCTTCCTGCCAGATCGGGTGGGGCAGAAGTCGAAGACGGGATCGAATTGCAGAATTGATTCACCCCAGAATTAGCTTTTCTCGTCGAGTCCATGGAAAATGCGTACAACTTTGTTAGGTCCACGAATATTCTACGCATCCGTCTGATATTCGAGTAATTCGGTTCTGTAGTCGATCCCCTACTCGAAAAATGGGCGTGACTCCACGAAGGAGGTCCACGATGCCTCCCCGAGCTGGAGGCGGGGGACGTCTTGAGCGAGAGGCGGGAGACCACACCACCAGGGAGACCCCCTCCTTGCCCTGGTGCTGTTGGTGTCGCCTTTCCTTGCTCCGGGTGAGCTGGGAGGGAGAGGGGCTCCGAGAGTGGCTGCGTGCCGTCGGCTTCGGCGCCGCAGCCGGGCACCCTCTCCTCGGTGCCATGGCCGCACCAGGGCGCCTCTCTGGGCGCCAGGAGGACCTTGGCATCGCTCTGGCGTGTGCAGTTTTTTTGTCGGCGCGGACCAGCGGGGAGCATCGCGTGAAGTCACGACTGGAGCTCCAGACCCCATCTTTCTGCGGCACCTCTAGGGCCGGAGCGATCAGCGAAGGCCCAGGGGCCCGAACGCGCGGCGCGATCGCCCGGTGCGCAGAGGCTGCGACCACCGTATCTCAGGGTTCGTCCGCCCCGACGTTTTGCTTGGCATCGCTCTGACCTGTGCATTTTTTCTCGGCGAGGGCCACCGAGGAGCATCCTGGACCATCGTGGGGACAATACACGCGCGAGATCGAAAAGTGCACGGGAGATGGAGGTCCCTGCGATGGCCAGAGACCCGCTGCATGCAGCTGGTGCCGTGGCCCCCTCTCTGCACCTCCCTCCCCCTTGCCCCCCCCGGTCGTCCACTTCGAGGGGAAGGCCGCGCAGGTTCTCCAGGTGTTTGGTGAGCGCTCGTTTTGTCGCAGGCCTGGAGGTTGACACCAACACCAGTGCTGGCGTTGTGCCTCCACCGAAGGACGACGTTCCCGAACTATTGCCACCAGCACCGAACTCAAGGATCATCTTCCCCCTGTGGAGGCAGCCCCCTGTCTTGGTGTTCGTGCCCATTCCCAGGCCTCCCATTTTTTTTGGGGGGGGGGCCTCCACTGGCCTGGGCCCTGCGGATGGCTCAGGAGGGAGAAAACACACAGACACAATTCATCGTCGATTTCCCAGAAGATATGGGAAATATGGGAAGTGGGGGGGGAATACCAACACCCAGAAGATATTGGAACATATGGGGAATCCTGTTATTTGTGTTTTTTTTTGTGGGTCCGCGGGCTCCTTCACAATGGCCCTTCCTCGCCCTGGCCCCTCGCGGCGCTCCGCAGCTCGAGGGCAGTGCGGCTGCCCGACGCTGCCTGATCAACTCGCCCCCGTGGTTCAAAGCACCACGGCCCTCCCTCCCTCCCTCCCTCCCTCGGAGGAGGCGGAGGAGGAGGAGGCGGAGGAGGCGAAGGATGAGGAGGAGGAGGCGGAGGAGGAGGAGGAGGAAGAGGCGGAGGAGGAGGCGGAGGAGGAGGAGGCGGAGGAGGCGGAGGAGGAGGAGGAGGAGCTTCCATTGCGCCTCCTCGGAGGAGGAGGCGGAGGAGGAGGAGGCGAAGGAGGAGGCGAATGAGGAGGAGGAGGAGGAGGAGGAGGAGGAAGAGGAGAGGAGGAGGAGGAGAGGAGGAGGAGGAGGGGGGGAGGAGGAGGAGGAGGAGGAGGGGCTTCCACTGCGCCTCCTCCTCGGAGGAGGAGCAGGCGGAGGAGGAGGGGGCGAAGGAGGAGGCGAAGGAGGAGGAGGAGGCGGCGGAGGAGGAGGCGGAGGAGGAGGAGGAGGAGGAGGAGGAGGAGGGGGAGGAGGAGGAGGAGGAGCTTCCACTGCGCCTCCTAGCGGCAGCACGGGCGTCTTTTGCGAGGTGCTGCTTCTGGGGCGAGGGGCGACGGATGAGCAGGGGCAGGAGAATCTCAGATCCCAGTGCCGAGTCGCCTTGCTCTGGCGTGGGAGCCGCCTGGAGCTCTCGAGGAGTCTGCACCTCTAGGCACGCCCGCTGCGCAGGGTTTTAGTTACACGGCTCCCAGCCATCCTGTGGTGTTTGGGTCCTCGTTTTTCCCAACCATCTTGTGGTGTTCGGTCCTCGTTTTGAAGAGACGGCGCCCCGCGTCACTCCTCCTCCTCCCCCTCCTCCCTCCTCCTCCCTCCTCCCTGCGCTTCGCCCACCCAGTACAGCGTTTCGTAGCCCCATAGAGAGCTCCGCCGAAGGCCCCAGTGCCACCGCCCGCATGCGTCACCCACACCCATTTCGGCACAACCCTCACACGTTTCGTGGCCCCATAGGGAGCTCCACCGACGGCCACAGTGTCACCACCCGCATGCGTCACCCACACCCATTCCGGCACACTACGTTTCGTGGCCCATAGGGAGCTCCACCGAAGGCCGCAGTGCCACCGCCCGCATGCGTCACCCACACCCATTTCGGCACACCACTCACACGTTTCGTGGCTCCATAGGGAGCTCTACCGAAGGCCTCAGTGCCACCGCCCGCATGCGTCACCCACACCCATATCGGCACACCCCTCGAACCTTCCGTTGCCCCATAGTGAGCTCCACCGAAATCGCCAGTGGCTGCGTTCGCATGCACCCACCGCATCCATTTCGGCATACCCCTCACACGTTTCGCGGCCCCATAGGGAGCTCCACCGGCGGCCCCAGTGCCACCGCCCGCATGCGTCACCCACACCCTTTGGCGCATATCGGCACACCCCTCAAGCGTTTCGTTGCTCAGCTCCACCAAAGGCCGCAGTGCCACCGCCCGCATGCGTCACCCACACCCATGTCGGCACACCACTCACACGTTTCGAGGCCCCATCGGGAGCTCCAACGAAGGCCCCGGTGCCACCGCCAGCATGCGTCACCCACGCCCATCCCGGCACACCCCTCACGCGTTTCGTGGCCCCATGGGGAGCTCCACCGAAGGCCTCAGTGCCACCGCCCGCATGCGTCACCCACACCCATGTCGGCACACCCCTCAAACGTTTCGTGGCCCCATAGTGAGCTCCACCGAAGTCGCCAGTGGCTGCGTTCGCATGCGCCCACTGCATCCATTTCGGCACACCCCTCACACGTGTCGCGGCCCCATAGGGAGCTCCACCGACGGCCCCAGTGGCTGCGTTCGCATGCGCCCACCGCACCCACTTCGGCACACCCCTCACGCGTTCCGCGGTCCCACAGGGAATTTCACCGACGGCCCCAGCGGCTGCTTCCGCATGTTCCCACCGGACAAATTTCGGCACACCCCTCACACGTTTCGTGGCCTCTAGGGAGCTCCTCCGTATGCGGTGCATATGGTTGGGTCTTTCGCCAGGCGAATTAATCAGCAACGCCCCGCGTCCCTCATTCCTCACTGCTCCTCCCCCTGCTCTTTCCTCCCATTCCTGTACCTGCCCTCTGCATGTCTCTGTTTCGGCCCACCCTTCATACGATCCGTGGCCCTATGCGGGAGCTCCACCGAAGGCATCAGTGGGAGGTTGTATTTGCGGCTCCCCACCCATTACGGCACACCTCTCATACGTTTCGTGGCCCCGTGGGCAGCGCCACCGAACGCCCCAGTGGGAGGGTCTACTTCCGGCTCCCCGCCCATTACGGCACACCTCTCATACGTTTCGTGGCCCCGTGCAGTGGGAGGGTCTACTTGCGGCTCCCCGCCCATTACGGCACACCTCTCATACGTTTCGTGGCCCCATGGGGAGCTCCACCGAAGGTCCCTGTGGGAGGGTCCACACAGGGCTTTCCGCCTGTTCCGGCACCCACTTCACACGCGTCGTGGCCCCATAGGGGAGCTCCACCGAAGGTCCCTGTGGGAGGGTCCACATGCGTCTTCCCGCCCATTACGGCGCACCTCTCATGCGTTTCGTGGCGCCTGAGGGGGTTTCACCGAATGCCCCAGTTGGAGGGTCACCATGCGGCTCCTCGCCCATATCGGCGCACCCTTCACAGCCGCCATGGCCTCATAGGAAACGCCACCGAAAACGATTCTCTCAACTGCATATGATTGGGTCTCTCGCCCAGATGAGTTGCATCCTTTTGGGGGCCTCGTTTGTGTAGCAGTGTAGTGGTGGAGGAGGAGTAGGCCCAGTGCCAATTCAAGACGTATCAACGATGCTGCAAGACACCCCACGTCCAAGTTTCCTCTTCAGATGTCTCGACAAGAGTTTATCTTCATTGCGGGAAGTGCGCAATTTATTGCAGGAGGTACCATTGGAAGTACCAGAGTCCCCAACTATGCCAAAATACAATTCTTGAGACTTCAGAGCCGCGAATCACCCTAACTGTTGCGTCCTGACATTCCTGAATCGGTTTAGAAGACTATTCTTGAGACTTCAGCACGGCGAATCCATCTGACTGTTGCGTCCTGCCAACCGTAAGCCGTGCCAGAACACCATTCTTGGGACTTCAACCGTGCGAGTCCTCGAAACTGTTGTAAACTTTGACGACGACTGGGTGCGGCGCTGAGGCGACCCACACTTTTAAAAACAATGAGCCGCCTTGCGTTGCATCTTTGCTGAGGTTGCACAGTTTGAAGACGAATGTGTGCTGCGCTAAGGCGAGAACAACATTTTGAACACCGCCCGCCCTCCGTCCGTGAACTTGTTACAACCTTTCAGGACGAATGTGGGCGGTGCGCGAGAACAGCACTTTGAGCACCGCCCGCTCTCCATCCGTCAAATCGTGGCAACCTGTTCAGACGAATGGGCGAGGCGCTAAGTCGAGAGTCGCATGCTGAAAACCGCCCGCTTTCCATCTGTGAAATGGTTGCAAACGTTTAAGACGAATGTGCGCGGCGCTACGGCAAGAATCGCAACTTGACGACGAGCTACCCTCCATCCGTGGAAAGAGCGCCAGTGGATCACCTTGAAGACACAAAAGGGGGGGGTGTGCTCCAGGGCCCCCCCCCCCCCCCCCCCCCCTCCCCCCCTTAAGGGGGGGGGGGGTTCCGAGAACCCCCCCCCCCCCCCTTCCCCCTTTTAGGGGGGGGGGGGGGGGGCGGGGTCCGAACCCCTTCCCCCCCCCTTTGAAAGGGGGGGGGGGGTTCGGAACCCCTCCCCCACCCTCCCCCCTTTCGCAGGGGGCCCGCCCGCACACCCGCAAAGCTTTCAGAGTCCCGCCCCCGACGGCCCCTACGTCCAACAGTCTGCGCGCGAGGCGAGCGAGGTTTAGGGTTTAGGGTTAGGGTTAGGGGTTAGGGCTTAGGGTTTAGGGTTTAGGGTTTAGGGTTTAGGGTTTAGGGTTTAGGGTTTAGGCCCTACGGCGCAGGGCGTCGGGATGGCTGGAAGGGGCCACCAAATGCGAGCGGGCGCGCACAGAGTTGAGTTTGAATTAGGTTTGAACCTAATTCAGACTCAACTCTGTGCGCGCCCGCTCGCATTTGGTGCCCTAGTCCGCCCCGAGACCCAGGGCGCAGGGCGTCGGGGTGGCCAGCGGGGCCACCAAATGCGAGCGGGCGCGCACAGAGTTGATTCTGAATTGAGTTTGAACTCGATTCAGAATCAACTCTGCGCGCGCCCGCTCGCATTTGGTGGCCCCTCAGCCGCCCCTAGACCCAGGGCGCAGGGCGTCGGGGTGGCCAGAGGGGCCACCCAAAGCGAGCGGGCGCGCACAGAGTTGAGTCTGAATTAGGTTTGAACCTAATTCAGACTCAACTCTGTGCGCGCCCGCTCGCATTTGGTGGCCCCTCAGCCGCCCCTAGACCCAGGGCGCAGGGCGTCGGGGTGGCCAGAAGGGGCCACCAAATGCGAGCGGGCGCGCACAGAGTTGGGTCTGAATTAGGTTTGAACCTAATTCAG
>CAUYUJ010021831.1:92500-109624 GCA_963575745.1 Prorocentrum cordatum | reverse complement strand
CTTGACCGTTGGCGTCGCCGCCGCTGAAGCGATTGCATTGTCGACGCAGCCGCCTTCGGCGCGAATGTCGCATGGCTGGAGAGTCTGGCACCCCCTCGCTACGACGCGCGCGCATGGCTGCGGCAGCACCTCCATGGCAGACCCTTTGGAACGCCTTGGGGGAATTCTTTGGGAGCGCTGGGGGAGCGCCTCGTCCTTTCCCCAGGATGGAAGCACGTGGGAGCGTCTGGGAGCGCGACAGGACACGCAGAGTACACCGCGAGCGCGGGCCGTGGGTTGTCCATTGGGCAGGACCGTTGGCGTCGCCCCCGCTGAAGCGATTGCATTGTCGACGCGGCCGCCATCGGCGCGAATGTCGCATGGCTGGAGAGGGAGCGCGAGGGGGTGGGTCTGGCACCCCCTCGCTACGACGCGCGCGCATGGCTGCGGCAGCACCTGCATTGCGGGGGAGCGCCAGGAAGCGCCGCCAGGGAGCGCTGCCGAGTGCTTGCGAATGCATGAAAACGCTTGGGAGCGCCATGGGACCGCTTGGACTGCTTAAACGCGCTTGGGAACGCCGAGGAGCGCTGGGGACCACCTGTGGGAGCTTGGGAGCGCTTGGGAACGCATGGGAACGCTTGGGAGCGAGCTGGGAGCGTGCTGGGAGCGTGCCGGGAGCGCCTGGAAGCGCCAGGGAGCGCTTGGGAGCGCGCAGGGAGCACCTGAGCAGGCTGGGAGCGCTTGGGAGCGTGCACGCAACGCTTGGGAGTACCTGGGAGCGCTTGGGAGCGCCAGGAAGCGCCTGGGAGCGAGCCGGGAGCGTGCCGGGAGCGCCTGAGAGCACCTGGGAGAGCCATTGCGCCCTGGGAGGCTTGGAGCGCTTGGGAGCGTGCCGGACAAGCGCCGGGGGAGCCGCTGGAGCGCTATGGGATCGCTTGGGAGCGCTGGTGAGCGCTTTGGGAACGTTTGGGGAGCGCCTGGGAGCGCTATCCTGGGTGCGCCTGGGAGAGCTTGGGAGCGCCTGGGAGCGCTTGTTGGGAGCGCGTGGGGGCGCCTGGGAGCGCCTGGGAAAGTTGGGAGCCCCTGGGACGTGCGCCTGCCGAAAGGACGCCGCATGCTGTATTTTCATATGGTTGGCGGCCCCACGGACGGCCGAAAGGGCGCCGCATGCTGTATTTTCATAGGTTTGGAGCCCCAGGGGATGGGACCAATCGTGGCGCACCCTTTGGCTGGGTTTTGGGTTAAGAATTCTATTCATCTCTCGGAGCACTCACGAGGCATCCCCGCGGGGGGGCGCATCCTCCTCAGCGCTACGCGCTTCGTCGGTGCGGCGTGCGCGCATGGGCGGACTCGCTGATCGCTCGGCCAGCGCCACGGGCTTCTGACGATGCACCGCCCGTGGCTTGCAGTTTAGGGTTTAGGGTTTTTGGGTGACCTCTGTCAGCGCGTGTTGTCATCATTCGTGTAAGACCACCCCGCCCATAAAATGGAGTTGGGGGATGGGGTAGTGTGTTGTGGTGACATTCATGTTGAGCGGAAATCTCATGTTTCGGCATTAAGGGGGCCAAGCCCCTGTCTCCACATTCCCCCACCGTCGCGCAGGCTGCTGCAGCAACTCCATGGCAGACCTCTTGGAATGCCTTGGGAGAGCGAAGGCGTCGTGTGATGCCCTTCGCGGCGGACTTCGCAGTGCGAGAGGGCGCCGGGCGCGTGCCCCTCGCGCTCCCCCCCGTGAAACCCCGTGGGACTTGAAAATCGGGCCCCTGGAACTCCTCGGGGCTTGCTCTACGAGGTCTTGGGCGAACCATTTGGGTCCGCGGGGCCGTTCGGCGCCGCGGCGACCGACCTTTCCCAAGGATGGAAGCACGTGGGAGCGTCTGGGAGCGCGACAGGACACGCAGAGTGCACTGCGAGCGCGAGCCGTGTATTGCCCGTTGGGCTTGACCGTTGGCGTCGCCGCCGCTGAAGCGATTGCATTGTCGACGCGGCCGCCTTCGGCGCGAATGTCGCATGGCTGGAGAGTCTGGCACCCCCTCGCTACGACGCGCGCGCATGGCTGCTGCAGCACCTCCATGGCAGACCCTTTGGAACGCCTTGGGGGAATTCTTTGGGAGCGCTGGGGGAGCGCCTCGACCTTTCCCCAGGATGGAAGCACGTGGGAGCGTCTGGGAGCGCGACAGGACACGCAGAGTGCACCGCGAGCGCGAGCCGTGAATTGCCCGTTGGGCAGGACCGTTGGCGTCGCCCCCGCTGAAGCGATTGCATTGTCGACGCAGCCGCCTTCGGCGCGAATGTCGCATGGCTGGAGAGGGAGCGCGAGGGGGTGGGTCTGGCACCCCCTCGCTACGACGCGCGCGCATGGCTGCGGCAGCACCTGCATTGTGGGGAGCGCCGGGAAGCGCCGCCAGGGAGCGCTGCCGAGTGCTTGCGAGTGCATGGAAAACGCTTGGGAGGCATTGGTCTGCGGAGCTCAGTCTTAAACGCGCTTGGGAAAGCGAGGAGCGTGGGGACCAACCTCCTTTCGACTGTGGGTGGGAGCTTGGGAGCGCTTGGGAACGCATGGGAACGCTTGGGAGCGTGCTGGGAGCGTGCTGGGAGCGTGCCGGGAGCGCCTGGAAGCGCCAGGGAGCGCTTGGGAGCGCGCAGGGAGCACCTGAGCAGGCTGGGAGCGCTTGCAGGGTGCACGCAACGCTTGGGAGTATCTGGGAGCGCTTGGGAGCGCCAGGAAGCGCCTGGGAGCGTGCCGGGAGCGTGCCGGGAGCGCCTGAGAGCACCTGGGAGCGCCATGCGCCTGGGAGCGCTTGGGAGCGCTTGGGAGCGTGCCGAAAGCGCCGGGGAGCGCGTGGGAGCGCATGGGAACGCTTGGGAGCGCTGGGGAGCGCTTGGGAACGCTTGGGAGCGCCTGGGAGCGCCTGGGAGCGCCTGGGAGCGCTTGGGAGCGCCTGGGAGCGCTTGGGAGCGCGTGGCAGCGCCTGGGAGCGCCTGGGAGCGCTTGGGAGCCCCTGGGACGTGCGCCAGCCGAAAGGACGCCGCATGCTGTATTTTCATATGGTTGGCGGCCCCACGGACGGCCGAAAGGGCGCCGCATGCTGTATTTTCATAGGTTTGGAGCCCAGGGGATGGGACCAATCGTGGCGCACCCTTTGGCTGGGTTTTGGGTTAAGGGTTCTATTCATCTCTCGGAGCACTCACGAGGCATCCCCGCGGGGGAGCGCATCCTCCTCAGCGCTACGCGCTTCGTCGGTGCGGCGTGCGCGCATGGGCGGACTCGCTGATCGCTCGGCCAGGCGCCACGGGTTTCTGACGATGCACCGCCCGTGGCTTGCAGTTTAGGGTTTAGGGTTTAGGGTTTAGGGTGTCCTCTGTCAGCGCTTACTGATCATCAATCGTGTAAGACCACCCCCACCCATAGAATGGAGTGGGGGTGGGGCTGTCGTGTTGAGGTGATATCAGGTTGAGCGGAATCATGTTTCGGTTGCGGGGCCAGCTCCCCTTTTCACATTCCCACCCCGCGCCCGTTAGGGCGGCGAACCACCCACGGCTTTCTCTATTAGGGTTTAGGGTTCATTCGGTAATCGGGGTTCTCTTTCTCTTAGGGCTCCACGATTCCAATCGGTTTGGCGATCTTGCTCATGGGTTCGACATGCAATGCTTTGTGTATCACACGTACACAGATACCCTCGTAGGTCTTAAGATATGCGCAATCCTGGGTTTAGGGTTGACGCTTTGCGTCGGGGGAAAGAGTTTGGGGTGGAACGCCGCGCGGGCGTTTGATTGTGCGCTGTGGCGCCGGCTCCGCTCGCTTCGCTCGCTCCGCCGATACCGCTCCTCTTGAACTATGAAATCCAATTGGCGCGCCGAGGAGCGCCCTGGGCGCTGGGCGGCAGCTGAGTCACCGTGAATGGCGCCTGGGGTGCCCTGGAAGGCGTTGAGAGAGCCTTGGAGGGCCCTCAGGAGGGCCCTTGGGGAGCTCCTGGGTGGCTCTTGAAGAGCTCCTGAAGGGTTCTGGAGGTCCTGGTGGGCTCCTGGAGGGCTTGGGGCGGAGCTAATTCACCGTGGCGCGCGCCCTGGAGGGGCCCTGGGGAGCTCCTCGGAGGGCTCCTGTGAAGCTCCTCGGAGGGCTCCTGGAGTGCCTCGGGCGGGAGCTAATTCACCGTGGCGCGCGCCCTGGGGGAGCCCTGGGTGGCTCCTGGGTGGCTCCTGGGGTGCCCTGGGAGGGCCCTGGGAGGGCCCTGGGGGGGTGTTCAGGTGCGCCCTGGGCCCTGGGCGGCTGCCAATTCACCGTGATGCGCGCCTGGGGTGCCCTGGGAGGCGCCTGGGAGGCCCTGGTGGGCTCCTGGTGGGGTTTTTTCAGGTGCGCCCTGTGCCCTGGGCGGCTGCTAATTCACCGTGATGTGCGCCTGGGGTGCCCTGGGAGGGCCCTGGGAGGGCCCTGGGAGGGGTTCAGGTGCGCTCTGGGCCTTGGGCGGCTGCCAATTCACCGTGATGTGCGCCTGGGGTGCCCTGGGAGGGCCCTGGGAGGGCCCTGGGGGGGCCTTGGCAAGGGTTCAGGTGCGCCCTGGGCCCTGGGCGGCTGCCAATTCACCGTGATGTGCGCCTGGGGTGCCCTGGGGGTGCCCTGGGAGGACCCTGGGAAGGCCCTGGGGAAGGTTCAGGTGCGCGCAGGGCATTGGGCGGCTGCCAATTCACCGTGATGTGCGCTTGGGGTGCCCTGGGACGGCCCTGGAAGGGCCCTGGGAGGGCCCTGGGGAGCGTTTAGGTGCGCCCTGGGCCCTGGGCGGCTGCCAATTCACCGTGATGTGCGCCTGGGGTGCCTTGGGATGGCCCCGGGAGGGCACTGGACTATGGCCCAATGGGGTGCAGGTTGCGCACTGTCATCTCTGAAATATGCCAATTCACCGTGTGATGTGCGGCCTGGGGTGCGCCTGGGGTGCCCTGGGAGGGCCCTGGGAGGGCCCTGGGAGGGGTTCAGGTGCGCTCTGGGCCTTGGGCGGCTGCCAATTCACCGTGATGTGCGCCTGGGGTGCCCTGGGAGGGCCCTGGGAGGGCCCTGGGGGGGCCTTGGCAAGGGTTCAGGTGCGCCCTGGGCCCTGGGCGGCTGCCAATTCACCGTGATGTGCGCCTGGGGTGCCCTGGGGGTGCCCTGGGAGGACCCTGGGAAGGCCCTGGGGAAGGTTCAGGTGCGCGCAGGGCATTGGGCGGCTGCCAATTCACCGTGATGTGCGCTTGGGGTGCCCTGGGACGGCCCTGGAAGGGCCCTGGGAGGGCCCTGGGGAGCGTTTAGGTGCGCCCTGGGCCCTGGGCGGCTGCCAATTCACCGTGATGTGCGCCTGGGGTGCCTTGGGAAATTCTCGGGAGGGCTCGAATCGCCAGGAAACGTCTTTTGCAAGCCAGCCGATGATCCACTTTGGAAAACTTTAGGATTCGAGGTAGAAAAAAAATTGCCAGTCGCAATCCGTGTCTTTTAGCGATTTTATGTTGACGCCCCAGGGAGGAGCAGGGCGCACATCACGGTGAATTCGGTTGATGTGTTGGGGTTATAAGTCTCTTTGACGATCGCCCAGGCGGGCACAGGATAATCGCTTGCGCGTAAGCCGCATCATTGATAATGAGATAAGGCCCTCGCGGGCCATGCCTGACGGCAACCGAGACTCAACTGGGCTGGCCTGATATTCACGTACGGCCGTGAGGTAGTCTGACTGCGAGGTGCCAGTTAGGGCGCTTGCCGCCTAAATGGGCGGGTGGATACGGGCCAAGCGGCCCTGGGCGAGTTTAGGGTCCACTAGCTCAACTCGAAGCCTTCTGGATGTATCCCACCCACCCATGACCCAAGACATACAGAACTCAATTCATCGGCGACGCGGAGTCGATGCGCAATCATGCGATCAGGATGACGGCGACGCGCGCCGGCCCGCGCCAGGACGTAGGCGAAAACCGATTCCCTGGAGCGCGTTTGGGTATTGGTTCGCCCTCTTGCGCCCCGTCCATTTTTGGGGACGGAAACTCGGGCTCCGTGTGCAGCGCCAGGACGTAAGCGAGAACCGATTCCCTGGAGCTCGTTTGAATACTATTTCGCCCTCTTGCGCCCCGTCCATTTTTGGAGACGGAAATTCGGGCTCCGAGTGCAGCGCCAGGACGTAAGCGAGAACCGACGCCCTGGGGCATGTTTGAAATTGTTTCGCACTCTTGCGCCTCCGCGCCTCGATTTTTAGGAACGGAGATTCGGGATCCGCGGGAGAAGCAGAATCCGTGCGCGGGCGCTCATGGGATGGGGGTTTAGGAATGGGCCGCCATGCGGGAGGGGCACGATCCGTATGCGGGCGCGCATGGGATGGGTGGTTTAGGAATTAGCCGCCTTGCGGGAGGGGCACGATCCGTGTGCCTGCACGCATGGAGTGCGGGCTTAGGAATTAGCTGCCATGCGGGAGGGGCACGATCCGTGTGCCTGCACGCATGCGATGGGGGTTTAGGAATTAGCCGCAATGCGGGAGGGGCACTATCTGTGTGCCTGCACGCATGCGATGGGGGTTTAGGAATTAGCCGCCATGCGGGAGGGGCACGATCCGTGTGCCTGCACGCATGGAATGCGGGTTTAGGAATTAGCCGCCATGCGGGAGGAGCACGATCCGTGTGCCTGCACGCATGCGATGGGGGTTTAGGAATTAGCCGCCATGCGGGAGGGGCACGATCTGTGTGCCTGCACGCATGCGATGGGGGTTTAGGAATTAGCCGCCAGGCGGGAGGGGCACGATCCGCGTGCCTGCACGCATGGAATGAGGGTTTAGGAATTAAGGCGCTTCAAGGGCCGCTCAAGGGGTTTTAGGGTTTAGATATTTATAGGTTCTTAGTTCTTAGGGCCTGCATTGGCGCAAGCGCGCGCTGGCTGCGATCCCCCCCCATCAAGGTTGTTGGGGGGGATCGCTGCCCAAGCCGCGCGCGCCACGGTTAGTCGCACTCCCGCCCCAGACCACCCAGAGTGAAGCCTTTTTGGGTTTAGGGTTTCTCCCCCCAACCCCCCTATCACGGGGGGCTGTCGAAGTGTTGCGCGCAGGCGATCGCCGACGCGGCCGTGGCACTGCGCATCCACTTAAGCATGCGCGCAGGGCGCGTGACGTAGGCGGCGCTTCGGCTCGTCGCCCCGTCGAAGAGGCAGCCTTTGGCGATTTCTGCGTTGAGCTTCGCCGTTGGGCTGCCGCTGGCGCAGCATGTTCATGCGTTGCCGCTTTTGCCTTCGGCACTGGGTTGTGACACTGGGCTGTGAATGCGGGGATGCGCGCGTGCGGCCGCGGCCGTAGCAATGCGCGCCGATGCGAG
This sequence comes from Prorocentrum cordatum, assembly GCA_963575745.1. Lineage (NCBI taxonomy): Eukaryota > Dinophyceae > Prorocentrales > Prorocentraceae > Prorocentrum > Prorocentrum cordatum. Next base: position 102,331 of record CAUYUJ010021831.1, on the reverse strand, counting down.
CACGCGCGCTGGGTGCATGGCGCTGGCGCGTCAGGTCGCCTCCTCGATGAGGCAGCCGTTTGCACCTTCGGCGTGGAGCTTCTCCGGTGGGCTGCCGCTGGCGCAGCAGTTCCACAGGGGTCCGGCATTTGCCTTCGGCATTGGAAAGCAGCGCTGCGAAGGCGCTGGCGCGGCAATCCCATGGTTTCCCGCGGGCCCGGAGCAAGTGGTTGCGCCGTGGGGCTCCTCGCTGACGGCGACGCGCACGGCAGTTACATTCGCCCGCGGCTTTAGGTTTCGCCTTCGGGGTCGCCCCCCCGCTGAAGCGATTGCAATCATCGACGCAGCCGCCTTCGGCGCGAGCTTCGGGCGGCTGGAGGGGGAGCGCGAGGGGGTGGGTCTGGCACCCCCTCGCTACGATGCGCGCGCATGGCTGCGGCAGCACCTCCATGGCAGAGCCCGTGGAATGCTTCGGGGAGGCCCTATGGCAGCGCTGGGAGAGCCCCTGGAGCTTCCCCCAGGAGCCCCGGGGCCGCCTGGAACCGCCTGGGCACGCTTGGGGGCGCGCGGGAGCGCATGGGAGCGCTGCGTGGCGCCGAACGCTGGGGAGCGCCTGCGAGCGCCTGGGAGCGCGCCAGGAGCGTGCCGGGAGCGCTTGGGAGCGCCTGCGAGCGCCTGGGAGCGCCTGGGGGCGTGGCGGGGGCGCTTGGGAACGCCTGGGAGCGCTTGGGAGCGCAGCCAGCGCGCGCTTGGGAACGCGCTTGGGAGCGTGCCGGGAGCGCCCGGGAGCGTGCCGGGAGCGCTTGGGAGCGCCTGGGAGCGCGCCGGGAGCGCTTGAGAGCGCCTGGGAGCGTGCCGAGAGCGCCTGGGAGCAGGCCGGGAGCGCCTGAAGCGCCGTGGAGCGCTTGGGAGCGTGCCGGGAGCGCTTGGGAACGCTTGGAAGCGCTTGGGAGCGCCTGGGAACGCTTGGGAGCGCCTGGGGGTGCCTGGGAGCGCTTGGGAGCGCCTGGGAACGCTTGGGAGCGCCTGGGAGCGTGCCGGGAGCGCTTGGAAAGTCTTGGGGAGCGCCTGGGGCGTTTGGAAGCGCCTGGAGCGCCGCATGCTGTAATTTCATAGGTTTGGAGCACCCAGGGAGCGCCGCATGCTGTATTTTCATAGGGTTTGCAGCCCCAGGGGATGTAGGCCGCCGCAGGGGACCCGCTTGCTAGGGCTGAGGGTTAGGGGTTCCTTTTCTTAGGAGAACACCACGGGGATGCACCGCGCGGCGTGCGAATTCCTCCTCAGCGGCTATCGCCGCTTCGTCGGTGCGGCGCACGCTGTATGGGCAGGCTCGCTGAGCGCTCGGCCAGGCGCCACGGGCTTCTGACGATGCACCGCCCGTGGCTTGCAGTTTAGGGTTTGGGGTTTGGGGTTTGGGGTTTGGGGTTTGGGGTTTGGGGTTTGGGGTTTGGGGTTTGGGGTTTGGGTTTAGGGTTTAGGGTTTAGGGTTTAGGGTTTAGGGTTTAGGGTTTAGGGTTTAGGGTTTAGGGTTTAGGGTTTAGGGTTTAGGGTTTAGGGTTTAGGGTTTAGGGTTTAGGGCTTAGGGCTTAGGGCTTAGGGTTTAGGGTTTAGGGTTTAGGGCTTCTCTTAGCGCAGCGGCCGACAGTCCAGGCAATGCTGCCCCCCCTTCGGCAAGCTTGATTGGGGGGGCGGTTAGCCGACCCGAGCAAGCTTGGCGAAGGGGGCAGGAGGTGCAACATCTTCCCACCCCCGGCCGCATGGCCGGCAACCTCCCAAACTAAATCCTTTTAGGGTTTAGGGCCGTTGGCCCCTAAATTCCCAAATGCGTTCCAAGCGCTCCCAGGCGTTCCCTGGCGCTCCCAGGCGCTCCCAGGCGCTCCCAAGCGCTCTCAGGCGCTCCGAGGCGCTCCCCGGCGCTCCCCGGCGCTCCCGGCGCGTTCCGAAGCGCTCCCAAGCGCTCCCAGGCGCTCCCTGGCAATCCCAAGCGCTCCCAGGCGCTCCCACGCGCTCCCAAGCGCTCCTAGGCGCTCCCAAGCGCTCCCAGGCGCTCCCGGCGCGTTCCCAGGCGCTCCCAAGCGCTCCCAGACGCTTCCAGGCGCTCCCTGGCGCTCCCAAGCGTTCCCAGGCGCTCCCGGCACGCTTCCAGGCGCTCCGAGGCGCTCCCAGGCGCTCCCAGGCGCTCCCAGACGCTCCCAGGCGCTCCCAGGCGCTCCCAGACGCTCCCAGGCGCTTCCAGGCGTTCCAAGGCGCTCCCAGGCGCTCCCAGGCGCTCCCAGGCGCTCCAGGCGTCCCAGGCGTCACTCAGAAGAAAAGGTTTTTGGGTTTAGGGTGTTATATTCGTTGAGGATCAGGGGAGGGTTTATCGTTGAAGCGCTAATCCCCAAAAGAGGGGGAGGGCAGCAGCAAAAGCTGCCACAAACACTCGGGCTACATGCTGAAGCGTCTCAGAGATACCCTGTCTCTCGTAGACGGCGACGGTGATGCGCGGTGGGGTGGGCAGAAGCACAACGAGGTGCTTGGGAATTTAGGGTTTAGGGTTTAGGGTTTAGGGTTTAGGGTTTAGGGCTTCTCTTAGCGCAGCGGCCGACAGTCCAGGCAATGCTGCCCCCCCTTCGGCAAGCTTGATTGGGGGGGCGGTTAGCCGACCCGAGCAAGCTTGGCGAAGGGGGCAGGAGGTGCAACATCTTCCCACCCCCGGCCGCATGGCCGGCAACCTCCCAAACTAAAGCCTTTTAGGGTTTAGGGCCGTTGGCCCCTAAATTCCCAAATGCGTTCCAAGCGCTCCCAGGCGCTCCCTAGCGCTCCCAGGCGCTCCCAGGCGCTCCCAAGCGCTCTCGGGCGCTCCCAGGCGCTCCCCGGCGCTCCCAGGCGCTCCCGGCGCGTTCCGAACGAAGCGCTCCCAAGCGCTCCCAGGCGCTCACTGGCAATCCCAAGCGCTCCCAGGCGCTCCCAGGCGCCCCCAAGCGCTCCTAGGCGCTCCCAGGCGCTCCCAGGCGCTCCCGGCGCGTTCCCAAGCGCCCCCAAGCGCTCCCAGACGCTTCCAGGCGCTCCCTGGCGCTCCCAAGCGTTCCCAGGCGCCCCCGGCACGCTTCCAGGCGCTCCGAGGCGCTCCCAGGCGCTCCCAGGCGCTCCCAGACGCTCCCAGGCGCCCCCAGGCGCTCCCAGACGCTCCCAAGCGCTTCCAGGCGTTCCAAGGCGCTCCCAGGCGCTCCCAGGCGCTCCCAGGCGCTCCAGGCGTCCCAGGCGTCACTCAGAAGAAAAGGTCTTTGGGTTTAGGGTGTTATATTCGTTGAGGATCAGGGGAGGGTTTATCGTTGAAGCGCGAATCCCCAAAAGAGGGGAAGGGCAGCAGCAAAAGCTGCCACAAACACTCGGGCTACATGCTCTAGCATCTCAGAGATGCCCTGTCTCTCGTAGACGGCGACGGTGATGCGCGGTGGGGTGGGCAGAAGCACAACGAGGTGCTTGGGAGGGTTTAGGGTTTAGGGTTTAGGGTTTAGGGTTTAGGGTTTAGGGTTTAGGGTTTAGGGTTTAGGGTTTAGGGTTTAGGGTTTAGGGTTTAGGGTTTAGGGTTTCCGAGCAGAACCATCCTATCCCCCCCTCACCAGGGTGTAGGGGGGGATGGATGGGTGCGTTGAGTCCCGCCCCATCCGCCCAGAGTCATTGCTTTTAGGGTTTAGGGTGGTCTACCCCCCTCGCTCCCCCCTAGCAAGGGGGGAAGTGTGCAGGCGTCGGCAAGAGTGAGTGGCCGCGTACCAGGGATGAATGAGAAGAGTCGTCCTTCGCGAAAGTTACGCGTGCGACCTAGGCCCGCGCGGGCGAAGAGTCGCACGCGTAGCCTTCCCCAGGGGCCGCCGCGTGGAGGCTGGACGTGACCCCTTGGCTTTCCTTTCGGCAATGGCCGGCCAGTCGCGCTCGGGGTGCGTCAAGCTTTGTAGCTCGCGGACCCAACGCGACGGGGCGGCCAACGCCAAGCGGAAGCCTCCCTCGTCCGCGAGCCTCCGCGTCTTGTTGGAAGCTCGGGGATGACGGCGCAGCTGCGCCTCGCCGAGATCCCGCGTGGGAATCGTCTGTGGGAGTCCGGCGGACGTCGGGAGATGGCGACGCGCGGGAGTACTGCGGCATGTGTATGCGATGGGCGAATCAGCGTGGGATTTGTCGCGGGGTTGAACATCCCACGCAGCAGCGGGGGTAAGCAAGTTGCGTTGCAGACGCAGCAGTGGGTCTGTGAGAACATTAAGCAGACTGGCCAGGCAGCACCCAAGGGAGCTCGAGACAGACGGCTTGAGAGAGCCCGCGGCCGAAGCAGCACCCAAGGGAGCTCGAAACAGACACGCTTGAGAGAGCCCGCGGCCGAAACAGCATTCAAGGGAGCTCGAAACAGACACCCTTGAGAGAGTCTGCGGCCAAAGGAGCACCCAAGGGACACAAACCAAGCCCACAGGAGAACGCAGACCGGCGCCACAGTCGCCCACCGAGCCAGCCCGAGCTCGGAGTTTCGCCCAAGTTCGGAGCCCGAGCCGGAATCAGAGCCCGAGCCGGCACCGCGCCGGAGCCCGGGGGAATGTGAATCCGGTATATCGGTAATTTTCCTTGGTTTAGCTCTCCCAGAGAGGTCTGCGCACGCTCTTGAGGATATGTTTTGTTCACTACCCTGGGAACGATCCTCTGGGAGCTCCTTCACGCCAAGAGCTCTGGAGGGGAGCTCTGGGGGGGAGCTCTGGGGGAGAGCTCTGGAGGGAGAGCTCTGGGGGAGAGCTCCGGGGGAGAGCTCTGGGGGAGAGCTCTGGGGGAGAGCTCTGGGGGAGAGCTCTGGGGGAGAGCTCTGGGGGAGAGCTCTGGGGGAGAGCTCTGGGGGAGAGCTCTGGGAGAAAGCTCTGGGGGAGAGCTCTGGGGGAGAGCTCTGGGAGAGAGCTCTGGGGGAGAGCTCTTGGGGAGAGCTCTGGGGGAGAGCTCTGGGGGAGAGCTCCGGGGGAGAGCTCTGGGGGAGAGCTCTGGGGGAGAGCTCTGGGGGAGAGCTCTGGGAGGGAGCTCTGGGGGAGAGCTCTGGGGGAGAGCTCTGGGGGAGAGCTCTGGGGGGAGCTGGGGGGAGCTCTGGGGGAGAGCTCTGGGGGGAAGGGGGTCTCGTTGTGGGAGCCCACAAGGAGCCTGGGGGAGCTCGTTATGGGAGCCCACAAGGAGCCAAGGAGCCCGGGGGAGCTCGTTGTGGGTACCCCCCAGAATCCTCCGTGATGCATCAGGGAGGATTTTGGCCGGCGGACGCACAGAACCTTTGGACCATTGGATTTACGCCTTCGGCAATAAAACCTGCCCCAGCGCGCTCTTCCAGAGAAACCAAGCGTTCTGGGGTCAGTTTTAAGCAAATCCGGAGGTTTTTAAGCGCCGATACAAGTGCTTGGATATCAGAGAGGCTGCATGCGAGCGCGACAAGGGGGACCAGCGCGGCGGCGGGCAAACCCAAGCGCTAATTTTACGATTTCGGCTATCTAAGCGCCGCAGCGCGCTTCCGTAGCGAAGCCAAGCGTCCTGGGGCAGTTTCTAAGGAAATCCAATGGTTTTTAAGGGAAAGCCTAAACCCGCGGCCCAATACCCTAAACTCACCAGGGCCGGCCGCGATTTGGGAGCATCCGGCCCCGGGTTAGGGGTTATGTGTTTCTGAGCGAGACACAGCCTCAGGCCGGCAGGCCGATTGTGGCGGTGAGCTCGACTGGCAGCTCGCTCTCACTAGCAGATCCTTACAGGCGTGGCGATGCGCGCCCCCAGGGCCGCGCCTGCAGTTTAGGGTTTAGGGTTTCCCAATGCGGAACCATCTCATCCCCCCCTCCTCAGGAGGTAGGGGGGGATGGATGGGTGCGTGCTGTCCCACCCCATCCACCCAGAGTCATTGCTTTTAGGGTTTAGGGATCATCCCCCCTCGCTCCCCCCTATCTAGGGGGGAAGTGTTCAGGCGTCAGAAAGAGAACGTGACGTACCTTGAGGGTTTGGTTCAGAGGAGTCGTCCTTCGCGACCGACGCGTGAGCAGGTGTTCCGGCAGATGCGAGTGCGGGATCCAGAACAGTGGCGGGGAATCGTTATGCTAGCAGTGCAGCGCCGGCTCCACAGTTGCTTGTAAATCATACTCGGGGAGGCGCTGCGCCGCGCGGTCAGCCGGCGGGCACGAAGTGCTCCTCCGTTAGCACGCCGCCCAGCAGCACTTGGTCCGCGCGGCTGACGCGCGAGAGCGCAGTGTATGCTGCCCCCTCGCACTTGGGGGTGTCCAGCCATATCGTGATGTGCGTGACCTGATCTCCTTGCACTTTGTGTATGGTGGAGCAGTACCCAAGGCGGATAGGATAGTAAGACACCCGACCATGATCCACGTCAGTCCACGGAGTGACCACGTGGACGTACCCGGTGTCGGTCTTGACTCGGAGTTGCCGGGCGTTGCTATCCCAGTGGAGCACCTCGCAGCCCATCCCGTTCACGTAGTCGACGGACTTGAGCACGTTCTGGGTGAGGTAGAGCCGCATGCCCTTGTGTATCGGCACATTGGCTGGCGCTGGGCGGCGATCGGTGCACCACTGGCCGCGCTCGTCGTAGTTGTCCGGGTTGAACTCCACGTCGCCCGGCACCGAGACCAGCGGCTGCTTACCGGTGTAGAGGGCTTCCACCGCAAGGTCGTTCACCAAAGCTGCGCGCCGTCGGGTGCACGTCACTATCTTGGTGGATGGGTGCTTCTGCATCAGCTTGCGAATGTCGGCCACGTCCGGCTCGGCGCCCAGCCACGCCTTGCGACCCCTGCACAGGCGGTTCACGATTCCGCTCTTCTTCTCCGGTCTGCTTGTGCGCAGCGTCTGGAGGATGTCCCAGAACTGGGGATCCTCGCGGCGGTGGGGCTCCTGGAGTTTGCAAAAGCGGAGCATGCTTGATTTCCACGCGGGGGAAGCTGGTACTTGTCTCCGAGAAAGATGAGCGTCGGGACCTTGTCCGCCACGTGCCAGAGGCGCAGCATCCGTTCAAAGTCGTCCTGGCCCAGCAAGCTCACCTCGTCCACCACCACGAGGTCGTAGCACGTCATGAGGGGGTAGCTCTCGGACTTGGGGGCGTTCAGCTTGAAGGCCGCGTGGCGTGTGTCGACCACGACGTTGGAGTACTGCGCGAAGCGGCTCCGCATGCGCGAGGCGAGATGCGCCGTGGGCAGCGCGAAGAGGACCCGCGCAGCTCTGGCGACGGCTGCACGGAGCTGGCGAGACACTACGGTGGTTTTCCCAGTGCCAAGCGGCCCGAGGCAGACCACGGGCCTGTTCTTCTCCTGGCACATCTCCTGCGCTGCCTCCAGTTCTGTTTCGTCCTGGGCCGGAGTCGCGCGGAGGGCGAGCGTCGCGTGCTTTGCGATCTCTCTTTCGAAGACGCCTTGCAGGGCGTTGAGTTTGAGGGGGTCCTCTCTGCGCGTGCGCTCCGCCTCCTCGGTGGCCGCGGCCACGGGGTCGGATATCGCGCCCGGATCGTCCGCCATTTCAAGTTCGCCCGTCCAGAACTGTTCGATCAGGGTGCGGTGCCCAGCCAGCAGCGCCACAGTGTCCTCGATGTGGTCCTCCGTGTGGGCCTCATCGTTATCTCCTTGCGTATGCGCTCTGAGGAGTTCCAGAAGTTGTGCAGGTGGGGCGGCACGCGGCTTTGGTCCGCGCAGAGCGTCAGCGCCCAGGCCTGTCCACGCAGGCGCGGCGGCACCCTTGCCGTCACCTCTGGCACATCGAGGTCCTCCAGTTTGCGGAAGGGCACATGCTGTAGGACCCACTGGCGGATGAACTTATCGTTGTGGCGCCAGACAGTGTCCACCGCCACGAGTTGCTCACCGCGCGTGGTATACTCGTTCGCGAACTCCGTCTCCGTCAGGTGCATCTGTTCCTCTGGGCGCTCCTTCCACAGCTTCTTCAACCAACCGGCGATGGCGCCCTTTTGGGCAGTCTTCCGGAGAAACTCCAGGAAGCTCATGTCATCGTGGCGCCACTTGCTTTTCATGTACGCCTTCAGCTCCGACGTGATCTCGGACCCGTCGGGCGCCACCAGGTGTCGCAGTCCGCGGCTCTGCGTCCCCATTCCCCACTGGCGGAAGTTCGCTGCCTCCAGTTGCAGGACCATCTCTGGCTCGAAGGGATGGTGCTCTTTCAGCACGCGCCAAGCGATGGAATTTGCGGCCGCCTTATCGTTCATCCACTCGTCGTAGTTCGCATCGCTGAATTTGGACACGTATTTCGTGACGTACTTGAGGAGGGGTGCGTCGCCAGCCGACATCTGCACGTCCTGGTGGCACTTCAGCGCGTCCATAATGTCGGGGAAGTATGCGCGGCGGCCGGCCTCGGAGTCGTCCCGAGTGTGGTGCAGGTGCAGGCGCGACGCGTTGGCGTCGTAGGTGGAAGGCCCGTCATGAATCTCCCACTTGCTGTCCCCGTCCCGGCTGTCCTGGGAGCCCTTAACGTATGCGGCCTGAGTCTCGTCTGCGGGGAGCGTCGCGCTGAAAGACTTCTCCAGCTCGATGTCCGCCACGTCTTCCAGCCAGAGCAAGCAGTGGAGGTGTGGGCGACCGCTCCCGTGGTACATCTGAGTGGCCTGCTTCCGGGAACCATCCTTGAATTCCAGGCGCGTGAAGAAATTCACCACCGTGGTCTTCTTCTTATCGCCTGTCTTGCAGCTGAGGATATGCTTTTTCCAGAAGCGGTCGTCGCGCTTGTTTTGCTGGTTTTTGCCCGTCAGGAGTCCGGAGACGAGTTGGGTGCACAGATGAGATAAGTGCAGGGGCTCCATCGGTGCCAGGTGAAGGCGTGCGCGCAGGAGCTTCTTCATGTCGTCGAGGAGGAACTCGTGGTAGGGCGCAGACATCTCCCACGGCGACATTGTAAAGAACTAGGGTTTAGGTGGGATTTAGGGTTTCGGTGGGATTTGAGCTCCCAGGAACCCTTCCGGGCTTATTCCGGCACCCCAGGGCGGCGTTCGAGCCGGACGCCCGGGCCGGCGGTCCGGGCCGGCGCCCGGAGCGATTCCGGCTCCGGCCGGCGCCGTAAAATTGAATTCCGAGGCGGCGCCGAAAAAAGGCCACTCCAAGACACATTTTCCTTTCGAAAATATTGATTTCCTGCTCCCGGCGCCCGGGAACCCTTCCGAGCCGATTCCGGCACTCGATCGGCGCTCGAGCCAGACGCCCGGTCCGGCGCCCGGGCCAGCGCCCGGGCCGGTTCCGGCGCCGGCCGGCGCCGGAAAATTGAATTCCCGGACGGTGCCGAAAAAAGCCCCACTCCAAGACGCATTTGTCTTTCAAAAATATTGATTTTCTGCTCCCGGCGCCCAGGAACCCTTCCGGGCGGATTCCGGCACCCGAGCCGACGCTCGAGCCGGACGCCCAAGTCGGCGCCCGGGCCGGCGCCCGGGCCGGTTCCGGCGCCGGCCGGCGCCGGAAAATTGAATTCCGAGGCGGTCCGAAAAAAGGCCACTCCAAGACACATTTTTCTTTCGAAAATATTGATAATATGCTCCTGGCGCTCAGGAACTGGGCGCCGGCGGTAAACCGTCAACCTTTCTTACCGCCGGGGGACTCGTAGAGCTTCCTGAGAGTATATCATGTGGAAAAAAATTCCAGAGAATTTCAGCCCATGCCAGACCTCTCAAGATCTCTCTGGCAAAAAAACGATCAGTTTGAAACCCAGCTCGAGTGTCAAACCGAACTCAGACCTCTGAATGCGACAGGCGGACGCGTTTGATGTCTGTGAATGGACTCAAGCATGCGCGCAGGGCGCGTGACGTAGGCGCGTCGGCGCGTCGCCCCGTCGAAGAGGCAGCCTTTGGCGATTTCGGCGTTGAGCTTCGCCGTTGGGCTG
>CAUYUJ010021831.1:60000-87500 GCA_963575745.1 Prorocentrum cordatum | reverse complement strand
ACCGCGCCCGCCCGAGTCACCGATTCGCGCTGAAATTCCCGCGCGTCAGCGCGGCCTGCGAGGCGCGGCGCGGAGCCCCCGTCGGCCGGAGCCGCCGCGGCCGCGTTGGCAACGCCAGATTCGACGGCCGTTCTGCGCGCGAGTCTGCGCGCGCTAGCGCGGCCGCAGCGATGCGCCAGTCAGAGCCAGGCAGTGGTCGCAATCGCCGCCGCGAAGGTTTCGCGGACCAAGTTGCGAGCGGGTGGGTGAGATGATTGCTCGAGCAGGGAGGGGGTTCATTGCCCGTTGCGAACAACAGTTCTTTGCGCCGCATCGATTGTTCCACATGCGTTGCCCTGCATCCACTGCAGCGCACTAGCTGCGCAACATAGATCGCGCGGCGTATGTGGCAGTACGTAGATGGCACAACATGCGTAACATAGTCTCCACCACGCATATTGTGCCATACATTTTGTTCATGGAGTTCGGATCTGCCCCCCCCCCGCCAGTTTTTGTCCCGTCGTTCATCCGAAGTATGAATGCACACCACCCCAGCCAAGAATGCGTGGATCATCCCTTGTATCCTTGCCAAATAATGCGATGCGCGCGCTGATTTTTTCAACGTCGGCAGTTTTGAAACATGTCTTACAAAACGTGGGGGAAATTCCACCCGCGTCGTCGCGCGCGCAGGCCGGAAACGCTGGGAATCAAAAAAGAGAGAGAGAGAGAGAGAGAGAGAGAGAGAGAGAGAGAGAGAGAGAGAGAGAGAGAGAGAGAGAGAGAGAGAGAGAGAGAGAGAGAGAGAGAGAAAGAGAGAGAGAGTGTGTGTGTGTGTGTGTTCGCACGGGTTTCAAAATCTGGTTTCCCGAACACATGTGAAGTTTTTGGTTTTGCTATGTTTGTTTCCAAAAGGAGTCAGCGCGCGTGCCCTAGAGAATTCTTACTGAGACCATGGTGGTTCCCATTGTTCACGGAATGCGACTCACTTGGGCTTTCGGGCGCACATGTCAAAATCATTCGAACGCCCTTGCGCGCATGCCGGGGGGGCGGTCCCTTTTCAAGCAATAACATGCGGGCCAGTCGCGCCCGTCGGCCGCGTTTAATTCTTTCCAGACTTGTCAGCGTTGGCGCGTGGCCACCATTATATTCATCGGCGTGATCAGCATCGGCGCAGGCAGTGGCCTGGAGGTCGTCATTGTCATAGTCGTCGCCAGCATCGCTATCATCATCATCCCGTCTGCAATTGTCGACGTTGCCGCGATATTGCTTCCGCCCGAACCACCGACTCGCACTGAAGTGCCCGCGCGCCAGAGCGGTTTGCGAGACGCGGCACGGAACCCCCAGCGGCCAGAGCCGCCGCGGCCGCGTCGGTCGCGCCAGACTAGATGACCGGTTTGCGCGCGAGCTTGCGCGCGCTAGCGCGGCCGCAGCGATGCGCCAGCCAGAGCCAAACAGTCATCGCAATCGCCGCCGCATGGTTTTTCAAACCAAATTGCGACTGGGTTGGTTGATTGCGCAAGCAGTGGAGTTGACAATTGTTGACGCTTCGCGAAACCCCACCAACCCATCCAGAAACGATGCCCAGAGGAATTGCCTCGATCAGGGAAGCGGGCAGCACACAAAGGAAGGGTCCCCCCAGTGGAGGCTTCTTGGAGCGTCTTGGGGGTCCCTTGACGGTCCCGGACGCCTGTTACAGCGTCTTGGGTGCCTCGGAAAGCTTCTTGGGGCTTCTTGGGGGCCTCTTGCGAGCATCTTGGAGGCCTCTTGGGCGCCTGTTGGGGCCTCCTGGGGCCTCCTGGGCGCCTCTTGGGGCCCTCGTGGCGTGCTCTTGGGAGCCTTGGGAGCGCTCTTGGAACCCTCCTTGGGCCATCTTGGAGCCATCTTGAGGCCTCGGCGGGAAAACCAAAAACATGGATTTCCCAAGGTTTTGGAAGTATTTTGGCCTCTTCGGGGCCTCCTGGGGGAGCTCTTCGGCCACTTGGAGCCGTCTTGGAGCGGTCTTGGGGCCTCTAGGAGCATCGTGGGCGCCATCTTGAGGGATCTTGGGATATCTTGAGCCATCTTGGAGATCACCTTTGCGTCTCCCAGGCGCTCTTGGAGTGATCTGAAGCAGTGCCCCCCCCCAGGAGGCCAACATGTGGCCAACACCGAAGCAAAATCAACGATTTTGGCATTGTCGCCGAGGCCTCTTGGAGTGTCTTGGGTGCCTCTGGGGGGCCTCTTGGGCCTCTTGGAGGTCTCTTGGGGGTCTCTTGGGAGCCTCTTGGGGGCCTCTTGGGGGCCTCTTGTGGGCCTCTTGGGGCCTCCTGGCCACCTCTTGGGGCCCTCTTGGGGCACCCTTGGGAGCCTTGGGAGCGCTCTTGGGGCCATTTCGGAGGAGTCCGATCAAAGAAGGGGGGGGTCCGGATTAGAGCCGCGCCCTTAGAAGGCCAACATGGGGTCAAAACCTTAGTACAATCAGTGATTTTGGCTTCCTCGCCGAGGCCGTTTTGGACGCTCTGACGACTCGCGACTCTCCCCCGTCCAGGTCCAGGGGAGGGAATAGGGGGAGGGGTCAAGACCCCCCCCCGTCCGCAAGCCGTCTCGCTCACTCCCACCCGCCCTCCCAACACATACGTAGCACCCGAGTCTGGCCCGAGCCTCAGCATATTCAGCAGTCGTCTTTGGATGGGTAGCTGCTGGGGGCCAATCCGCCGCCGCCACCGCCGCCTCCGCCGCCGCCGCCGCCGCCGCAGCCGGTGCCGCTCCCGCCACCGCCGCCGCCGCCGCCGCCGCCGCCGCCGCCGCCGCCGCCGCAGCCGCCGCCGCCGCAGCCGCCGCCGCCGCCTCCGCCAAGTGTACTCTGTATTGTTTTTGTTGACAGGGATGGTGGTGTGGGGGGGGGGGGGCGCATCGGGTTGGCTGCGCATGTTCCGAATTTGGAGGCAGAGTGTGTTTTGTATAGTTTTTACAAGGGATTGTGGGGGGATGTCGTCATGGACCCTGGGTTGGCCCCCAGTCGCCTGGGGGAGGGGGTGTTTATTAATAGGGAGCAGTGATCAAGACCCCCTCCCCGCCCGCAAGCCGTCTCGCTCACTCCCACCCGCCCTCCCAACACATACGTAGCACCCGAGTCTGACCCGAGCCTCAGCATATTCAGCAGTCGTCTTTGGATGGGCAGCTACTGGGGGCCAATCCGCCGCCGCCGCCGCCGCCGCCGCGCCGGCCGCGCCCCCCTGCCAAACCCGCCGCCGCCGCAGCCGCTGCCGCCACTGCCACCGCCGCCGCCGCCGCCGCCGCCGCCGCCGCCGCCGCCGCCCCCGCCGCCGCCGCCGCCGCCGCCGCCTCTGCCACCACAGCCGCCGCCGCCGCCACCGCCGCCGCAGCCGCCGCAGCCGCCGCCGCCGCCAAGTGTACTCTGTATTGTTTTTTGACAGGGATGGTGGTGGGGGGCCGCATCGGGTTGGCTGCGCATGTTCCGAATTTGGAGGCAAAGTGTGTTTTGTATTGTTTTTCCCGACCATCTGTGGTGTTGGGTCCTCGTTTTGAAGAGACGGTGCCCCGCGTCTCCTCTCCTTCCTTCCTTCCTCCTCCTCCGCCTCCTCCCTCCTCCCTCCTCCCACCCCTCACACGTTTCGTGGCCCCATAAGGAGCCCCACCGAGGGCCCGAATGGCTGCGTCCGCATGGCGGCACCGCACCCATTTCGGCACACCCCTCACACGTTTCGTGGCCCCATAGGGAGCTCCACCGAGGGCCCCAGTGGCTGCGTTGGCATGGCGGCAGCGCACCCATTTCGGCACACCCCTCACACGTTTCGTGGCCCCATAGGGAGCTCCACCGAGGGCCCCAGTGGCTGCGTCCGCATGGCGGCACCGCACCCATTTCGGCACACCCCTCACACGTTTCGTGGCCCCATAGGGAGCTCCACCGAGGGCCCCAGTGGCTGCGTCCGCATGGCGGCGCCGCAGCCATTTCGGCACACCCCTCACACGCTTCGTGGCCCCATAGGGAACTCCACCGAGGGCCTCAGTGGCTGCGTCCGCATGGCGGCACCGCACACATTTCGGCACACCCTTCACACGCTTCGTGGCCCATAGGGAGATCCACCGAGGGCACCAGTGGGAGGGTGGGGAGGAGGGTCGCGGGGGGGCGCGGAGGGGGGCGGGGGGGCGGTGGTTGCGGGGGGGGGGAGACGGCGTTTCTCTCTCTGCGCTCCGGGGCGGTTTTGGCGACGGCAGCGGCGCGCCGGGGTGAGGGGCGAGGTGGCTGCCCCTGCGTCCGCACGGCGGCCCGCGCGACCATTTCGGTCCGCCACAAACAATACCACGTTGTGGCCCCATAGGGAGCTCCACCGAGGGCCCAGTGGCTGCTTCCCGCATGGCGGCACCGCACCCCTGGTCGGCCCACCCATCACACGTTCGTGGCCCATAGGGAGCCCACCGAGGGTCGTGTCTGCAAATGCTGGCGTCGCCATGATGGCGCCGCGCCCATTCGGCACACACTCACACGTTTCGTGGCCCCATAGGGGCCTCCACGAAGGCCGCAGTGGCTTGCGTTGGCATGCGGCGCCGGCGCCATGTCGGCACCACCCCTCACACGTTTCGTGGCCCCATAGGGAGCTCCACCGAAGGCCCGAGGGCTGCCGCCCGCATGCGTCCCCTACACCCATTTCGGCACACCCCTCACACGTTTCGTGGCCCCATAGGGGAGCTCCACCGAAGGCCCCATGGCTGCCGTCCGCATGCGTCCCGCACACCCATTTCGGCACACCCCTCACACGTTTCGTGGCCCCATAGGGAGCTCCACCGAAGGCCCCAGTGGCTGCGTTGGCATGGCGGCGCCGCACCCATTTGGGCACACCTCTCACACGTTTCGTGGCCACATAGGGAGCTCCACCGAAAGCCCCAGTGGCTGCGTTGGCATGGCGGCGCCGCGCCCATTTCGGCACACCCCTCACACGTTTCGTGGCCCCATAGGGAGCTCCACCGAAGGCCCCAGTGGCAGGGTCCGCATGCTTCCCCACCACCCATTTCGGCACACCCTTCACACGTTTCGTGGCCCCAGAAAGAAGCTACACGAGGGGCCCCAGTGGCTGCCGTCCGCATTGGCGGCACCGCACCCATTTCGGCACACCCCTCACACGCCTTCTTCGGCCCCATGGGAGCTCCACCGAAGGCCCCAGTGGTGCGTTGGCATGGCGGGCGACGCGCACATTTCGGCACACCCCTACACGTTTCGTGGCCCAAAGGGAAGCTCCACCGAAAGACCCAGTGCCTGCGTTTTGGGCATGGCGGGCACCGCACACCCATTTCGGCACACCCCTACACGTTTCGTGGCCCCATAGGGAGCTCCACCGAAGGCCCCATGGCTGTCGTCCGCATGCGTCCCGCACACCAATTTCGGCACACCCCTCACACGTTTCGTGGCCCCATAGGGAGCTCCACCGAAGGCCCCAGTGGCTGCGTTCGCATGCCTCCCCACCACCCATTTCGGCACACCCCTCACACGTTTCGTGGCCCCAGAGGGAACTCCACCGAAGGCCCCAGTGGCTGCGTTCGCATGCCTCCCCACCACCCATTTCGGCACACCCCTCACACGTTTCGTGGCCCCATAGGGAGCTCCACCGAAGGCCCCAGCGGCTGCGTCCGCATGGCGGCGCCGCACCCATTTCGGCACACCCCTCACACGCTTCGTGGCCCCACAGGGAGCTCCACCGAAGGCCCCAGTGGCTGCGTCCGCATGGCGGCGCCGCACCCATTTCGGCACACCCCTCACACGTTTCGTGGCCCCATAGGGAGCTCCACCGAAGGCCCCAGTGGCTGTGTTCGCATGGCGGCGCCGCACCCATTTCGGCACACCCCTCACACGTTTCGTGGCCCCATAGGGAGCTCCACCGAAGGCCCCAGTGGCTGCGTTGGCATGGCGGCACCGCACCCATTTCGGCACACCCCTCACACGTTTCGTGGCCCCATAGGGAGCTCCACCGAGGGCCCCAGTGGCTACGTTGGCATGGCGGCACCGCACCCATTTCGGCACACCCCTCACACGTTTCGTGGCCCCATAGGGAGCTCCACCGAGGGCCCCAGTGGCTGCGTTGGCATGGCGGCAGCGCTCCCATTTCGGCACACCCCTCACACGTTTCGTGGCCCCAAAGGGAGCTCCACCGAGGGCCCCAGTGGCTGCGTCCGCATGGCGGCACCGCACCCAATTTCGGCACACCCCTCACACGTTTCGTGGCCCCATAGGGAGCTCCACCGAAGGCCCCAGTGGCAGGGTTCGCATGCCTCCCCACCACCCATTTCGGCACACCCCTCACACTTTTCGTGGCCCCATAGGGAGCTCCACCGAAGGCCCCAGTGGCAGGGTTCGCATGCCTCCCAACCACCCATTTCGGCACACCCCTCACACGTTTCGTGGCCCCATAGGGAGCCCCACCGAGGGCCCCAATGGCTTCGTCCGCATGGCGGCACCGCACCCATTTCGGCACACCCCTCACACGTTTCGTGGCCCCATAGGGAGCCCCACCGAGGGCCCCAATGGCTGCGTCCGCATGGCGGCACCGCACCCATTTCGGCACACCCCTCACACGTTTCGTGGCCCCATAGGGAGCTCCACCGAAGGCCCCAGTGGCTGCGTTCGCATGGCGGCCCCGCACCCATTTCGCACACCCCTCACACGTTTCGTGGCCCCATAGGGAGCTCCACCGAAGGCCCCAGTTGCTGCGTTGGCATGGCGGCGCCGCGCCAGCACACCCTCCACGTTTCGAGTAGGGAGCTCCAACGAAGGCCCCAGTGGCTGCGTTCGCATGGCGGCGCCGCACCCATTTCGGCACACCCCTCACACGTTTCGTGGCCCCATAGGGAGCTCCACCGAAGGCCCCAGTGGCTGCGTTCGCATGGCGGCGCCGCACCCATTCCGGCACACCCCTCACACGTTTCGTGGCCCCATAGGGAGCTCCACCGAAGGCCCCAGTGGCCGCGTCCGCATGGCGGCGCCGCACCCATTTCGGCACACCCCTCACACGGTTCGTGGCCCCATAGGGAGCTCCACCGAAGGCCCACAATGGCTGCGTCCGCATGGCGGCGCCGCACCCATTTCGGCCCACCCCTCACACGTTTCGTGGCCCCCATAGGGAGCTCCCACCGAGGCCCCAGTGGCTTGCGTCCGCAACATGGCGGCGCCCGCACCCATTTCGGCACACCCCTCCACACGTTTC
This sequence comes from Prorocentrum cordatum, assembly GCA_963575745.1. Lineage (NCBI taxonomy): Eukaryota > Dinophyceae > Prorocentrales > Prorocentraceae > Prorocentrum > Prorocentrum cordatum. Next base: position 80,325 of record CAUYUJ010021831.1, on the reverse strand, counting down.
GTGGCCCCATAGGGAGCTCCACCGAAGGCCCCAGTGGCTCGTTGGCATGCGGCGCCGCGCATTTCGGCACACGTTTCGTGGCCCATAGGGAGCACCACCCCCGTTGGCATCGGCACACCCCTCACACGCTTCGTGGCCCCATAGGGAGCTCCCGAAGGCCCCAGTGGCTGCGTTGGCATGGCGGCGCCGCACCATTTCGGCACACCCCTCACACGTTTCGTGCCCCAGAGGGAACTCCACCGAAGGCCCCAGTGGCTGCGTTGGCATGGCGGCGCCGCACCCATTTCGGCACACCCCTCACACGTTTCGTGGCCCCATAGGGAGCTCCACCGAGGGCCCCAGTGGCTGCGTCCGCATGGCGGCACCGCACCCATTTCGGCACACCCCTCACACGTTTCGTGGCCCCATAGGGAGCTCCACCGAAGGCCCCAGTGGCTGCGTCCGCATGGCGGCGCCGCACCCATTTCGGCACACCCCTCACACGTTTCGTGGCCCCATAGGGAGCTCCACCGAAGGCCCCAGTGCTGCGTTGGCATGGCGGCGCCGCACCCATTCGGCACACCCCTCACACGTTTCGTGGCCCCATAGGGAGCTCCACCGAAGGCCCCAGTGGCTGCGTTGGCATGGCGGCACCGCACCCATGTCGGCACACCCCTCACACGCTTCGTGGCCCCATAGGGAGCTCCACCGAAGGCCCCAGTGGCTGCGTTGGCATGGCGGCGCCGCACCTATTTCGGCACACCCCTCACACGCTTCGTGGCCCCATAGGGAGCTCCACCGAAGGCCCCAGTGCTACCGCCCTCATGCGTCCCGTGCGCCCAGGACAGCGTTTCGTGGCACGCCTTTCGTGGCCCATAAGGAGCCCCACCGAAAGCGGCACCCACAAAGCGTTATTCACAATTGCATATGGTTGGGTCCTTCGACAGGATAATTTAACAAGGGATGGTGGGGGGTGTCGTCATGGACCTGGGTTGGCCCCCGGTCGCCTGGGGGAGGGGGTGTTTGTTAATAGGGAACAGTGATAAACCTGTCCCCGGAGGGGAAGAAGGAGGGGTGGAAGAGGAAACTCTCTAAATCACCGACGCACAGAGGGCTGGTGGGATTTCAAGTTCGGCAGGGTGGATCGCACCGCATATTTTGCACCACATTTATTGATCCACACAGAGTGCACACCACATGTTACTAACAACGCACAGCTGGGTGTCCACGCTGGCTACCATATGGCGATCCAACTGTTCACGTTTTGTTGATTTTCAACAGGGCGTTTTCGCTGCAGCGCGGGTCTCATTTTCGGATCGGCGCTGTGCTCTCGTTGTTCCGAATGGCGCTCCCGCGCCAGCATGGGCCACTTTTCTGGATCCTGCAAGTCTCGCAGGCCTGCCAGGCACCACAAGTCTCACAGGTTGTACAGGATCCACTCGTGTTGCATATTTCGCATGCCGCGCGGGTCCAGCAGGTCTGACAGGCCCCGCAGGTCAAACATGTCCCAGAGGTGCCGCATGTCTCACAGGTCCCACAAAAGACCCCCACGTCCCGCAGGTCCCGTCGGAGTCCCACAGGTTTCGCAGGTCTCACAGGTCCCACAGTTCCCACAGGTCCCATCGGTTCCACGGGTCCCACAGGTCCACATGTGTCGTAGGTTTCACAGGCGCCACAGGCCACAGAGGTCTCCCAGGTCGCACACTTCCCACACGTTTCCTTTTTTCCGACTGCTCATAACACGATTGTCTTTTTTGTGGAGTTCCAGGTCGGCTATAACACGCGTCCGCGGATAACGAAAAGCCAGCGCAATGGGAACGGATGGAAAGGCAGGCTATGATCTCAGATATGGCGCGAGCGCGCTTAATTTGACTCCTCCTCTCCCTCCCCACCCTGCCTCCTCTTCCCTTTGGCTCCTCCCTGTGGAAGTCGAGGTGATGCAGCTTCTCGCTGGCTCTAAGATCCTCGAGGTGGACCAGAGCCTCAAGGTCCGCCCCGCGGGCGGTGTCGGCGGCGGCGGCGTCGTGGCTTCGTGCCTCGTCCCCGCATTCGGCTACACGCAAGAGTGACCTCATTCGCTGGATTGGCCTTCCTGTAGGTTCAGGCGTCGCCATTTCACCATGTCATTGTGCCGTATTTCGGTCCCCAGGATTTGGTATCGGGGTGTCGTATCTTGCCACACCTGGCGTTTTCGCACAGTTTCGGGCCAGAGGACCCTGACAGGTCCATCCGGCTTGGACATGCCGCAGAATGATGGGGTCTAGGAATCTGTTTGTGATTATTCACGATGGTTTTATCGGTCGCGGCTTTCGGTCTTAGAATTTGGTGCTGGCCAGCTGGGCTCCCCCCCCCCAGCATTGGCTCACGCTCTTGGATTCCTCCCCTCCTGGCGGCCCCGTGGAGCCGCGTATCCAAAGGTCTCTCTTGCCTGGGGTCTTTCTTGGGTGTAGCCGACTTGGCTCCTCCAGGGATTCGCCAAGAAGCGGAGCTGTCCCGAGTGAGAGGGGGCTCGATGCCTTGAGTATGTTCCTGGGCCAGGTCCCCTGCCTTCCTATGGAGCTGCACGCACGAACCTGACAGCTCTATATTGTCTTTTCGTCGGTGCAGCTTTGGAGGTGTCGGCGCGTCGCCTGTGGCGGCCAGTCGATCCCAAACAGACCTTGCAGATTGAAGAAGAACGTGGCACGCTTCCCGAGCGCCCTGCGCCCCGACCCTCTAGGCCTGGCCCCCCAGGCATACGCAACCCATGTGACCAAGCGTTGGGCCACAGCCTGGCCAGGCTGTTGGACCATGTGACCCCCCTAAAAGATGTGGACGTTCTCGAGAGCACTCGTGGGAGGGAGGGCTAGAGACAGAGAGAGAGAGAGGGAGGAGAGGGAGGAGGAGGAGAACGAGGAGCTGAGGAGGAGGAGGAGGAGGATCAGGAGGAGGAGGATCAGGAGGAGGAGGAGGAGGGTGAGGCGGAGGCGGAGGAGGAGGAGGAGGAGGAGGAGGCGGAGGAGGAGGCAGCGGAGGAGGCTTTCTCGGGGCCGCCGAAGAAAGAGAGAGGCTCGATGTGACGAGCTGGTCCCGGGGGAGGGCCCCAGGGGCCAGGACGCGTCTCGCCCCAGGTCGGGGCACTTCTCTCGGGGGCGGCAAAGGGGGGGGTGATGATTAGGGGGAGGAGGAGAAGGAGGAGGAGGAGGAGGAGGCGGAGGCGGAGGCGGAGGCGGAGGAGGAGGAGGAGGACGAGGAGGAGGAGGAGGAGCAGGAGGAGGAGGAGAAGGAGGAGGAGGGTGAGGCGGAGGCGAAGGCGGAGGAGGAGGAGGAGGCAAAGTGGGGGGTGATGACTAGGGGGGTGTGGATATCGTGGCGTGGGCCATGATATTTTCCCAGATTTCACGGCGCCTCTTCTTATTTCATTACGTCCCTGGCCCCCCCGTTTGGCCGCGCACATGCCGCCTGTCATGATTTGCACCCCCCTTTCTTGGACGCCCCCCTCTTAGCCGCCCCCGATTCTCCTCCCGCAGAGGGGAAGGGGAAGACCGGACGAGTGCCAGCTGAGGCATCGGCCCTCGTCCGCCATCCTGCCTCCTCCCTGTGATTCTTCGTTCGGAGGTCGATAGTCCTCCCACCCTCGGTTTCGGTCCTGGGCCGTTTGCGCTAAAGGGTGTTTACTAAAGGGAGGTTTATCCATCGCCGACTCGTGGCGCCAACATCGCAGGGCGGATTGCGTTCGGAAAACAATTTGATGGGCCCGGATTGTCCTGGAGAGTGTTGTTCCGGATTTCGACGCGGATTTCGTGTTGATTTTTGGCCAAAAGCTACACACATCAACGTGAGATTCACCTTATTTTTCGCTCGCCGCTTCAGGGTTTTCGGGTTTTCTATTGACAGAAGTCCACACAAAGATCCGCGGCAGCACGTCTGCAAGGGTCGGTGCAGTGATCATTCCTGCTTCTTCATCCCCCTCCGTCTCCCTCCTTCCTCTTTCTTCCGGGTATGTTCGGCATGCAGGAGGTTCGACCTATAGAGTCAAGTCGGGTCTGTCCCACGCCCGACCTAACCATAGAGCTTCGAGGCTGTCTCTCTCTCTCTCCGCTTTCTTGGGGGGCCACCTGGAGGGCCCCCGTGGCCACGGCGGGGCGCGGCGCGAAACCTGCCGCGGCGTGGGGATCCAGGCCGCGTTTTGAGCGGAGTTCGTGGGGCGGAGACGGAGGCGGAGGCGGAGGAGGAGGCGGAGGAGGAGGAGGAGGAGGAGGAGGCGGATGAGGAGGAGGAGGAGGAGGAGGAGGCTGAGGAGGAGGAGGAGGAGGAGGAGGAGGAGGTGGTGTACATCCAAACCGCATCAACGACTTTGCAATCAACTCTCCCTCCAAGTTCCCTCTTCGTTAGCCCCTGCAATGATTGATTTTGATTGCGGTATGTGTCGGACGGGGCTGGGACGCAGATAAGTCTGTAAAGTCTGTTCCAGAGCGTTCTAGAACGCTCGCAGAGCGTTCCGGAACGCTCCGAGAAGGCCGCGGCGCCCGAGTCATCCTCCAGAGCCGCCGGATCTCAGATATTCTCGATTTATCTTCGCCCGATGTTGTCCTCGTCCTGGATTCGTCGGAAAGTGCCCCACTGGGAGACGACCGTCTGAGCGTCCTCAACCGTGCTGAAACACAATTTCTGGGACTGCAGCGCATCAAGTCAACGTGGCTATTGCATCCTGATAACCCTAAGTCGTGACAGAACGCCACTCCTGGGACTTCAACTCCGCGAGTCAACGTGACCATTGCGTCCTGACTATTCAATGTCGTGCCAGGACACCAGTCCAGGGACTGCAAGCATACGAGTCCTTGAACAGCTGCAAACTTTTGAGTCGAATGTGCACGGCGGTAAGGCGATAACGAAATTCTAGGTCCTCCATGCGTGTAACTCTCGCGAACTTTTAGAACGAATGTGTGCTGCGCTGAGAGAGAGAGAGAGATAAAGATAAAGAGAGAGAGAGAGCCACATTTGACATTTGAAAACGACCCGCCCTCCATCATTGAATTTGCTGCAAACTTTTAAGACGAATGTGCGCGGCGCTTAGAAGAGAGCGTCTTTTCAAAGCGACCTGCCCTCCATCTTCGAAGTCGTAGCAAATATCGAGCTCCGGGATCAGCAATGGTGAGGAAGTCTCAGGCGAAGCGTCTGGTCCGCCCTCCTGACACGTCTGGGGTGCCTCAGGGAGTGGGAGTTATTGATAAGGACAGGGATGGAGGAGCAGGAAGAGGAGGAGAAGGACAAGTGTAAGCCCAAGATGCATCAACAATGTTGCAATGCTCCCTACAGGGATTTTTTTTCACTGCGGGAAGTGCGCCGTCCGAAGACAACCGTTTGAACATCTTAACCGTACTGGGATTTCAACGCCGCGAATCATCGTTACTTTTGCGTCCTGACGTTCCCGAATCGTGCCAGAACACAGTTCCGTAACTTCAACACAGCGAATCAACGTGACCGTTGCGCCTTGACAATTCTAATTCGTGCTCTAGCATCATCTCTGGGACGTCAACCATGAGAACCCTTGACAAACTTTTGCAACGAATGTGCGCGGCGCTTCGGCGAGAGCCGCTTTTTGAAAAGGAGCCGCCCTCGATCTGTGAAGCTCCGGAAAACGTTTAAGACGAGTGTGCGCGGCACTAAAGCGAGAGCCACAGTTTGAAATCGGCCCGTCTTCCATCCTTGAAGCAGTCGCACATTTTGAATATACGGATTAATGAATGTTGAGGAAGTCTCAGGCGAAACGCCCAGCCCGCCCTACTGACCCGCGTCGGTTTAAAGAAAATGGATGGTGGAGGAGGATGAAGAGGATGACGAGGAGGAGGAGGAGGTGGAGGAGGAGGAGGAGGAGAAGGATCGAGGAGGAGGATCGATGAGACTCCACCGCCCGCAGCGTTCGGTCGTTGAGGAGGAGGAGGAGGAAGAAGAGGATGAGAAGGAGGAGCGGGAGGAGGCGGAGGAACAGAAGAGGAATGCTCCCCCCCTCCCCCCCCAGAAGGCCCACGCAGGACAAAGACGGCCCATACCTCCGTGTGTCGTGAACATTCACATTTGTTTGGTGTTGATTTTGAGGGGATGTTTTGGTCTCCCAGGGGCCCTCGCGGGGCACCGTTGGCGTAAAAACAAAGTCAGATGAAAGTCTGGTCCCAGGGCACCTTTCGGCACCCAAGCCTGACCAGCCTCATTAACTCCGCTCCCCAGCCTCACGGTTCCCCTTGTCGCTCACAGGTGCGAAAAGCTGAGAACGCTAATATCATGGAGTAGTCAAGGCTGCTTCGATGAGTTTTGATTCCTGAACCAGCCCCCAGTGCTCCAATGACGGCCCAAGACTTGCCCGAGAGGGCTCCAGGACGAGCCCACGGAACGCTGGAGACCAGAGAGCGCCTCTCAGATTTCCCCATTTGCACGATATTCTCTTCCCTGCTTGACGCCCCCCCCTCTCCCCCCTCCCCCGCCACCAATCTAGAACAAATCCAGATCTCCGTTGAATCATGCTGTCAGAGGTCTTTAGAGGTTTAGGAGGAGGAGTAGGAGGAGGAGGTTGAGGATGATGATGATGATGAGGGGGAGGCCGAGCTCGATTCCCGGCCCGCCCGAGGAGGACCGGATGCTCTTCCAGGGGGCGCAGAAGCTGTTCGGCATGCTCATCACGATGGGCGAGGCCAGACGCGCTCGTTGAACAACCCATTCTAACTGAGTCATCGAACTTTTTTACCCCCAGGCGATCATGGGCGTGAAGGGGGGCAAGCGGGGCCTGGCCAAATGCCCAGGAATGGATAATTCCCAGACGACGCTGGCGCGAATCGGGAAGTTTTTGGGATGGCGGTAACGGGCGTTATCGCGAATACTATAAAGATGGGCTCCAGAAGACGTACCTAATCATGCGTGCAAGTGCTGCCGTGTGCAGAGTCCTATTTCCTAGATCGCACTGGCCACTTTGAGTTGCCTCGTCGCTGACATGTACGTTCTGCCCTTCTCCCTGAAAGGATATTTTCGAAAGCGGCATGCGATGTCATGCGCCGTTGCGTGGGTTATCCTTTTGGCGTGTCGGATAAGATGTCGGCAGTGTTTGGGTAAAGTGTGCAGGAGTCTCTACAGCTGTAGTGGCTGTCGACCCATCCTCGCGCTGGGTCTGTGATGAAGTTCAGCTTGCGGATGCCACGACGCAGACCTTAGCGAAGTCTGTCATGGCGCAGATCTCGGACCAGCGTGGAATTCTGCAGTCTTCGAGCCAGCCACTTATGTAGAGCACCGAGGAACGCGATAGGGCAGGCCTCACAGTTTTCAGAAAACGGCACCCGGATTAATACATTCTCCCTCCGCGACGATGAAACCTCGGCCAGTCATCGAGTGACTCCAGGCGCCAGCTCCGATTGCAAATCGCACGAGTGACGATCGCACCCAAGCCAAAGCCGTGCTCTCCTGGGTCACGGGCAGACCAAGGCGAGCCTTGCAGGAAAAGGGTGCGGCAGGAGAACCGTGCAAAAGAACTCTGCCGACTCAAGGGCAGTAAGTTTGGAGTGGATGCAACCGTGCGCTGCACAGGACAACGAGCCATTTTCAGAGATTCACACCGCGGCGCCAGGCCATATTCAGCTTTGTTTTTTTTGTTCTGCTTCACGAGGCCTGGGAACTCTTTTCTGCACAACCGCGAACTCCCCCCTGCGCCGCGTCAATGCGCCCCTTGCTCCCCGCGCGTCGCATCGCTGCTCTATCTGGGCGGGCGTCGTCGGGCCCGAAGCACCTTCTCCTGCCTCCTCATCCTCCCCCTGTATCCTCTTCCTTTCCTCCGCCCGCTGGAGCGCGGGGGCGGGGGGGGAGAGTTTCCAAGGGCCGTACAGTCGGGGCCCTGAAGCAGGAACCCTTTTGGTTGGGGAGGGGCTCCGCGTTCCTTAAGCGTTTCACAGCTTGCCTCAGGTGTTCCTTATGTCTTCGACCGGAAATTTAAGGTCAACCTACGGAAAAAGGGGCCTCGTTCCTCACCTAGGGTTCCTCAGGTCAACGCCCCCACTGTAGATGGGGCGCCGCCCCACTGGCTTCTGCCTGCCCACGGCAGGCGGTGGCCTACGTCGTCAGCGGGATGTACGGCGACGTGAAGGCGGGGCGGCGAAGCGGGGTGGCAGCGGCAGGGGCGGCCGTGGGAGCGAGGAGGGGGAAGGAGGATGACGGTGACGAGGAGGAGCAGGAGGAGGAGGAGTAGGATTATGAGGAGGAGGAGGAGGAGGAGGAGGAGGAGGAGGAGGAGTATCAGTATGAGGAGGAGGAAGAGGAGGAAGGTGGCGGCGAAGGGGGGTACGCATGAGCTGGATGCTGATGATGCTGATGATGGTGATGGTGATGGTGATGGTGATGAGGGCGGTGGTGGTAACTGCTGATGGCGATACCGATGATGCTGATGATGACGACGATGATGGTCATGCTGATGATACTGATGATGACACTGACGATTATGGCGATGGCGATGGTACTGGCGATGGTGATGGTTGTGGTGCTGGTGATGGTCGTGGCGATGGTACTGATGCTGATGATGCTGATGATGTTGAGGATGCAGATGATGATCGTAATGGTGTTGGTGATGATGATGATGTTGCTGATGATGGTGGTGGTGATGATGGTGGTGGTGGTGGCGATGACGATGACGATGACGATGACGATACCGATGACGATGACGATGATGATGCTGATGATGCTGATGAGGCTATGATGAGGACGATGGTGAAGCTGATGACAATTCTGGGGATGACGATGATGACGACGATGTTGATGATGATGATGATGCTGATGATGCTGACGATGTTGATGATGCTGATGATGAGTATGCGTATGATGCTGATGATGATGCTGGTAATGGTGATGACGACTTCGATGATGCTGGTGACGATGATAACGACTATGACGATTACGATGATGATAATGAGGCTGCTGATGCTAATGATGATGATGGTGGTGATGATGTTGAGAAGGAGGATGCGGATTATGATGATGATGATGATGATGATGGTGGTGGTGGTGATGATGCGGCTGATGCTGATGATGATGCTGCTGATGATGATGCTGATGATAATGATGGTGCTGATGGTGGTGATGATGGTGGTGGTGGTGGTCATGATGCTGATGACGGTGATGGTGGTTGTGATGATGATTATGGTGATGGTGGTGGTGGTGATGATGGTTGTGGTGATGATGATGCTGCTGATGATGGTGGTGGTGATGCTGATGGTGGTAGTGGTGGTCATGCTGCTGACGATGGTGAGGGTGGTTGTGATGATGGTGATGATGTCGATGGTGGTGGTGGTGGTGGTGGTGATGAGGATGGTGGTGATGATGATGCTGATGCTGATGCTGCTGATGATGATGGCGATGATGATGATGATGATGATGATGATGATGATGATGCTGATGATGATGATGATGCTGATGATGATGATGATGCTGATGATGCTGATGATGATGGTGATGATGATGATGCTGCTGATGATGATTATGATGATGATGATGATGATGATGATGATACTGATTATGATGATGATGATGATGATGATGATGATGATGATGATGATGATGATGATGATGATGATGATGATGATGATGATGATGATGATGATGATGATGATGATGATGATGATGATGATGATGATGATGATGATGATGATGCTGATGCTGATGCTGATGCTGATGCTGATTCCGATTATGATGCTGATGATGGCGTGAGTTTGGCCAATGACGGCGAGGAGTCGGATGGTTATGACCGGGGCAGCAGGAGGAGGCAGACGATGAAAAGGTGGAAGCGGAGGAGGAGGAGGAGGAGGAGGAGGAGGAGGAGGAGGAGGAGGAGGAGGGGAGGAGGAGGAGGAGGAGGAGGGGAGGAGGGAGGAGGAGGGGAGGAGGAGGAGGAGGAGGAGGAGGAGGAGGAGGAGGAGGAGGAGGAGGAGGAGGAGGAGGAGGAGGGAGGAGGAGGAGCGAGGAGGGGCGGCTTCAGCAGAGACGACAGTCACCTCTACATGCCGTTGGGCTGTTCTCTTCCCTGTTTTGCCTTTCTCTGCTGTTCGATGGTGTCGCTGCCGTGCGACGGCATCTTTTCGCGGCCAAGTTCTTCTGCGAGGCGCTTCGCTGAGCAATTTACGTGGGGGCATTTTGCGGTCGCGGGTTGGGCTCTGAGTTTGACTTCCCGACTGATATGGGAGGGCATGTTGGGCTGGTAGCCCTTGCACTTGTGATATCATGGTCATGTTGCGGTGTCCAGGATGGATGATGAGGAGGAGGCGGCGGACAACGGGGTCGCGAGGAGAAGGAGGAGGAGGCGAAGGAGGAGGACGACGAGGAGGATGAGGTTGGGGGACCAGTGGGGCCAGAGCGAGCGAGACGCCGTGTGGCGAGCAGCGAGCGACAGGCGCTGCGCAGGACCCGCAGGACCCTCCGAGTGTGCACCGCAGCCGCACGCCCCGCGCGGCGGCCCGCACGACGGCCCGCGTCGGGTGCCCCCCCGCCGCGTGTCGGTCGGGCCCTCCCCTCGCGGTCCCGCCCCGCGCGCTCGCGCAGGACGGCCCCCGTGGTGCAGCCCGCTCGGGGGCCGAGCGCAGCCCCTGGTCTTGGAGGGGGCGCCCTTCCGTTGTGCGCAGTCTTTGGGGCTCTCCACCCTGGAGCGGGCTTCTCGCTCCGGGGTAACTGCGCCTCTCCGTGGGGCCTTGGCCCCTCGGCCACGGGGCTCGCGCTCTTGACCCACGTTTCTGTGGCCATGCTCCTGCTGCACAGCGAGCGTCGAGCACAAGCACAGGCAGCGTGCAGCAGGCGTCGGGGCGGCGGGCGCGGGCCGCGCGCGCCGTGCGCGTGGGCGGCGCCGCGAGGACCTGGGCGCCGGCAACGCGATCCTCATCATCATGCAGCTGTTCGCCGCGGGGCCCTCCCGGGGAAGCTGGGCTCTCTCTCCCTCGCCGAGCGCGTTCCACTACCTGCAAAGTGCCTGCTCGCAGACGTCCGAACAACACGTGTCTGCTCTGATGCGATTCATCGTAGATCCCCCTCGGGGGATCCAGGCCATTTGCGAGCAGTCACTTTGCGAGTGGTGGAGCACGCTCGTCTACTCCCTCTATCTCTCTTCGGGGGACGTCGACTGACCACCTCGCTGATCGTGGCCAGGCACTTGGGCCCAGGCTCGACCTTTCCAGGATCGGCGAGGTGGTCAGTTGACGTCCTGCGAGCTCGCGGCGGACGAAGGAGCGGGACAAGGTACAGTTGTCCGCCATTGGGGGCGCTTGTCCCGAGGCGGCTGGACGGTTTTTACCCCTGCGGTGGCACGTTGGACAGTTTTTGCTGTTAAGCATGCCGTTCTTCGACCGCCCATGCTGATTCACCCAACAGCGACACACGTGTGCGCCGTCTGGGTGCCGAGGCGCGGTCCTGTGGATACGCGATCGTGTGGAGAAGGTCTGCGCGGGTCATCCGCGCAGAGGCGCCCTACACAAGACATCCAACGCACGCGCTCAGAGGTCCGCGCTGAGTTCTCGGATCGGCGCTGGAGTCTTCTCCCTCGCACGTGGATCGCACGGGGGGCGCCGTTGGAGGCGCGTCGGGGGGTCATCGCTGACCCCAGGGATCCGCGCGAGCCTCAGGAAGATTATCCGGTTACCTGCGCAAGCCCCGCCACCGTGCCTGTGCAGCAGCTCAGCAGGAATGAGGTTTACCTTGAGCTTGATCGGGACTTCCCCTCTTCGTCTGCAGCCCCGTGCTCCTCGTTCTTCTTCCTCGTTCCTCATCTCTCGTCTCATTCTGCGTCTCTCCTCGAAGCGTATTGGAGGCTCCTCTGGGGCTTCTTGAGGGGGCCTCTTAGATCGGTTAGGGGGGGCTTTTGGTGGTGTGCTCGGGGTCTCTTGGAGCCCTCTTTGGGTCTTCTTGTGGTGCCGCTTAAGGCCTCTGGGGATGCCTAGGGCGCTTCGGGAGTTTTAGTGGCGATCTTGGAGGGAAAGGCTTTGGAGGCCACCTGGATTTCCCCCGGTTGGGCCCCATCATAGTTTGGGGGCCTCTTTGGCCGTCCTGGGGCCCTCTTGGGCCGTCTTGGGACCCCCGCAGGACGTCTTGGAGTCTTCCTAGGCTGCCTTGGGGCTTTCTTGAGGCCTTCTTGGGCTGTCTTGGAGCCCTCTTGAGAACGTTCCGCTAGCAGTATTCAACACATGAGTGTACCCTCTCGAGGGCCTCTTGGTCGCCCTCTTGGAGCCCTTCAGGACGTCATCTTGAGTCGTCTTGCGGCCATGTTTGGCCATCTTGAAGCCCTCATGCAGCGTCCCAAGGTCATCCTGAGTAGTCTTGGGGCCGACTTGGGGGCCTTCGTGGGCGTCTTGGGGCGAGCTTGGCTGTCTTGGGCCAGTTTGGGGCTGTCCTGGAGCCGTCTCGAAAGGTGTGTCCAAGAGCAAGTTCAGGGGGGGCGATGTTCGGAGGACCCGTCCACCCCGCCGCCTTGAACCCGAGGGAGTCAGGGAGGAGGGGGGGATGGTGGGAGGGGATTGTGGGAGATGGGACGGCGGGGCCCCATATGCAGCCCCAGCCTTGGCCACCGGCCAAGCCCCAGCCCAGGTCCAGCACAGACTTGGCCCCAGCTCCTTCCCCTACCCTGGCCCTTGGCATCGCTTGGACGTGTGCATTTTTCCTTCGGCGAGGACCATTGAGGAGCATCCTTGATCATTTGGCGAAAAAGCCACGCACGAAACCGAAAAAAGCACATGGAATGGACGTCCGAGCGATGGCGAGGGCCCTGGCCCGGCCTTCTCAGCCAGGCCAGGCCGGGGCCAGGGCAAGCTGGGGCCAGGGCCAGGGCCAGGGGTTGTAGCCGCAGCGTTGGCCCCAGCCTGGCCCTGGCCCAATCCCCAGGGGGGAGGCCGCCCCCGCGCCGCCCCGCTCTCGCCCCGGGACCGTGGCCGGCCTCGCCCCCCTCACCGCCGTGCAGCCTCCGCGCGGGCCACAGGTGGCACACATGGCCCAGGGGGGCGGCATGCCATCTGTGGATGCTCCGCGGCAGGTTCGCGCCGCGTCGACGCCGGCGCGGACGCTCAAAATGGAGGCCACCAGCGGCCCGAGCCAGGCCGACGGCAAAGGTCGCTCCAGGTTGAGCGATGTGCGCGACGTCGTCACAGCAGGAACCGGCCGTGGACGAGCTCCAGGAGTCGGAGGCGGCAAAGAGGGGGGTGATGCTTAGGGGGGGGTGGATCTCCTGGCGGGGGCCAGGATATCTCCCCAGATTTCATGGCGCCTCTTCTTGATTCGTTACGTCCCCGCCCGCCCCCTGGGCCGCGCACACGCCGACGGCCATGATTTGCGCCCCCCCCCCTCTTGGACGCCCCCCTCCTTGGTCGCCCCCGAAGGAGACGGGCTCGGGCCCAGGTCGCCGGCAGGGGTGCGGGGACGCGCTGCGCGCGTCGCGGCCTCGGCTGGAGAGGTGCTCCCTGCGGGTGGAGCAGGGGCGCGAGGGCTAGCGCGCTTCGGGCTCTCCTGGAGTGGCACTGGGGCGCGAAGGCCAGCGCGCTTCGCCCAGGGCCAGGCGCGAGGTCGGGTGGCCTGGAGGACTCGTCGTGGCGGTGGGCTCGTCGGTGTTCCTGGATAGCAGGCGTCGGCGAAGCAAGGCAAGCACCTCCTGCGCGCTCTGCGAGGGCGTTGCGGCAGAGCAGATCTGGGGCGGCAGGGTCATCGTGATCGTCCTGGACGAGCTGCTGCAGAAGGGCTATGGGCTCGGCGCGCTCCTCGGGAGCGGCCCCTGCTCGTCAGAGCAATCCGCTCCGTTCTCTTCCGCGCCCCTCTCCTCCCAGAGGAGGACGACGAGGCGGGGGAAGCACGGTCGGCCAGCGCCCGCGACACCTGGCTGGCCCGATCTTGGGTCTGGGCTCGGTGTGCCAGGCTTAAGGCGGGCCTGTCCCCCTAGAGGGGTAATTTTCAAACATAGTTTTTTGTTTTATTATTATTATTAGTATCATTATTATTATTAGTATCATTATTATTATTATTGTTGTGGCTGTTGTTGTTGTTATTATTATTATTATAATTATTATTATTATTATTATTATTATTATTATTATTATTATTATTATCATTATTTAATATTATTATTATTATTAGTATTATTAGTAGTATTAGTATTAGTATTAGTATTAGTATTAGTATTAGTATTAGTATTAGTATTAGTATTAGTATTAGTATTAGTATTAGTATTAGTATTAGTATTAGTATTAGTATTAGTATTAGTATTAGTATTAGTATTAGTATTATTATTATTATTATTATTATTATTATTATTATTATTATTATCATTAATTATATATTCGTATATAACAAGTTGGGGGTATCTTTTAACTACTTTTTATTTTTCGTCCAAAATCCCCCTGTAGGAGGACAGGCCCGACTCAATGCCAGGCCGGGAGTGCGGGGCTACAGCACTGGCCCAAGATGGGCCCGGCCAGGGTCGGGGCTGGAGTTTTTCGGGCCGGACGAAAGGGGGGGATAGGGAAAGGGGGGGTACGAAATTTGCTGCATGCTGTTGGTTTCGGCCCCACCGAGGGGCCCATTCCTCGATACATGGCCGCCTCCGGTGCCGGCGGCGCCGGGAAAATCAGCTACGTGAGCTGATTCTCCCCCCCCCCCCTTTGCTGTCCCCCCCTTTCGCCCAGCCCGAGCTTTGCGGGCGCTCTCCGAGACGGTGGGAGGAGGGGACGGGGAGGGAGAGGCGTGCCGTTTCGTCAAGCGGTGGCGAGCGTCCCAGCTTGCCTACAGGCCCAGCAGTTCTCAGGGCAGTTCTGGCTCAGGCCGTCTTGCTTCAGCACGTGGGCCGTGTTCTAAGAATCCTTTTGTTGTTCTTGGAATCTGCTCAGGTTCCGAGAGCACCTCGTGGTAGGCCTACAGGAATGCCAGGACTGTCGGTCCCTGCTCAAGTTTCGTGTGGCCCCCGAGGGGGGCAGCAAGCCATCCAGTCTCGCAGGCCTAAAGGTTGACACCAACACCAATATCGGCGGTGTGCCTCCACCGAGGGAAGAAGATCCCGATCTCGGTGATGGTGGTGATATTCTGGCTTCCAGGGTGACCGAAATAATATTGCCACCAGCACCGAAATCTAGGATCATCTTCCCCCTGTGGAGGCACCCCCCTGTGTTGGTGTTGGAGGAGGAGCAGGAGGGGGAGGAGGAGGAGGAGGAGGGGAGGAGGAGGAGGAGGAGGAGGAGAGGAGGAGGAGGAGGGGGGCCAGGAGGAGGAGGGGGAGGAGGGGGAGGAGGGGGAGGAGGAGGAGGAGGGGGAGGAGGAGGAGGAGGAGGAGGAGGAGGAGGAGGAGGAGGAGGAGGAGGACGAGGACGAGGAGGAGGAGGAGGATAGGCCTCCAACAGTCTCCGCAAGCCCCTTCGGACTCTGCGCTGCCGCAGCCGCACGGGCGCCGCCTCCCCGCCAACCAGGGAGGCTCTGCGCGTCGCGCCGCCAGGAGCGTGCAGGCCACGCCGCCCCCTCCCTTGCCCCTCGGGCCTTGGCGGGAGGGGGGGGAGATCTAGGCCTCAGTGGGCCCTGGAAACGACAGGGCCGTTTTTTTGCCGGTTCCGTTTTGCCGTTTTTTGGCCAGTTCCGACGCCGTTTTTTTACCGGTCCTGTCGCCGTTTTTTGACCAGTTCCGGCTCCGGTTCCAATCCTGGAGCTGTTTTTTTGCCGTTTCCGGTGGCCGTTTTTTTGCCGTTTCCATTTTCAAGGGACTTTTTTTCTGGAAACGGTGAAGCATTTGGACGCCCGAAATGGGTACGGAAAGAATGGGCACAATGCCCAACAGCTGTTCCTGTTCATTCTGAACAGGATTCGCTGGCCACGCCTCCGCGGCCTGTGTCCATTCGAGACAGGAGGCCGCCTGCCCAACAGCGGCCGCTGCTGGTTCGGGACAACATTTGCTGTTGGGCATTGTGCCCATTCTTTCCGTACCCATTTCGGGCGTCTAAAAAGCAGTGGCGAAGCGTCTTAGTTCGTCTTTAGGCCTACCGAATCATGTTCTAAGCACTTCTTGTGGTCTGCACGACATGCTCTCAGAACATTTCTGGCTGAGACTGTCGTGTTTAACACAGAGGGTATATGTTCTAAGAACATTTTTGGGTTCTAAGAGCGTGTCGTGGTAGGCCTATAGAAATGCCGGGACGGTCGGTCCCTACTAAATCCTGGACAGGGTCGGAGCACAGATGAGGTCGGAGGATCGCGCCGCACCGCCGATGCATCGACGATGCGGCTCGATGCGGAGCCCGATTTCTCCACGCCTACGTCGCCGACGCGTCGCCGACGTCCGCGATGCATCGTCGATGCATCGCCGATGCACTGGCGGTACTGCGCGATCCTCCGACCACAGCTACTCGGGCACCGCCCGCTTGCACAGAGTGGTGGTCATCCCATGAGCGGGTATGGGTTTATCACAAGCTCGAGCAGAAGATCTTCCTGCCGAGGCCACGGCCTCCACGCCATGCCTTGACGTGCACGGGCGAGCTCCCCAGAGGAGCACGCACGACTCCAGCGTTCGTTTCGGCGTCACCCCAGCATACTTATACTGCATGTGCGTCGCCCTCCCCAGGGGCGACGCGCACACCGAGAAACCTTATAGTGTATGCGTCGTGGCGGGCGCTTTCTGGCCACACCGCTCGGGAAACGACCTACTGCAAGAAGGGAACACTGCATGCTCGGCTCGGACGCGCGCTTCCAAGGAGGAACTCTAGCATTAGTACGTGCTCGGACCCCACTCTGTGCGTCCCAGTCGTTCGCTCGTTCGTGCCCGGACCCCACCCGTGGCGGCCTCTGCGAGGAGGGCCCCCGAGGCAGGCACAGAGGAAGGCCCACGGGGCGGGGGCACGAGCCGCTCCAGCGTGCTCCGGGGAGCGGGTGCACGGCGCCCGAGAGGCGGCCCCCGGGCCCGCGGGGCTCGCGGGCGGGCCCGACGCGCCCGCAGCCTCGGCATGGCTCGGACGTGTGCAGTCTTCTGCGGCGGGGGCCATCGAGGGGCACCCTGCACCATTAGAACAGGGCTAGGATCGGGATAAATCGCTCCAGAGCGTTCCGGAGCGCTCTCAGAGCGTTCCGGAACGCTCTGGAGCGGCCGCGGCGCCCAATACATCCTCCAAACCCGCCGATTCTCAGAGATTTCGAGTTATCCCGATCCGATTTTGTCCCGATCTTCGCGTCGTTTTAACCATCTTGTGAGCAAGAACATGCGCGCACAAGGCCGAGCAACGACACGAGGAATGGACGTCCAAGCGATGGCGAGCAGCCGAGCTCCTCCTGGTCCTGCCCTCGTCTCACGGTGGGTCGGAGACTGGAGCCAGTGGCGGGCGTTTTTTTCGACCCCGGGACTTTTTTTTGAAGGTCGGGGACGACGCTGGGGTGGTGTGGTGTATTCTTTTTGTCCCCCGATGTCCCGGGGAAGCAACGCAGCATGTATACAGCGGGACCCCGTATGCACCAGGCTCCGCCTTCCTGTGCGAGTTCCAGTGCGGGGCCAGAAAAAAACGTCGGTGTACACCCTGCTCGCCTCCAGGAGGCCCTGGGTTTCTTGGGTCACGCTGGTCTTGCCAGGGACAGCGAGGCGTGCCAACACCAAGAGTCCATGGACGTCCTGGGGTCTCAGGGTTGGGTTTCTCGTGGAAGGGTTTCTTGTGGACTGGCCTCCACTGCAGAGCAGGATGTCGACTTCGGCCAACCCGATTCCAACCTGATTCCGACATTCCGACCGAACCTGTGGTGCGGCGCTGCTCTGCATCTTGGCGCGGCCGATCCGATTCGATTCCCACTGCGCGCCGATGGGGACGGGGGCCGGGAGCCCAGCGGCGGCCCCATCCCCAGGGGGCCTCGCCGCAGCGATCGGGGCGCCTCCCGGCGCCGGGAGGCGCCGGGAAAACCAGCCACGTGAGCTGACTCTCCAACCTCCCCTTACAATTTGCCCCCCCCCCCTCCCCCCTCTCTCTCGCACAGCACTGACCGAGGCTCCGGCATCTCCCTCTTCATCGCCACGAACATCTGCGAGAGCATCGTGTGGAAGGCCAGGGCGGCCTCCTGGCGGGGGGGCGCCCCCGCGGACGCCCCCCCGGGGGGCCCACGCCTCCGAGGCATATATAGTGGGCCTCCGGGGCCCGGCGGGGAGGTCGGGGCCCGCGGCGCCGGCGGGGCCGCGCGCCTCCCCGTCGGGCCCTCGGGGGGGGAGACGAGAAGGCTCGACCCGAACAGTGTTTTCCGGTTTCGTTCTGTTCGCCTCCTCCTCCTCCTCCTTGTCTCCTCCTCCTTCTCCTCGTCTCCTCCTCTTCCTCGTCTCCTCCTCCTCGTCTCCTCCTCCTCGTCTCCTCCTCGTCTCCTCCTCCTCCTCCTCCTCCTCCTCCTCCTCCAACGGCTGTCTTCCAACGAGGCAGTTCCCTCAGTGGAAGTGGGCCCTTGTAGGGGCCTGTGAAGAGGGAGCTTGGAGGGAGGGTGTATTCCAGCATCCTTAATGACTCTTGGGTCTACACTGGTTCTCCTCCTCCTTCTTCTCCTCCTCCTCCTCCTCCTCTCCTGTTTCTGTTCCATCTCATCCCGACGTGCTTCCTGGATCTCTCGGCGGCCTCTGGGGCCTGGCGGCGAGCCGCAGGACCACGCGAGCGACGCCGAAACGGGTTCGACTGCGCCGACGTTTGCGCGCAAGCGGCTCGCGTAAGGTCTCGCGTGAGCGCCCTCGTCTCCACTGCGACTTTCCGCGAAGCCACCGCGCAAGGTCCCCGCGCCATCATCTCGCGTAAGACCCGCTTCTGATCGTCGACCACGCTGGGATCCGTGACGAGGGGCTCCCCCGGCAGGAAAGGGGCCATGACCTCCGAGGCCGCTCACTGAAAAATCGCATCGTTGGATGTCTGGGGAAGCTTCTCGTCTTTGCGGCTGGGTCCACGCTGATATATATATATATATATATATATATATATATATATATGTATATATATGTATATATATGTGTGTATAGATGTGTGTGTATATATATATATACATATATAGATGAATAAGTAAATATATCGGAGTAGGCCCGGGGGGGGGAGCCCTGGCCAGTGCCGTACCCCGCCCATGGGGGTATTGGAGGGGCCCCAGGGCTCCCCGGACTGCCTGGGCCCGTTTTTAAACACGCCACGACACGAGAGGGCCCTAAAGATAGCCAAGACAGCCCCACGAGGCCCCGGACACGCCGACGATGGCCTCAGGATGGCCGACGACGCCGCCAAAACGTCCCAAGAGCGCCTCCAGAGGCCCCTCTAAAGGGCCTCAGAAGCAGAGAAAGAGCGTGTTCTACCGCTGCTGGCGGAAAACCGGGGGTCACTACCGGTTCGAACCCCTCCCCCCCCCTCCGGAAAACCGGGGGGGGTCACTACCGGTTCGAACCCCTCCCCACCCCCGTTCATCATGAAAGGGGGGGGGGGCACTACCGGTTCGACCCGCCCCCACCCCCCCTCGAACTCGAAAACCAGGGGGGGTCACTACCGCCTCGACCCCCCCCGCCTCGAAAACCGAGGGGGGGTGCGGACAGTGGTGGGGACGGTGGTGGTGGGGACCGGTGAGGGGACAGCGGGACAGTGGTGGGGACAGTGGGACAGTGGTGGGGACAGTGGGACAGTGGTGGGGACCGTAGTGGTGGGGACAATGGTGAGGACAATGGTGGGAACAGTGGGGACAGTGGGGACAGTGGGACAGTGGTGTGGACGGTGGTGGTGGGGACAGTGGTGTGGGGACAGTGGGAATGTGGTGGAAACAGTAGGACAGTGGAGGGTACAGTGGTGGTGGCGAGGACGGCAGTGGGACAGTGGGACAGAGGTACAGTGGGGACAGTGGTGGGGACACTGGGGATTGTGGTGGGAACAGTGGGACAGCTCAGTGGGACAGCGGAGAAGTCAGTGGGACAGTGGGGACAGTGGGGATAGTCGGGCAGTGGTTGGGGCCGTGGAGAAAGTTGGGAGAGTGGAGCCGTGGTGGGAACAGTGGTGGGGACAGTGGGGACAGTGCGACAGTGGTGGTGGCACTGGTGGGGACAGTAGGGGCGGTGGTGGAACCAGTGGGGACAGTGGTGGTGAGGATAGTGGTGCTGGGAACAACAGTGGGGGATGTGGTGAGGACGGTGGTAGGGACCGGGAGTCGTTTGCTGGCGGTGAGAGGGGGGGGGTGGGGAGGGGTTCGAACCGGTAGTGACCCCCCCTCCGGTTTTCGAGGGGGGGGGGGTTTCGAACCGGTAGTGGGGGGGGGGGGGGGGGGGGGGAGGGGGGGGTTTTGGGGGGGGGGGGGTCCAGCAGGGGTGGGGGATTTTCGGAGGAGGGGGGGGGACCCTCGGGTTCCGGAGGAACAAGGGCGGCA
>CAUYUJ010021831.1:25000-55000 GCA_963575745.1 Prorocentrum cordatum | reverse complement strand
GGGGAGGAAGCGCGAGGGCGCGCGAAGACGATGAGCGCGCGCAGCGCAGCGGGAAGCGCGGAGATAGTATTTCAAGCGATCGCGAACATGGATCAAGGGGGTGTGGAGTAGCGACGGGCCCCGTTTCCATGGGGAATCGGGGTGCCCCAGCAGTCACGCGACCGGCCCCAGGAGATTTACGTAGGAGTTGAGGCTCTGGGCCTTGTAACGTAGCACTCGAGAATCCTGGATACGGCGGGCTTCAGGGGAGCCCGAGGGACCTGCTGGCGAGACTCTGAGACGTCGGACACGCACTCTGCTGTGCGGCCTGGGGTCGCCTCGCGTTGCTCGCAGAGCTGGTGCGCCGACGGGAGGGGGGGGGGGATTGGCTTTCAGTCGGGCCTGCCCCTCTACAGGAGGGATATCCCCAAAATAGGCAAAAAATAGTAGGGGGACGATTTTCTGAATACTTTTGATCATTGTTTGAGCCTTGTTTGGGGGGTATTTTTTTGAGTTCTCGGGCCTGCCCCTCCACAGGAGGGATCTTCAACAATAGGCAAACAACAGTCTTGGGACGTCTTTTCCAGGAGCACTTCTGACCATCGTGTGGGCCTTTTCTTTACATATATATATATATATATATATATATATTATATATATTAATATTATAGATATATATATATATATATATATATGTATATATATATATATATATATATATATATATATATGGTCGATCCCCCCAGCGACCCCCCAGAGCGCCCAAAGCACGAAAACACAACACAACTTTGGCCTGCCATCCAGGCTGACGAACTCATCCGCTCGGCCCATCCGTCACGGGCACCGTGCGCGCAAGCATATCGGTTTCGGCCGAGGCCACGAAACACTGTGTATCACAGGTTTTTCTGGTTTTCTGGTCTGGGAACCAACGAAACACTGTCCAGGTGTTTTCGGTTTTTGGCTTGAAATGCTCGCCCGGCCGCCCCACCGCTCCCCCACCCTGTTTGTCGGCACTGAAAACCCAAAAACAAGAAAAACCTGTGATATACAATGTTTCGTTGGTTCCCAGACCAGAAAAACCAGAAAAACCTGTGATACACAGTGTTTCGTGGCCTCCGAGCAAGGCTCTGGTTCTGGTTCTGGTTCTGGTTCTGGCTCTGGTTCTGGCTCTGGTTCTGGTTCTGGTTCTGGCTCTGGTTCTGGTTCTGGTTCTGGCTCTGGTTCTGGCTCTGGTTCTGGTTCTGGTTCTGGCTTTGGTTCTGGTTCTGGTTCTGGCTCCTACCAGTGGTTGTACTGGCACAGGGGCGAGGATTTGTGGCTGGCAACAGGGAAGATGCTGGAGGAGGCCTTCCTCAAGGAGCACTGCCAGTGAGCGGCGAGCGCTGTAGTCCCCGAAGAGTACACAGTGTTTTCTTGCTCGGAGGCCACGAAACACTGTGTATCACAGGTTTTTCTGGTTTTTCTGGTCTGGGAACCAACGAAACATTGTATATCACAGGTTTTCTGGTTTTTCTGGTTTTCAGGTGCCGACAAACAGGAGGTGGGGGAGCGGTGGGGCGAGGCCGCGGCGAGCATTTCAGCTCCAGAAACCAGAAAAACCAGAAAAACCTGTGATACGCAGTGTTTCGTTGGTTCCCAGACCAGAAAAACCAGAAAAACCTGTGATACACAGTGTTTCGTGGCCTCGGCCGAAACCGATATGCTTGCGCGCACGGTGCCCGTGACGGATGGGCCGAGCGGATGAGTTCGTCAGCCTGGATGGCAGGCCAAAGTTGAGTTCTCCAACAGGGAGAGGACCAGGTGGAAGAACAGAAGGTGGAGGACGAGGGAGGAGGGAGGAGGAGGACGAGTAACAGGAGAAGCAGGAGGCGAGGGGGGAGATGGAAGAGGAGGGGGAGGATGAGGGAGAGTAAGATGAGGAGGAATACTTCTCGGGTCACAGCCCGCTGTGACAGACCATGTGTCTGCGGCTGTTCGGTGCCAGCATCTCAAGACCGCGGCTTCGTGTTTTGGGCGTTTTGGGGGGTCGCTGGGGGGGGGGGGGGGAGGGGGGGGGGGGGGGGGGGGGGGGGGGAGAGCTATATATATATATATATATATATATATGATGTATATATATTGTATGTATGTATGTATGTATGTATGTATGTATGTATGTATGTATGTATGTATATAGGTGTATATATACATATATATATATTTCCTCCAGGATCCCCCTGATTGGCTCGGGGGGGAACGCCGACCCCTCATCGATTTTCCGGGAACGATTTTCTGAGTATTTATGATCATTGTTTGAGCCTTTTGGGGTATATTCTTTTTTACTCTTCGTCCCAAATCCCCCTGTAGGCGGACATGCCCGACCTAAGATTGGCTCGGGGGGAGGGGGGGGGGCAACGCCGACCCCCCGATCGCCCACTCCTCGCCGATCGGGGCCCGGGCGCCCCGCCTCCGCCCGCGCCGCTTGCGCCGGCGATCGCGACGGGGCCTCCGCGCCCCCAGCGGAGTCGGCCGCCCCGGGGGGCCTTCGGGCCGCGGGCGGCCAGCAGCGGGCCCGGCCCGCGGCGGGCTTCGGGGGCTCCCGGGTCGGAGCGCCGCCGTTGTTCGTCGCCGTCGCGGGGCGCTCGACGCCGATCGTCGTCGTCGGTCGTCGTCGTCGTCGTCGTCGTCGTCGTCGTCGTCGTCGGTCGTCGTCGTCGTCGGTCGTTCGTTCTTCATTCTTCGCTTGTCTTTGTCGTTCTCGTCGTTTAGTGTTCGCCCTTCGTCCTTCGTCCTTCGCATGTCTGCGTCGTCATTCGTCGTTCGCCGCCGTGTTCCGTTCATCCGTCTTCGTCGCCGTCGTCATCGTCGTTGCCGTCGCCGCCGCCGCCGCCGCCGTAGTCGCCGTCCGCCGTCGCCGTCGCCGTCCGCCGTCGCCGTCGCTGTTCTTCGTCGGTCGAGCTTTGTCGTTCGTCGTTCCGCCGTTCGTCGCTCCTCGCTCGCTGTTCGCGGAGACAGACGGCAGCCCTCGTGTCCCTCCGTCTCCCGAGGCTCTCCTGGATCCTCCAGCCCCGATCCTCGATCCTCGATGTCTTCGGAGGCCCTCGATCCTCCAGCCTCGATCCTCCCGCCTCGATCCTCCCGCCTCGACCCCCCATCCTCGAACCCGGGGCGGGCCCTCTCTCGGGGGCAACGCCGGGGGGGGGGGGACTGGCTCGGGGGGGGAGGCATCGACCCCACTGGCCCGCCCATCGCCGATCGGGGGGTCTGGGCATCGCCACCTCGCCCAGGGGCGTGCGGCCCCGCCTTCGGGGGGCCCAGCGCCGATCTAAAGCCGGTCCCCATTAGCTCCTCCTCCTCCTCCTCCTCCTCCTCCTCCCCCTCCTCCTCCTCCCCCTCCTCCTCCTCCTCCTCCTCCCCCCCTCCCCCTCCTCCTCCCCCTCTCCTCTCATCCTCCTCCTCTCCTCCTCCTCCTCCTCCTCCTCCCCCCTCCTCCTCCCCCCCTCCTCCTCCTCCTCCTCCTCCTCCTCCTCCTCCTCCTCCTCCTCCTCCTCCTCCTCCTCCTCCTCCTCACTCCTCCAGGTCGACCCTGCCAAATCAAGGGCACCCTTAGGTACCCTCGTGTCCTGTGCCTCGCGACCCATGCCTCCCACATCCGCCCTGGCAATGTGGCCCTCGGAAGGGTCTCGTGTCGTCTCGCGTGTCCTGTCCGAGCAAGGCCGATTGTATCTGCGGCGTGAGAAGGCTCGATGCCTTCCCCTCCGCGGTGACCCCCCCCACAATCTCTCCCCCTCCTCCTCTCCTCCGCCTCCTCCTCCGCCTCCGCGCGTCGTCCTCCTCCCCTCCTCCTCCTCCTCCTCCTCGCTCCTCCTCCTCGCTCCTCTCGCTCCTCCTCGCTCCTCCTCCTCCTCCTCCTCCTCCTCCTCCTCCTCCTCCTCCTCCTCCTCCTCCTCCTCCTCCTCCTCCTCCTCCTCCTCCTCCCCCCCTCCTTCCCCTCCTCCTCCTCCTCCTCCTCCTCCTCCTCCTCCTCCTCCCTTTCTCGCTCCCCTCGTCGGGCGACCCCCGGGCGCCGGCCCGCTGGCGGCCAGGCGTTCAGCCCCACCACCATGAACACGGGCGCGGGCACGCAGTTCGAGGGCGCCGCCCGCGGCCGGCGCTCCGTCGGCGCGTCGTCGTCGTCGGCGTCGTCGTCGTCTTCGTCGTCGCGTCGTCGTCGGCGTCGTCGTCGTCGTCGTCGTCGTCGTCGGCGTCGGCGTCGGCGTCGGCGTCGGCGTCGGCGTCGTCGTCGTCGTCGTCGTCGGGCGTCGTCGGCGTCGTCGTCGTCGTCGGCGTCGTCGGCGTCGTCGGCGCGTCGTCGTCGGCGGCGACGTCGGCGCGTCGTGCTCGCTGGGCCGCTTTCCTGGCGTTGGGGGGGGGGAGGTTGGCATCGCTTCGGACGTGTGCACTTTTCCTTCGGCGAGGACCATCGAGGCGCATCCTTGATCATTTGGCGAAAAGCCACGCACGAAATCGAAAAAAGTACAGGGAATGGACGTCCGAGCGATGGCCAGAGGGGGCGTTGCGTGGCGCGGCTCGCCCCTCCCGAAGGAGCAGCCCTCGGAGGGGCCGTGGCGTCCAGTCGGGCCTGTCCCTCTACAGGACGAATATTCAAAAATAGCGAAAAGATAAGATGGGGACGATCTTTTAGTATTTTCGACCATTTTGGGGTATTGTTTGACAATTTTTTATTTATCGTCCAAAATTCCTCTCTAGGAGGAGAGGCCCGACTTAGCCGTGGCGGGTGTTGCTATGAGGTGCCCCTGGCCCAAAGCGCCCCCGGCAGGGCCAAGGATGCCCCCGCGGCCTCCCGCGCACCCCTGACGTGGCCCCGGGGGCCGCCCCCAGGAGCCCCAGAATGGGGCGAGGAGCTGGGGGGCACCTCCTCGGCGTCGCTCGGACGTGTGCGCCTTGTCCTCGGCGAGGGCCATCGAGGAGCATCTTGGGCCATCGTGTGGAGTAGCACGCGCGACACCGACGAAAGCACGGGGAATGGGCGTCACAGCGACGGCAAGCCTTGGGCCAGGGGCACCCTGAGCACCCCCGGGGCCAGCGGGGGCGGGGACGGCGCACGCGCGCGCGCGGAGTCCAGGCCTTACGGAGTCTTGGCACCGCTCGGACGTGTGCATTTTTTCTCGGCGAGCGGCATCGAGGAGCAGTTTGGGCCGTCTTGCGAAGCACACGCGCGCGCGAAACACGGAACACTGCACGGGGTACGGACATCCGAGCGATGCCAGCGTTGCAGTGTTTGTGCGCACCGGGCGATGTCGCTCTCCACCCGTAAGGCTCTTCCGAACTTTTGAAACGAATGTTCTCGGCGCGAAGGCGAGAGCCACATTCTGAACAGGAGCCGCCCTTCACTCGTGATGCTCCTGCAAACTTGTACAAAACATGTGCGCGGCGCCTCGGCGAGAGCCACATTTCGAAAGCGGCCCGCCCTCCATCCGTGAAGCACTTTCAGAGTTCAAGTTCCAGGATCATAACCAGTGAGGAAGTCTCAGGCGAAACGCCTGGTCCGCCCTACCGACAAGTCTCGGGGTGCGACCGGGAAGAGTTATTTATAAGGACAAGGAACGGAGGGGGAGGCGGAGGAAGAGGAGGAGGAGGAGGAGGAGGAGGAGAAGGGGGAAGGGGGGGAGGAGGGAGAGGCGGATGAGGGGGAGGAGGGAGGAGGAGAAAGGAGGTAGGAGGAGGAGGAGGTAGGAGGAGGATGAGGAGGAGGAGGAGGAGGAGGAGGAGGAGGGAGGCGGAGGAGGAATTGATGATGATTATGCTGATGATGATGCTGACAATGATGCTGCTGATGATCATGCTGATAATGATGATGATGATGATGATGATGATGATGATGATGATGCTGCTGCTGCTGATGCTGATGCTGATGCTGATGCTCATGATGATGCTGCTGCTGTTGCTGCTGATGATGATGATGATTATGATGATGGTTTTGATGATGATGATGGTGAGTGATGATGGTGATGGTGATGGTGATGGTGATGATGCTGCTGCTGATGATATGCTGATGCTGATGCTGAAGCTGATGCTGATGATGAGGAGGAGGCGAAGAAGGAGGATGAGCACGAGGTCGAGGTTGATGATAAGCTTGAAGATGAGGATGTTGATGCTGATGATGGTGATTTCCATGATTATGATGATCATGATGATGTTGATGATGATGCTGTGGATGCGGATGAGGATGATGCTGAGGACGATGATGATAACGATCATGCTGCTGCCGATTATGATGATAATGCTGATTATGATGGTACTGATGACGATACTGATGATGTTGCAGATGATGGTGATGACGATGATGATGATGATGATGACGACAATGACGATGACGATGACTATGACGATGATGATGCTGATGATGAGGATCATGATGATGATGATGATGATGCTGATGGTGATGCTGCTGATGATGATGATGATGATGACAAAGAAGATGACGATGGCGATGACGATGACGATGATCATGATGCTGCGGATGATGACGACGATGGGGATGACGATGCTTCTCATGATGCTGATGATGATGAGGAGGAGGAAGAGGAGGACGAGGAGGAGGGGTAGGAGGAGGATGCTGACGAGGATGATGAGAATGATGAGGATAACATGGATGATGCTGATAAACGATGTGATTGTGAGGATAATGCTGATGATGACGATGTTGATGCTGATGATGCTGATGCTGATGATTATGATGATGATGGTGATGATGATGATGATGCTGATGATGATGATGATGATAATGATGATGCTGCTGATGATGCTGATGATGATGCTGATGCTGATGCTGATGATGATGATTGTGATTATGATAATAATGATGATGCTGATGATGATGCTGCTGATGCAGATGATGATGATGATGCTGATGATGATGATGATGATGAAGATGATGATGATGCTGATGATGATGATAATGATGCTGCTGATGATGCTGATGATGATGCTGATGCTGATGCTGATGATGATGATGATTGTGATTATGATAATAATGATGATGCTGATGATGATGCTGCTGATGCAGATGATGATGATGATGATGATGATGCTGATGATGATTATGATGAAGATGATGATGATGCTGATGATGATGATGATGATGATGATGATAATGATGATGATGCTGCTGATGCTGCTGATGTGATGCTGATGCTGATGTCTGATGCTGATGATGATTGTGTTATGATAATAATATGATGATGCTCTGATGATGATGCTGATGCTGTGAATAATGATGATGATGATGATGAGATGATGCTGATGATGAATGATGATGATGCGATGATGATGATTATGATGATGATGATGATCTGATATGATGATGATGATGATTATGATGCTTGATGTGATGATGATGATGAGGATGATGATGATGATATGATGATGATGATGATGATGATGATGATGATGATGATGATGATGATGAATGATGAGATGATGAATGATGATGATGATGATGATGATGATGATGATGATGATGATGATGATGATATGATTGATGATGATGATAGATGATGATGATTGATGATGATGATGCTGCTGCTGATGAATGATGATGATGATGATGATGATGAGATGAGGTTGATGATGAATGATGATGATGATGATGATGATGATGATGATGATGATGAGGATGATGATGATGATGATGATGATGATGATGATGATGATGATGATGATGATGATGATGAGGATGATGCTGATGATGATGGTTCGGAGGAGGAGGAGGAGGAGGAGGAGGAGGAGGAGGAGGAGGAAAGAAGGAGGATGAGGGGCGTGAACGAGTCGGGGATGGAGCCGGGAGCGTGCCGCGGGCAGCCAAGGTGCCGTCATCGCCCTCTTCCACATGCTCGTGATGCAGAGCGACAAGATCGGCGCGCTGAAGATGGCGCGACCGCCCGCCTCCTCCCACGCGCGGCCGTCGGCCTGCTTGGTTTCAACTGTCATGCGGGCCTCGTAACGTCCTCGCAGATCCATCTAGAGTGCATGAGCGTGCGCTACAGTGGGGGCGCGCATCAAGAAACCATATGCTTTTCGTCAGGATATCCCGGGTTTCT
The DNA here is from genome assembly GCA_963575745.1 of Prorocentrum cordatum. Lineage (NCBI taxonomy): Eukaryota > Dinophyceae > Prorocentrales > Prorocentraceae > Prorocentrum > Prorocentrum cordatum. The sequence goes on along the minus strand of CAUYUJ010021831.1, from coordinate 46,940 downwards.
GCGCGGTGACTTCCCGCAGCCGTTGAAGGAGCTGCTGCGGTCAGGGTGCTCTATGTTTTGCCTTCAGGTGCACCTCGCGCACGGGTTCTCAGGGTTGGGTTTCTTGCGAGGGCTTCTTGCGGCCGCGCCCGCACTGTAGAGTGCATGAGCGTGCGCTAGCGTCTGATAATCGACGAGACAGTGCCGGTGCAGCGTCGCCTAGCGTCGATTCAGCGTCGATGAGCGTCGGCTGGCGCTGTTCTGCGTCGACGAGCGGGGGGGCCAGCAAGACGGCATGGGAGGCCCCCATGAGTTGCGACAGGAAGCTTGTGCATCACGGGCCCGACGTGCTGATGTTTTCGTTCCCCTCACAGTTTTCGACTGTTCTATGAAAGCGGCCAGACACCGCCGCCCCATTGTTGTGCGCAGCGCGGTCGCTTTGATACAGCTCTTCGAAGACGTGAATCCTCCGACTGGACTTTGCAAGGGGCTTCTTGGTGTGTCTCTTGGGAGCCTCTTGGGGGCTCCTGGGGGCCTGTCGGGGCTGAAGGCTGGACTTTTCGGTCCCTGGTCCCCTTCTTGGGCCCGCTTGGGGTCGTTTTGGGGCCTGGGGCCATCTTGGGCGCCTCTTGGGCTGTCTTGGGGCCATGTTGGGCCGTCTTGTGGCCCTCTTGGAGGCTTCTTGGGCCGTCTTGGGGCGGTCTTGGGGACCTCCTGGGCCGTCTTATAGCGTTGGAAAGCCGAACAGGCAAGAAACGTCGCACATGCGAAACATGTATGTTTTCCAATAGGTATGGGACGACTTTGGCTTGTTGGGGCCTCTTGGAGAGCCTCTTGAGGCTCTCTTGGGGCTTTTTCGCGAATTCTGATGCCATCTGGAGGCTTCTTGCCGTCTTGAAACGATCCTTCGGCGACTCGGGGCCTCTTGGGCCGTGTAGGGGGCGTCCCCGCGTCCCAGCGCCCTCTTGGTGCGCTCGTGGAGCGGCCTGGGGAAGTCGGCCGGGCATCGATCAGGGTACTGTTCGTCCAGGGGTCCCCAGGGGCCGCCACGCGCCCGCGAACCACAAATCTTGCTAACCTGTTACCGGAGATCTTAGCACGCCTCTGGCCCGTTGGGCATGCGATTTTTTTGGTAGTTTTCGGCCCTCGTGTGCCCGCCGCCAAGCGACTTTCAGGAGAGGCGTCAGCTGATCCAGAGGTACAACCCTCGTAGAAACCGACCAGACTGAATACCTAGAGCTCATGGCCTTATTATGTAACCCTCGTGCGCCGCCGTGCGAACGTGCGCAAGGCCGTGCTTTTTCCTCGCAGCCATGACTTTCGGGGAACGGGTTTCACGCGGGAGTTCCACGCAAGTTTGCTTCCAGCTTGCAGCCCGCATGCCCGATGGCGACCAGCGGTCGGCAGACTTCGTCCAGGGGGTATCTGTGTCTCCGGAGATGCAACCCTCATGTGGTGCCAGGCACATCGGAGATTTAGAAATCATGTTCGGGAAGGTTCATGGCCCATGAGGTGTAATATTTGTCATGCTGCACCGCGGCTTCGAAGCTCAATCACCTGTGCTCCTCGCAAGCGGCTTGCTGAGTCCACTGGCCACTGCCTGTCAAGACAGGCGACGTCTTGATTTCCTCAATACGCGGCCCCTGAAATTCTCGACGCTTTCCCCAGGGCCAGTTTTCATTCCGAGTAGTCTTTTCACGGATTCGAGGCCTGGCGAGGCCCCCTGGGGGCCCATGGTGGCTGAGACATTTCCGTCGAGATTTTTCTAGGCCTCCCACATGGGGTCGGAGGATCGCGCCGCATCGCCGATGCATCGGCGATGCGGCCGATGTGGACCCCGATCTTCTCCAGCCCGACGTCGCCGATGAAGGATCGCCGATGCATCGCCGATGCATCGCCGATGCATCGGCGGTGCGGCGCGATCTTGCGCTCCCATCTACTCGGAACCCCTTTGGGATGCATTCATATTTTTCACGACGCGATCATGTTTTAGTTGGGCTCGGCAACGGTCGGCGGCGAGCCCAGGGAGGAAGTGAGAAGGGGCGGGCCTCCTCAGAAGGCTCGAATGTCCCTCAGCCTTCTGCGAAGTTTTCTAAGCCTTCCCCGAATACACAGGAAACCTTTCAGAAGGCCAGAGGCCTTCTGAAGCCCCGCCGCCTTCTGAGAAGGCCTTCTCTTTCTCACTTCCCCACTTCGCTCGCAGCCGAAAGAGCCCATCTTCCCGCGCCGCTGTGGCGTCGGCCACACCCGCGACCTCCGAGTGGCCCTCGGCAGCGCAGATAGGGCGCGCCTCGGAGCGTGGTCGGCCAGCCGGCTGGCGCCGCCGCCCAGGCAAGAGGCATGGTTTTTTGTAGAGAGTAGGGCCTCCCATATGGGCCTTGGCGACGGGACGGGGTGGGCACGAGCGGGCATCATAGCCGGGTCAAAATTTCAGCCGAGGCATCATATAGCCTCACCATTGACGTTTTAGGCCGATCCACTCACGGGTCCACTTCGAGTTCTTGCACCCTCGATTTCATGACAGTCGGGGCCCTGAAGAAGGTACCCTTTTCGTTGGGGAGGGGCTCCGTGCTCCTTAAGTGTTTCGCAGCTTGCCTTGGATGTTCCTTAGGTTTTCGGTACGAAATCGAAGTTCAACTTATGGAAAATAGGGGCCTCGTTCCTTATTTAGGGTTCCTTAGGTCAACACCTCGACTGTACATGCGCAGCATGCTTTCCCCTCGCGCTGCGAAGCAACCTCGACGGGAGGTTTTTTTCGCCATCTCTTCGGCTTCTATGGGCAGGACGAGAGACCGGCCCCGGGGGGAAGGGAGTCCGGGCTTCTGGGGGTCGACGCTGTAAGAAAATCGACTAGACGTAAGAGTGACCTTTCGCCGGAGTGGCCTTTGGGTGCGGGCACAGATGGGTCCCCCGATGGCTGAGAACGAAGCATGCGCAGCGGCTTGCGCGCCCAGGTTTGGTCCCCCCGCGGCTCCCGAAAAGCCGCGCACCAGAGGTCACTCTTACCCAGGGTCACTCCTGCGTGGAACCGAGAAAACACGACGTCGGGAATCTGTGGGGTCGGAGCAGATGGGGTCGGAGGATCGCGCCGCATCGCCGATGCATCGGCGATGCGGCCGATGTGGACCCCGATCTTCTCCACGCCGACGTCGCCGATGAAGGATCGCCGACGTCGCCGATGCATCGCCGATGCATTGCCAGTGCATCGGCGTTGCGGCGCGATCCTGCGCTCCCATCTACTCGGACCCCCTTTGGGAGGCCTGTCTATTTTTTCACGACGCGATCATGTCTGTGTTCGGCTCAGCAACGGTCGGCGGCGAGCCCAGGGGGGGGAGGGAGAGGGGGGAAGTGAGATGTGGCGCGACCTTCCGACCCCATCTAGTCCGACCTCATCAATGAGGCCTCAAGTTGGAGTCGAGATGTCCCGATGGAAACGGGTCATAGACCCATGGGCTTTCCCCAGCTCCGTGGAGGGACAGTCAGGTGAGCCTTGCACCAGCAGGTGCGTGAGCAGAGAGCAGAGCATGAGCCAGCATGTCTTTGGCAGTGTGGCCAGACCTTGACCACGCGCCCTCGCTCGCTCCCACTCGCGAGCTGCACGGCTCCCACTCGAGGAGCAGCAGACCGCATGACCATAACTTCTCGGCGGTCCGCGCGGACCTCTTGGATCGGCGCCGGGCCTCCCTCCTGGCACATGTGGCGCCGCCCTTAGGGCGCGCTCCGCGCTTCAGGGAAGAGGGTCCAGCACAGGTCCAAGAGATCCGTGCGGACCTCCGAGAAATCATGCTCATGCCGCTTGTTGCTCCTCCATTCGTAGACCCCAGAGATTTCCCAAGTTCCAGTTCCTGGGTATTTTTGTTCAAGGTCCAGAGGCCCGTGGAAGGCTCCTGGGGTGCGAATGCGGTGAAGACTTCAGGACCCCCATCCTCCGGGCCCCGCATCCACCACTCTGGATTGTTTTGTAAGAGTTGTACTATCGCCTGCACGGCGGCCACATTCTGGTGCTTGGAGCCCCGCGTGGCCCCGCAGCCGCGCCTGGGGCTCACTGGCGACTGCTCTTGCCCATGGCGCCCACGCGGGACACACCTTTTACAGCTGCGCTCTTGGCTTTGACCCGGCCACGCTCCGATGTCTTAAGCGTCTTCTGTGCGTAGCAAGCAAGCCTGCTGCCATGGCGCCCACGCGGGGCACACTTTTTACAGCTGCGTTCTCGTCTTTAGGCCGGCCGCGCTCCGATGTTCTGGCCACAACGGCCTCCTGGGCACCCCTCACGAGGCCCAGAGGGCCCCAGGGGATCAAAATGACGCGAGAAGCTGAGGGCACCAGGGGTCACGAACACCTTTCCAACCCCCGACAAAAGCGAGCGGGGTTCAGCGGCCATCCTTCAGGACAATAATCGGCAGGACATGCACTTGTTAACTTGAGAGGCCACCGCTTTGTCCACGGTCCGAAACGGGTCTTTTCGCAGTTTGCTGTTGTCCGGTTCTCTGTTGCATTTTGTTGGCTCAAGTTCGGCTACAGTGTTCTTGTACACCAAGTTGAGCCAAGGGGCTGCGTCGTGCGTGTCGCTGCCACCTCGATTTGGAGCCATGGCGATGGTATTCCCCGCAAACCAAGCTATCGTCGTCGGCGGAGGTTTGGCAGGCGTGTCCGCAGCTAACACGGTTCTCGAGTGCGGGGGCAAGGTCGTTTTGGTAGACAAGTCTTCTTTCTGCGGCGGCAATTCGACAAAGGCAACCAGTGGCATCAATGGTGCGGAGACGAAGACGCAGAAGGCGAAGGGCATCCAAGATTCCCGCGACCTCTTCACCAACGACACCTTGAAGGGTGGGGCCAAGCGTCCAGAGCTCGCCAAGATCCTTTGCTGGAACAGTGGCGCTGACGTGGATTGGCTCGTCGACAAATTCGACCTGGACCTGTCCCTCGTGGCGCGCCTCGGTGGTCATTCGGCGCCGCGCACTCACCGTGGTGCTGAGCGCTTCCCCGGCATGACCATCACCTACGCCTTGATTCAGATGCTTGAAAAGGTTGCAGAGAAGACAGACCGTGCCCGCATCATTACCAAAGCTTGCGCCCATAAGCTGTTGACCAACACGTCGGGGGGCAAGCTTTCCGTAGTGGGCTTGATCTACTCCAAGAATGGTGAGGACTTCAAGGAGTTCGGCCCCGTGATCCTGGCCAGCGGCGGCTTCGGCGCCGACTTCACCACGAACTCGCTGCTGGCGCAGTACCGCCCCGACCTCCTCCACTTGCCTACCACCAACGGCGAGCACTGCACCGGCGACGGTATCAAGATGGGCGAGGCGATCGGCGCACGGACCATCGACCTGGAATGGGTGCAGGTGCACCCGACTGGACTGGTGAAGCCCGACGATCCCGATGCAAAGATCAAGTTCTTGGCTGCAGAGGCTCTGCGCGGCGTGGGCGGGCTCGTGTTCGACGCCAACGGCAAGCGCTTCGCGAACGAGCTGGGCCGCCGCGATTACGTCACTGGCGAGATGTGGAAGAACAAGCCGCCGTTCCGCCTCTGCCTGAACAAGGCGGCCTCCGACGAGATCAGCTGGCACTCGTGGGCGAAAAGTATGTTCGTATGCGTGGTCTCGTGAACTGGGCCCCTGGGCTGCGACCCAGATACGGGGCGTTTTTTCCAGGATGCCCTGCGCGGAACCTATCCGTGCGACCGTGTATCCGCTCGATCGCGCTCGGAATCCGGATCGCGAGGGTGTGGATACGGACATTTTCGCCTCTCGTGAGGCACTGCAAGCATTACACTGGCCGCGGCGTCATGAAGTTCTACGAGAACGGCGAGGCCCTCGCCAAGGACATGGGGATCCCTGTGTCTGTGCTCGAGGAGACCACTGAACTGCACTACCAGGCTGCGAAGAAGACTGAGAAGGACCCGGACGGCGGCTCCTTCCCTGCCTACCCGTCTGGCAAGTCTTGGGATGAGCCCAGCGGCAAGACGGGCTCGGGCAAGAAGTTCTATCACAACATCATTCCGGGATCCGCCGTGAAGACCCAGCCGTTCTACGTCGCCATCATCACCCCCGTCATCCACTACTGCATGGGCGGCCTGGAGGTGGACGTCGACTCCGCGGTGCTGGACACGAAGACCGGCAAGGCCATCCCGGGTCTCTATGCCGCGGGCGAGGTGGCTGGCGGCATCCATGGCAACAACCGACTGGGCGGGAACTCCTTGTTGGACTGCGTCGTCTTCGGCCGCGTCGCCGCCAAGGCCGCGTGCAAGTACACGTTCGGCGCGGACAACAAGTACCGCCTGTGCCCCGTCCCGAAGGAGATCAAGGAGCTCGCGTAGTGTGAGTGCGGCGTGCTGTGGGTGCCGCCTCTCTATCCTCGGGGGCGCTCCAGGACGGGGGGTCGGGACCAGGGGGGCGTGGGCAGCGTGCCCGTGGCCCCTGGCATCCTTCAGAGACCACGGCCCGCTCCTCTCCTCTCTCCGTGGCTGCCCCGCCCCCCGCCCCCCCCTTCGAGCGCGCACACGCCTCGGGCCACGGTGCGCCAGCCCCACTGCCCGCCCTCTGCGGCGCACCCCCGACTTCCCGCCTCCGCGCTCCCTTCCTCTCCCTCCGTTCGGGGGAGCGTAAGACCTGGGTTTGCCAGGACTCGGGTTCGCCATCGTTTTTTGACGACCGCGCCTCGTCAAACTGCAGGCTCGGCCTCGTCACTTTTTTGACGATCTCGTCGGGGATTTCCGAGTCCCCTGTACCCAGGTCTTACGTCCCCCTGATCCGTGGCCCTCCTGCGCAAGTCGTGTCGGAGGGCATCGGCTCCACGGGGAGCGCAGGCTCGTCGTCACGATCACGCGTCAGCGGCAGGCTGCGATGCTGCTCTGGCGCCGGCGGGGTGCCTGGCCCCGCGCGTCGCGGGCCGGGCCTCCTGCCCACCGCTCTCGCCTGGGAGCTTTTTGGCGCGCTCTTCGTTTTAAGTCGGCCCCGTCCTCTACAGGGGAAATGTGCAAGAATAGTCCCAAACTCGTCTGGGGACCACGTATTTTTTTGTATTTCCGAGCATTCGGGGAGTATTTTTTTGGAGTATCTCTAATTTGTCGCCAGAGAGTCCCCTGTGGGGGGACGGGCCCGACCCTACTCCAGATTTCGTAATACAAGGGAGGGGGCCTGGACCCTCCAAGACAAGCCACTTCAGCCCTCCCCCGTGGGGGAACCCTCCCGAACATCGTCCCCAGACCCCCGAGGCCCTCCAGGATAGCCCTGGAAGAGACCCCCCCCCAAAAGGAGACCCCCCTTCCCTTTGTTACGAAATCTGGAGTAACCTTAGTTTGAATGGTCCGCCCTCTACAGGGGATCTATATATATATATATATATATATATATATATAGGCAAGAACAGTCCCAACATCGTCTGGGGACTCTGTTTCTGCATATCCGAGCATTCGGGGAGGCCTTTCTCGAGCATCTCTAACTTTTCGTCAGAGATCCCCCTGTGGGGGGACGGGCCCGACCCTACGCTTCGTTTGAACGGCCCGTCTTCGGCGCGGCGCCGGCCGCGCTCCGAGGGCCTGCGGTTGGCGCCCGCCGCAGGGCGCCGCTCGCGGGCGGCGCCCGCGGGCTCCGCTCGCGGGCGCCTCGCCGGCCAGGCCTCGCGGAGCGCACGGGGAGGGGGCGGTCGCCCTCGCCCCGCCAGTGGTGAGGCGGGCCTGTGCCCCTGCAGGGGGAGTATAATTCAAGAAGAGTCGACGAAATGCTCTGGGGGCGATTTTCTGGGCTGTACTTTGGCCTTTGGGAGTGTGCTTATGTATATGTATATATATATATGTGTGTATATATATATACATATATATATGTATATATATATATATATATATCTATATGTATTGCATTTTTCGCCCAAGCTCCGCCTGTAGGGGGACATGCCCGACCTGAGGTCAGTTGCTGGCAGCCAGCGTGGAGCGCCGGTCGTCGGAGGGCCCGGGCCGAGCCTGCCAACTCGCAGGGTGCCAGCGACACAGAAATGGCCGCCTGATCCTCAGCCTCGACCGTATGTGTGTACGTCGGCAGGTCTGTATGTCTGTACAAACGCACGCATGTGTGTACTGACACACACACACACGTGCTTTCCATTGTATACATATATATATATATATGTGTATGTATGTACTTACGTACATACACGTGTGTTTACATGTGTATGCATCTGCATAGGAATGCATATCTGTAAATACGTGTTCGCGGCCCAACGGGCCAGAGGCGTGCCAAAAAGCTAACATTTCTGGTAAGAATTTGAGAATGTTTTCTAGTTCGCGCGAGCGTGGCGGCTCCTGAGGGTGCCCCGACGAAAAGTACCCTGGCAGGGTGGCAGCAAGTCCCGGCAGGTTCTTGGCAGGTGTTCTTGGCAGGTGTTTCTGGCAGGGTCAGGCCAGAGATGCAGGAATTCTTGGGCGCGGCCTAGGGGGCTACCAGAGCGCCCCAATGAGGCGCAAAATGGGTGGCAGGCCCCACGACCTCAGGCCAAGAGCGTTCCAATATTGCCCACGTTGGTCCCAAGACGGGCCAAGAGCACCCAAAACGCTCCAGGAGGGTTCCAAGAGGAATTCTAGAGGCCCCGAAAACGCAAACATCATTAATTTGGCGTGGGTTTTCGGACGATTCTGGCAGTACAGCCTTTTCGAGCTGCCGACCGCCCTGGACGGCCCAAGAGGCCCCACGGTCGCTCCAAGACAGCCCAACAAGCTTCCAAAAGGGCCTCCAGATGGCCAAAGATGACCTTGAGAGCGGCCCAAGAGGCCTCCAAGACGGGCCCAGGATGGCTTAGACCCCCAACAGGACCCCAGGAAGCCCCAAGAGGTTCCCAATGAGCGCCCAAGAGGACCCTCACGAGCCTCAAACCTGTTCCTCAGAGGCTCCCGGGAGCCCTCCGAGGAGGCCCCAAGAAGCATCCATGAGGACTCTGACCCACAACACAGGTACGTCTCGACACTCTGCTGGAGCTCTCTTGAGCCATCTTGGTGCCTTCTGGGGCAGTCGATCGGCTCTCTTCGACAGGATGGAAGCCACATCTCCAAATATCTCCTCGAGGACATTCCTGCCTGCCCTACCGTTTCCCCTGGGCACGAGCACACCACCACGCAGCCACAGTGATGCCAAGCAGGCCAGCGGAATGAGCGAAGTGATTAAATATGATGGCCTTCGGCCCATCCCGCCACCGTGCCTGGGCTATGGGTATGAAGCCTATTGGATGTTCGTTGGGATCTCGTGAGGGGCCTCTTCATGGGCCTCTTGGAGGCAGTTTTGAGGCCTCTTGAGGGTCGTTTGGAGACCTCTTGGGGCCTCTTTTGGGCCTTTGGGGGGCCCCACTCTGACAGGGGGGCCTTCCAGGAGGATCCATGGGCCTCCAGGAGTGCGAGAGAGAGGACGGCCCAAACCGCTACCGTCGGGGAAAGACCGCGCGCTTCCGTCCCCACCTGGCCCCCCTCCCCCTCGTGGGGCTCGGCCAGAGGGTCGATTGAGGATGTTTCGCAAAGGCGCAGCAAGTAAGTTCATCCTCGGGTCTGATAGGCTCGGGGGGGAATGCATCGACCCCCGATCGCCCTTTCCTCGCTCATAGGGGGACCGATGGCCCGCCCCGCCTGGGAACTTTCGATTTCGCTATCGGGGGCCTGTCGCCGACCCATCGGCGATGCAACGCCAGCTCTCCGAGGCGGGAATTTGTACATGACCACCGCCTGGAGGGTCAGTTTTCGGAGCCTCGGCAGGCGGTGGATATGAACACCTTCGGGGGGCCCCCGGGGGCCGAAATGTATCCATGTCCACCGCCCGCTGGGGCACCAGGAGACGTCGGTTCCCAGGCGGTGGATCTGGAGAAATCCCCGCCTCGCAAGTTCAAGGTCGGTATGTCCCCCCTGAGCTGGTCCCCCCCTCTCGTTCACCCTCACCCCACGGGGGCCAGAATCCAAGCCGACTCTCGGACGTCTGACATTCGGCCAAGGACACGTCGGCACCACCCGCACCTGGGGCCCGCCCTGCCGGATTGCCGCGACCCTGCCGCGCCCTGTCTGCGGCGGTGCGTCGCGGCCCACGGCGGTGACACCGCGCAGTCTCCGTGAGGACGCGCCATGGATGGGCGGCGCAAGGCGCTCGAAATCCGAGCATCGCCGGGCTATATACGGCAGGTCTGCGTCGTGTGGACTCGCCGCGACCCCGCCGCGGGCGTTCGGGTTGAGCGCCGCCAGTGGCCCAGCATCGGCCCAGCATGGAACGATCTGGCGATTGAAAAGCCGCCGACCGTTCAGGGTGAAACGATCCATGCAGCGTCAGAAGCCAGTGCTGGGGTCGTCACGACACGAACCCGCCGCAGGTGGGGTGCTGTCGGTGTAGTCTTCGGCCCGGGCATGACTCGGTCGGACTCGGACAGGTTTGCGCTGTGGGCCCGTCGCCTCCACAGGGGGCGGCGCGCTCGCGGAGCAAGCTTGCCGTGCAAGCGCGAACCTTGTCGTGGCCCGGCCTTGCCTCTCGGGTCACGGCATGCCGCACACACGTGAGGCACTCCAGAGAGGGCCTCGCCCTCGAGGATCGAAGGATGCGTGATTGGCTCGTTGAGCACCGCAAAGCGGCCGTATCATGGTCAAAACGCATGGACACAGAAAGCCGATGTTGGGCACAAGTGGCGTGCAATTGGGAACCGTTCGATTGTACCAGAAGGCCGGAATGTCCCCGGAAAAGATGGGCGGATGCTGTAAAGGCTTTCCAGAACGACGAGAAGTGAGTTTTCCACCTGCCGGCGCCGAGGCGCCATCGCGCCGTCCACCCTTGGACCGGCCCCCGGGCTGCAGTGGCGTGTGTCTCTCTCTCTCTCTCTCTCTCTCTCTCCTCGGTGGAACGCGGCGGAAGGGCGGCGGAGGTTGGCGGATGTAACACGAGGGCAGCTCCGCCGGCGGAAGGCCAGCGGAAGCCGGTGGGAGGTAACATCGGCTTCACCCCAACATGCTTATACTATATTCGGGGGTGGGCAGGCCTCCTACCCTGACACGTCGATTAGATGAGTCTTGGCCAGGCTTCTTACACAGGCGAGCTGATTGAACTGCCCCCAGAGCTCGATTCCGATTCCGATTCCTCCCTCCTCTTCCTCCTCCCTCCTCCTGCTCCCTCCTCCCCCCTCCCTCCTCCCTCCTGTTCCCTCCTCCTCCCTCCCTCCTCCCTCCTCCCTCCTCCCTCCTCCCTCCTCCTCCTCCTCCTCCTCCTCCTCCTCCTCCTCCTCCTCCTCCTCCTCCTCCCTCCTCCCTCCTCCCTCCTCCTCCTCCTCCTCCCTCCTCCTCCTCCTCCTCCTCCTCCTCCTCAATCCTCCTCCTAAATCCTCCTTCCCTCCTCTCCTCCTCCTCCTCCTCCTCCTCCTCCTCCTCCTCCTCCTCCTCCTCGCCCGCGAAGGCCTTCTACCGCCAGAACGCCCCGAACATCACCTCCCTCTTTGCCACGGTGCTGGTCTTCTTCGTCGTCATCTACTTCCAGGAGCCCCCTCGGCGGAGGAGGAGGAGGAGGTCACGGCGACGCCACGGCTGCCCGTACCCCGTCGCCGTGGTCAGATTCGCCTCGAGATCCTCGCCAGAGCTATTCTTCCTGGAAGAGGTCCGAGGAGCAGCGGTACATGTCGTCTGTTTTTCGGGAGGGGGGAAACACACCGACACAATAATCGTCGATTCCGAGGGAAATATGTGGGAAAACACAGGAAGTGGTGGGGGGGAAGACGAAGACTGAGAAAAACATGTCAGGAAGTCGCGTGGGATCCTGGGATTCGTGCGCATTCGTTTGTGTGTGGCCCTGGGCCCCTTCATTGTTGTCCCCTCAGAGCCGCGACTGAAGAAATATAATTCCTTTGTTTTCTTTCGGACTGCCGCAGTGGTCACACGGTGCCGCACTTTTTGTTCGCCTGGTGCTGAAGCCGCCTGCCTCGGAGACCCCACAAAAAGAGGCCGCGCGTGCGACAGCGTGCACTCCTGCGCCAAGCCCGAGAAGAGAGTCACGTCGTACAGTCGGGTCGCTGAAGAAGGAACCCTTTTTCGTTGGGGAGGGGCTCCGCGTTCCTTACATGTTTTACAGTTTGCCCTGCGTTTCCTTAGGTTTCCCATGGGAAATCGAAGTTTAAATGATGGGAAGAAGGGGCCTCGTTCCTTATCTAGGGTTCCTTAGACGTGCCCCCCCCGAGTCGTGCCGCCTCCCCCCCCCCTCCCCCCCGAGACGTGTCGCTGCCCCATCCTTCAGGGTCGGTCCGGCGGTGCTCCTGCCCCTCCTCGGCCTGTCGGCCGGACCCCGCGCGCGGGGGGTGGGGCGCGGGCAGAGCGCGACGCGTGGGGGGGGGGGCTCCTCCTCCTCCTCCTTCTCCTCAGGGCACGGGGCGAGGGGAGCGGGCAGCACAGGTCAGCGGTTCGAAGAGGGGGTCCTGATGTCAAGTCGGGCGTGTCCCTATACAGGGGGAATATCCCACAAATAGCAAAAATAGTCCGGAAACGATGTGTGGACTGTTTTTGAATATTTTTGGGGTCCCCTGCAGGGGGGCACGCCCGACTTAATCCTAATGGGTGGGGCGCTGATGATAGGAGGTGATTTAAGGCTGAATTTGCACTGGCAGAGGCACCTCGTCCTCGGGCCCCCATCCCTCACGACCCTGTCATTGGACAGCCGAAGAGGGGAGGGAGGGAGCAGCAGATCGGGGAACAACAACCGGCATAAACACAAAGTTCCAGAGCCCCGCGCGCATTTGCCGCCATGGGGCGAGACATGCGCGCTGAGCTCCGAAAGGTTCTGTGTGTGTGTGTGTGTGCCGTGTTTTGTTCATCTGGCAGAGGGGTCACGGAACTCTTCGTGACCCAAAATGGGGTTCAGTTGATTTGGAGCAATTGTGTTGCACATATATTGCGCCAGGGAATTGTAATGCATTGTAGTGCAACTGATGTAATGCACGCGAGATTCCAGCAATACGCTTGCGCACTGGAATGTGTCGTACACCCCAAATCTACTGCAGCCCCACGAATCTGTCGCGCAAAGTCTGCTGCACCACCCCCTCTTCGCTGGAACCCCTCTTTGGGTCAACCAGATGCACGAGGGCGAGAGGACGAGAGGGGTCGGGGGGGCGAGAGGCTCTTGGAGCCCTCTGAGGGCCCTCTTGGAGCCCTCTTGGGCCCCTGGTTGGCCCATGAGATGGCTCCAAGAGGGCCCTAAGAGGGCCCCAAGAGGGCCCCAAGCGGGCCCCAAGAGGGCCCCAAGAGGGCTCCAAGAGGGCCCCAAGAAGGCCCGGGGAATTATGTACCAACCCAGCGGCCGCTGGTACATAACCCTCGAACCCTCTTAAGGCCCTCTGAGGGCCCTCTCGGAGGGCGAGGGTGATCGGAGAGGTCGGGAAGGCGCGGGCGGGGAGGGCGGGAGGAGCCCGCGGGCGCCCCGGCTTCCCAGGTGGGGTCGGCGAGGCCGCGCGGCAGCGCCTCTTGCATTGGTGATATGCGGTGCGATCTGGAGCCCGATGTTTCGAGTAGGGGATCGACTAATATCTAAAAACGGTTTAAAACAATTATGACCCCCCCCCTCCCCCCTCCCCCCCCCTGGATCCCGACTGCCATTAATTCGCATCCGGATACCTATTTTTTATCTGTCCCCCGAATATATATATATATATATATATATATAAACAGTTTTATAGACATTACAGAATTGATGTACCCCAGAATGGATGGTTCCGCCGAGTCTACGGACGAACGCGTAGAATGCTTCTCAGATCTACGGGCCATTCTTCGCAGTTGTCGGAGATTGGGCGAACAAAGCAAGTTTGGGAGGAATCAATTCTGTAGTCGATCCCCTACCCGAATGTTTCTCCACCCTGGCGTCGCCAGTGCATCGCCGAGCAAGCGACGGAGGCGAAGCGTGTGAGGTCCAAGACAGCCCCTTCAGCTCTGGGCGTTTGGGCTCAGGCTTCGAGCTGGTTGAGATGGGGCAGCCGTCGATCCTGTGCCGCGACAGGTGCCGGGAGGCTTTCAAGATCTTGCTCGGTGAGCTTTCGCAGGCGGTGCGGCCTGATCTTACGACATCAGCTGCTCCGGCGCCACTCGGGCTGCCCCCACCCTCCCGATGCTCCGCCGACCCGGGCTGGGGAGCTGCTGCCTGGCAGTCCCCGGTTCGCGACACGGCCCTGGCTGGCCCAGGTCAGCGATTTGCCTTGGTCAGGGCGTCCCCCACCTTGGCCCCAGTGCAGGTCTCTGGGTTCTCATGCTCGAGGAATGATGACGGAGGACTTTGGGCGTTTCGGTCTTCTTCTCAAGCGGCGGGGAAGCTCCCAGAAGCCTCCTTCAGAGAGCTCCACAGAACTTGCGCGTCACGATCGAAGCTCAAGGATCAAGGTTTTGATGGTGGTCCGATCCTTCTGGGCCTCTCGGGCTCCCTTCGTTGCCATGGCCGGATTCTGCTTCGAAATTCTGGGCGGAACGCAGAGCAGGACATGTCGGGGGACAGACTTTGAGGGAGGAGGCCCAGATTTCCGGGCGTCTCGCGCAGATCTGGATGGTCGGCCTCTGGAAGTCTGGGCCCATGGAGGCTCGTGGCGGGCTGGACCTCGGGACCATCGACCAGGACAGCCCGCGAGGAGAGAAGCCAGCCCTCTCCAAGGTTAAAAGTCGGGCCTGTCCCCCTACAGGGGGAAAATCCAAACTAGTCAAAACATAGGACGGGGACGATCTTTGGGATTTTTTGAGCATTTCTGGAATATTGTCAGTGTTTTGTTGTTTTTTGTTTTTCTGTTTCCCCCCCTTTTTCGTTCATACCTCGACCAAAATCCCCCTGCAGGGGGACAGGCCCGACCTAACCCCCGAGGGCCGTGGGGGCAGGGCCGCGCACGGCCCGGGCTCCGAGAGCCGGCGCGGCACCGAGCCGAGGGCGCTCGCTGCGGCCTGCGGGGGCCGAGCCCGGGCCGCGGTCCTCCGCGGTGGTGCCCGGGCGGCGGCGGCGACAGCGCCCGGCGGCGAGTCTCGGGGGAGTTTTGCTCGGGGAGGGGCAGACCTCCTCCTCCTTTTCCTCCTCCTTTTCCTCCTCTTCCTCCTCCTCCTCCTCCTCCGGGCGTGGGGGAGCGCCCGCACGTGCATCGGGTTGACCCCCAAAGTCAATCAATGGATTATGATCAATGGGTTCTGATGCTCCAACCTACTTTAGCCTTGATCACCAGGAAGAATTTCGAGCGCCCCAAAAAGTACTGAAACTCAAGGTGCGGTGGTGACAACGCCCGGCGGTGAGTCTCGGGCGAGCTTTGTGCGGGGACGGGCAGACCTCCCACCCTGACACCTCGATATGAAGGAATTGGCCGTTGTCGGTTCGCGAGAGGGCGTCGCGGCCGTCGTTTTTGCGGTTCCAGGTCCGTCGGTTTCGGTCCCAGGTCGTATTATCGTATTCACTAAGGGGAGGTCTACTAAAGGGAGGTTTGTCCAACGCCGATTTGTGGATGTCGCTCAATGGAGAGGAAGCATGCTGCCGAATAATTCCCAGGCGTATAAAACATGTTTCAAACATTTTTTTAATCTGTAAAACATGTTTGAAACATGTTTAGAACATGTTTTACACAGTTTAAACACATGTTAAATTCAATGATCGGATTGTTAGAGCGTTCATTGTCATGGCATCCACCAGACGAGTTGGTGTCACCACCCCGCTTGGGGACTCGTGTTTTTTCGATCACGTCTCGGACGCTGGTGGGTCCAGGAGTCACAGGTCAAGGGAGGAACAACCACCCGGGCCGGACAATCGGCGTTTGTCAAACAGCCTTGCCCTGTTCAATTCCCTCAGTGGGGGCGTTTAGTAAACGGCTTCGCGTGTCGGGGTGGTTATATGGGGGTGAATTTATTGCCCTCTAACAAGACCCGGCGGTGACCCCGTGTTCCGAAACCTGGCGGTGTTTTTTCGGGGGTTCCAGGTCACCACCTGACGTCTCACAATTCGCTTTGGGTGTTCCCAAGATCCCAACCGATCCAAACACGATCCGATTCCATTCCGCGGTGAGCCATCGGGGGCGGCAAAGAGTGGGATGATGACTGCGGTAGGGGCACGCATCAAGATGCCATATGCTTTTCGTCAGGGTATCCTGGGTTTCATCGCTCCGCGCGCTGCGCGGTGACTTCCCGCGGCGGTTGAAGACGCTGCTGCATTCAGGGTTCTCTGGGCTTCCCCTCGGGTGCACCTCGCGCACGGGTTTTCAAGGTTGGGTTCCTTGCGAGCGTTTATTGCGGCCGCGCTCGCACTGTAGGGAGGGATGGCGGGGGGCCACGATATTTCCCCAGATCTCATCGGGCCTCTTCTTGTTTCATTACGTCCCCGCCCCCCCCCCTGGGCCGCGCACGTGCCGCCGGCCATGATTTGCACCACCCCCCTCTTGGACGCCCCCGTCTTGGCCGCCCCCTAACTCAGGCGCGATCCGATGGGTTCCCGACCCGATCCGATTTCGCGGTTCGATCCAGTGCAGGCCTTTGCTTCCAGAGCTCTCGGGGCCCTCGCGATGGAGCAACAACATTTTTGTTGTCGGCGGCGAGGCAGAGGCGGTCCGCTCCAGCGTGTGTCGATTTGGGGCAACCGAAGGGCTGATCAGCCGGCGTGCAAGAGAGGGAAAAGGAAGGACGTGATGGAACAAGAACACGGCACCTGATTCACCGAGCGCGTTCCACTCTTCGCAAAGTGCTTACTTGCAAATGTCCGAACAACACATGCCTGCTTCGATGTGATGTATCGTAGATCTTCCACGGCGAATCCAGGCCATTTGCGAGTAGTCACTTGGCGAGTCGTGGAACGCGCTTGTCTACTGACATTCTGGGGGTCGGTGTCGGTGGGGGGGCGCGAGGGCTTCCGCGTGGACCTGGCCGTGAAGTACCAGAAGATTCGCGGGCAGATGGGCTCGTACCCCTGGCTGGCTCTCTCTGGCTCTCGGTGAGGGTAGAAGGGAGGGTAGAAGGAACACAGACATACATATATCCGTAAGGGCTTCGCCCCATGCCGCCAGCCCCCTGTCTCGGATAATGGGAGATGCAAAGGCTAAATCATGAGCCGAATTTCAGAAATGTAGCACATTCCTGTGTTTTCGGACCCTGACCCCGCCGATCTGCGTGAGGGGTGTCATCGAATTTCAGAACTGTGGCAAATCCTAAACGTTTTTGGACCCTGACCCCGCCGATCTGCGTGAGGGGTGCCACCGAATTTCAGCAATGTGGCGAATCCCATGTGTTTTTGGACCCTGGCCCGCCCGATCTGCGTGAGGGGTGCCATTGAATTTCAGAAATGTGGCACATCCCATGTGTTTTTGCACCCTGACCCCGCCGATCTGCTTGAGGGGTGGCACCGAATGTCAGAAATGTGGCAAATCCTGTGTGTTTTTGGACCCTAGCCCGGCCGATCTGTGTGAGGGGCATCACCGAATTTCAGCAATGTGGCACATCCCATGTGTTTTTGGACCCTGGCCCGGCCGATCTGCGTGAGGGGTGCCACCGAATTTCAGAAATGTGGCAAATCCCGTGTGTTTTTAGACCCTGACCCCGCCGATCTATATGAGGGGTGATAATTTTTACCCACCCCAGCAATTCAGAGCACACGCTGAGGGCGTGCTAAACCTGCCCGTTTGGGTCTCCCCCCCCTCGCGCGGTCCATCAACAAGGAACAGTAATCAGCAAGAAGCAGAAGTGTAACGGTGGAAACTGGAAGCTGCAACTGATACAGGAAACTGCGAAGCTTCGGCCTACAGCCTGGTGGCCCCACAAGGGGGCCAGCGGATACAGTGGGGGCGCGCATCAAGAAGCCACTTGCTTTTCGGAAGGGTATCCTGGGTTTCTTCGCTCCGCGCGCTGCGCGGTGGCTTCCCACAGCCGTCGAAGAAGCTTCTGCGTTCAGGGTGCACCGGGTTTGCCCTCAGATGTACCTCGCGCGCGGGTTTTCAGGGTTGGGTTTCTTGCGAGGATTTCTTGCGGCCGCGCCCACACTGTATACATAGATGTAGTGACAGAGAGAGAGAGAGAGAAACAAACAACGAGTGCAGAAGAGAATGAGAGATGTAAGGCGAGGGGGCGAGGTCGTTGTTGGCACACTTTCTGGCCCTGGGCGAGCGATCAAACAAGTAAGTGCAATGAGAGCAGCTCCGCCTGGGTTATCATCCTTCTTCCCCTTCGCCTTTTTCCGCTTCTCGCCCCCTCTCCTGCCGTTACCCTCTCTTCTTGTTTTCCGCTGCGCTCAGCTCCTCCTACACCATTTCCAGATATCACGCCTTAAGTTCCAGCAATTCACCCCTGTACTTTGATATGCTCATTGGTGTCATTTCGCCCCCCCATCAGCATCATCATCCACTGTTTCATCCATTGTCTTCCTCTCCGCTTCATCGTCCAGCTGCCTGCGGAACGTCCCGTCACAGTGCCAGCCCAGCAGCTTGGCTGACGACTTTTTGCGGGGGGGCGCACGGGAGGCCTTATTATCGTGTGACACCTTGTGTCCCGAGGCTTGGAGTCCCTGGCATCGCTCGGGCGTGTGCATTTTTTCTTCGGCGAGGACCATCGAGGAGCATCCTTGAACATTTGGCGAAACAACCACGCACGAAACCGAAAAAAGCACAGGGAATGGACGTCCGAGCGATGGCCAGAGTCCTGTTGGCCACTTTTGGCCTCGCCGGGGCCCTCCTGGGCCGCCTTGGAGCTCTCTCGGGCCGCCGGGGGGCCTTTCTGGGCCGCCTGGGGGGGCAGCCGTGCGCTCGCCGTGGGGGCCGTCTTGAGGTCGTCTGTGCCGTCGAGAGGCTCCCTGACGTGGTCGTAGGTGCCTCCGAGGGCCCTCTTGGGCCAGCCTGTGGCTGTCTTCTGGCCTGTCTGGGCTGCCTAGGAGCCATCCTGGGCCGTCCTGAGGCCGTCTTGGAGGACTGTTTGGCCGTCTCGGGGGCCTCAGGGCAGTCTGGAGTTGAAGGGAGCCCGAGAATGTGAAGCCGCCCGAGTCTTTGAAACAAGTATAGGGGGCTCCATGATAGTGGCCTCTTCGGGCCCTGATCACTGGGGGTCCTCTTGTCCAACTCTTGGGCCGTCCTGGGGGCCTCGCAGGCCGTCGTGAGGTCATCTTGGGTCGTGGGTGCCTCGTGGGCGGTCGTGAGGCCATCGTGGGCCGTCCTGGGGGCCTCGTGGGCCGTCGTGAGGCCATCTGGGGTCGTCCTGGATCCGCGCTGTTTCGCGGGAGTTCGGGGGACGGCGCGCGCAAGTGGGTGCTGCCAGGGGAGGGGGCTGGCAAGGGAGGGGGGGTCGTCCCCTGGGAGGCTTGCAGAAGCCGTGCCAGGCAGCACGTGGCAGTGCAACATGCCTCAACTCAGAGCGTGAATGACCTGCCCCGCTTTCGCTTCCAGGCAGAACCAGGTCATACCACGCGCCTCCTCGTCACGCGGCCTGACCAGTACAGGCCGTAGTTTTGGCACCGCTTGGTATCTCTTGGAAGCGAGGGTGGTCAAAAGCGAGGTAGGTTTGTTTGCCCCCTATCAACGTGCCAGGGGACACGGTGGCGGACCGCGTACGTGGGAGCCAGATTCTCCCATTGGAAAGAATGCCTGACCACGCCCTTTCGTGCATCGTCTGCTTGCTCTTGCCTGGCCCACTCCCTTCCGCGTTATTGCTTGCGAGGGTCGTTTCTGGAGTCCACCAGGTATCCGATCAAGCTGTTTTACACATCCAATATTCCAATTATCTTGCAGACCGCCCTGGTTTCTAACCTGTACTTCTTCTCCCAGCTTCTGCACAAGCGCTTCAAGTCCAACATGCTGGAGGGGAGTCTGGGCTGTTCAGAAGAAGACGGGGCAGGATACGCGACATTAGTTGTATGCCACCGTCCCGCTCGGGCTTCCCCCTTGCTCATGCGATAGACGTGCTGGATGAAGGAAGGAGCTCTACCCCTCTTGCACCCCGGTGGTGTGGAACAATCTTTGTCCTGTCGGAGGCGATGCTCTTGTGAACTGGGCTCTTCCCCTCCCCGCTCCTCTTCCACGTGCCTCTCCTCTCGCTGGTTCTCCCGGAGCTTGCTGGGTGCCACGCGCCCCCCGAGAACCTCTCCAGATCACCTCCTTGAGACCTCGGGGACCCCCTCGCTAGACCTCGTCCTCTGTGTCCTCCTGCCCCTTCCCTCCTCCCTCCCCCTCCTGGAACCTGCTTGGCTCTGAGCGGCACGTAGCGCTCTCCGTCCCCCATCCCTCGACCTCTCACTCTTTGCCTTCCTCCTCCTCCTCCTCCTCCTCCTCCTCCACCTCATCCTTCTCCCTCCTCCTCCCTCCTCCTCCTCCTCCTTCTCCTCCTCCTCCTCCTCATACCCCTCTCCTGTGTCTTCTCCTCTCTGTTCCTGCCTCGTCCCCCTCCTCCTGCCTCTATTCAACATATTGCCCAGATGCAACGTGCAGTGGCCAATGATAACAGCATGATTTTGCGAGTTGCCGAAGAGGTGGCAGCGATGTCCACGTCTGAGTATTCGGGCCAGGGATTAGATGCTAGGCTCGATCAAGCTGTCGAGGAAGCGAGAATGGTCTTGGATGTGGCTATTGATCCTGATATATGCGACAGCTTTGTACGGCATATTGCTGAAGATCTTGAGCTGGCAGAGCGAGGTGAATCGCGGCACGCTGCTCAAGAGTGGGAGGAATGGTGCGCCACTGCGACGGCAGGGGGAGCTCGCATACTTCACAAGACGACGAAGTACAAGTCGGAGTACGTGGCGACAGTGGTACCCACCGAGAGTGGCTTGTCAGCACACCCGCACGACGTGCTGGCCCATGAGGTCGAGGTCTATCGACGTTTATGGCAGAGTGCGAAGGGGCCTGCTGAGGCCTGGATTCCTGATAGAAGACACCTACCACCCATGACGGTGGACCAGCTGCGTGCTGTTGCGCTTTCTTTCCCAGAGACGACGTCGGCCTCAGTTGACGGCCTCAATCCTCGCCACTTCGCAATGTTGGATGATGAAGCTTTGGAAATAGTAGCCAGCCTTTTCACGTGCTCTGAAGCGCTTGGTCAACTCCCACGACAGCTCACGTGGGTGGTAACCCCTATGATCCCGAAAGTGAAGTCTGAAGGACATCGTTTGATAGTACTGTATGCGGGCTTTTACCGCGTGTGGCAGACGGCAAGGCGTGGTGCACTTGACGAGCTGCAGGTGGCGCTGGACAGACCCTACTGGGGTGCAGGGCGAGGGCGCAGTGCGCTCGACTCTGCATGGATCCAGGCTTGGAGGCTGAAGCAGACTCTGCCACCCCGCGATACGGCGTCGCCACCATTGCCGATTACAGCAAGTACTATGAGAGGATCCGACTGTCACGGCTCAGGGGTAAGTATATTGCTAAGGGCGCGCCAACAGGTTACGTGAAGTTGGCCTACAACATGTGGCGTGCCCCGCGGATCCTCAGATTGCAGGGACATCATAGCGAGTCGATTCTTTTCCCAGATCTCGGACTCCCTGCAGGTGATGCGTGCTGTGACATCTCGGTGCACGTTTCGGCTGTTGACGGATTTGACTGGCTTGCTGAGCAGCATGCCTGGATGACCTTTCGGAGTTACATTGGTGGTGACAGTATGAGGTCGTCCAGCAGCAGTCCCGGAGTGGTGGTTCAATTGGCGGCTCGTGCATACCGTGGCTTTGTCGAGGCCTCTGATATGAGAGAAGCCACGATCAACGATAAGTTGGTAGTGGTTGGCAGCTCTCTTTCTTTGGCCAGACAAGTTGCGACGGCCGCTGTGCTACCAAGAGAGGTGGCCAAGCAGGATGCGGTGTATGTTGGCAATGACATCAGCGAGGGCAGGCGACGCAGAGCTGTGGGCGCCAGCCAGCTGAGGCAGAAGCGGGGGCTGAACATGATACCGCGGCTGCGTAAGCTTCGGCGGTTCCGCAAAGCTATTGCTGGCGTGGACAAGGCCCAGGCGTGGAAGATCGTCAAAGTTGGAACCACTCCTGAAGCATGCTACGGCGCAGAGATTGCT
>CAUYUJ010021831.1:0-20000 GCA_963575745.1 Prorocentrum cordatum | reverse complement strand
CAGTTGTGCCGATCTGGACATGTGGCCAAAGGATCGCCTGGCAATCTCGCCTCGCCCGCGCATTCGCCCCGGCGCCGAGCGTTTCTTACATGCGCGCCCGCGCGCGATCAGGATCATAGCGTTTTTTTGGCGCTGGGGACGGATCGAGCTGGGGCTGCGTGGGCCCTTCGGCCTCAGGTGCAGCACCGAGCTCACCTTCGGCGCCGTCAGCTGCCCGCGCCTAAGCATCAGTTGCGCCGGCGGGTTTCGAGTCAGGCGCCGACTCCGACACCATTAGTTCTTTCGCCGCAGAAATCGCTGCCGACGAACCCGAACTGCGCGAAGTTCCCGCGGAACAGCGCGGCGCGCCTCTCCTTTGCTCGCGCGGGCGCGCGAAGTCTCGATGGCGCCGCGCCGGCGACGGAAAGCCCGCGCGTCGCGTGGCGCGAGGGGGGTCATCGAGCCCAATGGCGAGGGCCGCGGAAAAGGCCGCCGCGTCTTCCTGGCCAATTTGTTCGACAACGACCTCTGCGACATTTTCGCCGGCTTCGGGGAGGGCAGTGGCAGGGGGGGGGCAGGCGTCGGACTGGTCGTCTGGAATTTCTCTGACAGGGCAACCCGCTGGCCCCTGGCGGAGCACGTCTCGAGCGCCGCACGTGCGACGCAAGGGGGCGCCTCGCCCCGTCTTCGCCAGCGCCGCCACTGCCTGCGCCGACATCCGCGCCGCTCGCGCGCCTGGGGCGCCGCGGACCACTTGGGCCAGCCGCTCCGCAAGCAGCGCCAGGTGCTCATTCGGTCTGGGTGACCGGGCGGGCCCTCGGAATACCCAACTGGTGGTTATCGGGCCTGGGAGCGGTGGCCCCGCCCAGAGCGCCGACCCTTGGAACGGCGGCCGAACGACTCCAGCATCGGCAGCTACGCAGCGGGTCATACACCAGCATCAACGGCAGCAGTCTCCAGCGCTGCGCCCGGCGATTCTTGGCGGGCAGTTGGCCAGAGCCACTGGTCGAGTTGGGTGGGTGCGCCATCGTTCTCATCGGCTTCGCCTCGCCCTCGCGATGCCGCGCTTCGGCGACTGCGCCAGGGAATGGACTGCCTTGGGCCGCGTGCGCCAGGACTCTGCTCAGCCGACGGATGGGGCAACTAAATTGCTTGTCCGCGCGGCAGGGGCGGGGAACTCAGCAACTGCGGCGCCCGCGGCTCCAGCGGCGTCGGCGCCGCCGCCAGCTGGCGCCGCAGCGCTGGCCCAGCCGGCGCTTTCCCGGGTCCGCGACGAGGGCGCGATTGGGCCGGCGACATCAACGCCCGTGTCGCGGTGCCAGCTGCCCCGCCAGCCGACGTGCAGTTGCTGAGCTGCGCCTGCGCGCCATCGATCTCAGCGCTCGGCGTCGGCGCGCCATGTGGATCGAGCTACATGCGGGCGCCGCAGTCCGCGCCGGCGGCTGCGTCGCCGCCGATTCCGTAGCCCCCCGACGTCGGCCGCGCGCGCAGGGGGGCGGGGGGGGAAGGCTTCTTAGAAGCACCCCTGCTTCTTAGAAGGCGCGGGCCTTTTCCGTGGATGTAGGGTCGGCGCCTTCTAGGAAGCAGCCTCCTTCTAAGAAGCCCTCCCCCTCCTCCTACCCCCTCTGGGTGCCGCCGACAACGGTCTGTTTCGCTTCGACCGGCGCGCTCCAATTGACGCGTGTCAGCCATCTGGGAGAGTGGCCATGTGGTTCGCTAGCCGCGAGGCCTTGGTGCCCAGCGGCGTGCGATCCGAACGTGGAGTAGGCTCCGCGCTCGACCGCGCCCAGTGACGACGTCTCGACGAGCTTGCATCTGAGCACTTGCGACAGCGGGGCGAGCAGCGACGACGGGTCGCGCAGAGCTGGACAGAAACCGCTGCCACGCCATCTCCAGTGCAGGCCGCCGCGCCAGCTGCGCCCCTCGCCGCGATCTTCAACGCCGACGATCGGGAAAATCCTATCTGCATCGAGGCCTTCGTGCATGGTGATCGAATTGCCTGCCTGCAGTGCAGCCGCGTCTTGCGCCGGGCATTCCACTTGCAGCTTTTGCAGAGCGCCGACGCCCACCTGGCGCGCTGCCCGGCGCGCCGTGGCCCGGCTGACGTCGTCGCCGAGTTCCGCTTCATTGGTGCAGATCGTGCTGCGGCGGGCCCGGCGACTGCGTTGCTGGCCTGCGCGGCAGACCCTGGCACTGCGGGGCCAGCGCCTGCGGCGCGGGCCAAGCCGACGCCTGGCGACAGCGTGCCCGAGGAGACGCCGCCGCGGCAGGGCGTAGTCCAAACTCCTCGGCCCGCGCCGACACCTGGGACGCCACGGCAGGACCTTATGAGGTCCCCTGGCAATGCTTCCAGTTTTGTTTCGGCCGCCGACGCGGCAGTGCCGTGCGGCGCTCGCTTGGATTAGGATGCTCCGCCGTGCCGACCGACGCCCCCGCGGTGGCCGACCTCGTCGAGTACAGACCCGAGCCCACCGACTAACCCGCCGTACTACTAGCACTAGGCGAGCACCGACCGCCCAGGCGGCCAGTTTGGCGTCGCTGTGGACGCCGTCGCTTGGGGGGGGGGGGGGGGGGGGGGCAACGCCTCTCCATGAACCTGTTCGACAATGCCACAGAGGAGAAGCTGGCGTTTCTACTTTGCGTGGCAGGGGGAGGGGGCGCCGGCTCGCAGGTTGTGCATTGGGAGGGACGCTGCCCTATTTCGGTTGCCATCCGCGTCGGCGCGGCCACCTCTCGCAGCGTGCGCGCTCCTGCAGTTGAGGGCGATGTCTTCGATCCCTGCCCTTCTTGGTCTGCCATCCACGCAGTCCAACAAGGGGGTGGTGGAGAGAGTCGCATCGCGCAGACGCCTCGCGCTTCCTTCTCCGATCGAGTGGACCCCTGGTACCGTGCGCGCCGACCTAGAGTCGGCGACAAGTAGCCGCCGTGCTTGCCAGTCGTCAACTTCGACCAGCTTAAACCGCCGACCGGGGGGCTGCCACCCAAGCAGCTCATGCCTCCAGCAGTGGGCAACAACCGCCTGGACGACGGCGCCACCGACGCCCGCGAGTTGAAGAAGCTCAGAGTATAATGTCAGCCCCAGCGCGCATGCGCCAGTGCGGGGCGCACCTCATGCAGCGGGCCAAGACTTATTTGCCTGCGCGGACGGCAGTGTCGCGCCCCGTGGTCGCGGATTGGTGTCTACGGGCGTGGCCGCTCTCGCTCCGCTGGGCGCCTGCCTACATGTGCCCCGCGCTCGTGGCTGGCCCTGCAGGGCGTCGTCGTCGCGGGCGGAGTGGTGGGCTCGACTGCCTGCTGCGAGATCGAGGAGAACGCGCGCAATGCCGGCCCGCGGGCGTTCGTGGCCGCGCAGGGCCAGGGGATCGCCCAATTCATCCTGGATCGCATCGTCGCAGACTCCGAGATCGTGGTCGTCGCCGGCCTACTTCTATCCTCCCGCGGTTTTGGGGGCGTCGGCCGCGCTGGCGTGGCGCGCTCCAGCTGCGACCCCATCCTGCAGACATCGGGCGCTGCTGCGCCGACAGGGTCCGAGGGTAACGGCGTTGCCGAACGCCCCATGCAGCCGCTGCGCATGAAGGTGGGCGGACCAGCCCGCGGGGCTGGCCCGGCCGACCTGCCCCGGCAGAAGTGGGCAGCAGGGCCAGGCCGCCGCCCCGCGTGGATCCTGGGGAGAGGGGGGGGCGCATTGCTAGCGCTACAGCCCGGCCGCGCATTTCCCGCCACATTCATTGCATGATGCAGATCGCGTGCGACGCCGACCGGGGTGGGGCGCAATGCGTTCTCGACCCCCTCCCCCAACTGGTGCGCCCGAGCCGAGGGCTCCAGCGCCGAGGTCGTGATCTTCGAGCTGCGCGGACCTCGGTGGGGATGTGCAGCCGCGAAGCAGCTCGCTGACGCATGGCTTGATCTACTACAGCAAGCACAGAAGCTTACCACGGGCTCCTTGAACCCCCGAGGCCAAGCACAGTGGCATATCTTTCAAGACTCTCACGGGAGCACCGGACCCCAACCAATTGTGCCTCTGCGGCTTCATGTCAGAGGATCACCGCAACGACTGGGCGACTACACGCAGGCATGCCTATGTGGGCTTGATGCGCCGCGACGTTTTACGTCTTGCGCCTTGCTGCCGTTGTACTTCGACGACCAGCACCGCGCCCTGCAAGGCGCGACCTCTGCGAGGCGCGGCAGCAGCTTCAGCGCCAAACTCGAGCGCTACTTCCTGTCCTGCGGCCACTGGCGAGCACGGCGCCGCACTGCGCGCCAAAGGCCAGAACATCCAGCAGCGCGCGCCAGACCACATAACGCGAACATCCTGCGCAGCACATGTTGCAGGCGATGCCAACGACACAAACAGCAGAGCGCATGCGCTAGAAAGCGAAGGTACAGGAGGTCCACGCGCCCAAAGCGCGCGAGCAGGTCGTAGAGAACCGCTGGCACGACCGCGGCGCCGACCTCACAGGTCTGGCCCTCTATCTCCTGGGCTTCCCAACAATTGGGGGCCGGGGCCGCGCCGACGAGTGCGGCGACGACGACCGTCAGGGTAGCCTCGCCGCAGGTTTGCGACGCGGTGGTTTCACGGCTCTTCGGCCCGCAACGGATTGCCATCGAGCGAGTGCTCGAACGACCCAGCCTGCCAAGTTCGACGACGTCCACCACCTCCTCGCCCACCTCGCCTCCGTTGACCACGGCGCCGACATCGCGGAGATGTGCGGCGGGGGGGCTCTGACCAGCGCTGTTGCTGTCCGCCGCTATCTCGAGGTGGGCGCCAATTTCGACTTCGCAGCTGCTGCGACCGCAGCGACAAGAGCCAGGCGCGGCCCCGCGTGGCCGATTCTGCGGCTGCGTGACCATGCTGCAGCTGCAGCTCGGCGGCTACGTCGTCAACGAGCAGCTCGACCCATCGTGGCTGTGCAGTGAGCCGCCGTGGCTAAAGGTGCTGGTGTCGCCGGGCGTGCGCGAGGGCATCTCCGACTAATGCCAATTTGGGCTGCGTGATCGCCGCGGGGGTTTCCTGCGAAAGACCGCGGGCTTTGTCTCCAACGCCCTGGAGACCCTCGAGCATTTCGTAAACGTCATGTGCACCGGCCAGCGCGCCCGCGCGCCCGTCGAGGACGGCGACAGTTTCGACGCCCAAATCTGGCCATGGAAGATTGCCGAGCGGCATGTCCAGGGCATCGCGGACCTACGTCGACGCCCGAGACGCCCGCGCGAGGCGAACTCTGTTCGCGAATGCGGTGCTGGTGCGGCAGCTTTCCCAGGAGTGGCCACAGGGGCCGCAGAGGAAGTAACCGGGAGTTCCATGGCCGCCGAGCGCGCGCGCGCCACGTGTGCAAGGCGCGCCGGCGCAACGTGCGATTCGTTTCGTGCCTCCACCAGATCTGCCTACTTGCCGGTGCCTTCGCAGTGCCCCCATGCACTGGGAATGCTTAGGATGTCGCGAGGAGCAGGGATCAGCCGCGTCCACGTGCCAGCCAACATCCGCGAGCACGAGCGCGACCTGGAGGATCGCGCCCAACCAGCGACCAAGAGGCTCAGATACTTGGCGGAGCGGACCTCGGAGCAGCAGACGAGGCAGCGCTACCACCGGCGCCGTCAACTGCACCAGGAGCCAGTCACTACACCAGTGGGGCTCAGGGAAGTGGATCTGCGATGGCAGCTGCGTTCCCGGTTTGGGACTGCGAGAGCCCAGCAGCCGGCGCGGCACCAAATCGGGCAGCGCCACGAGTTGCAGACGCTGCTGTACGCAACCCTGTACCTGCAGACTGGATTCGATCTGATATCATCACGTCGCAACGAGCACTGCGTGGCGACTCGCACGGGACATGCATGCGAGAGCTGCGCAAGCTGCATCTCAGGTGGCGGCATGCCATCAAGGGGGAGATGGTTCGAGCACTGCGTGCAGCCAACATGCCGCAGTCTATCCTCGGTTTCATCCCTGCAGTAGTCAACGGCTGTCGGAGATTCCGTGAGTGGCTACTGCTAGCGCGCCAGACCATGCCCGCACTTCGACAGTCGATGCGATTTAACCAGCACGTTGAATACGACATCCTTTGTTTAAAGGATCGCATGCAACTGCGCTTGATCTGCCGCGCCTCGCAGCGGCGCGACGGCCAGGAGATCGCGGACAGATGCGACTCAACAATACTTTCAGGAAATGACAGGTCCAGGATCCAGCTATTCCGATCAATGGGGGCCTTCATCGTGGACGGCGAAGGCGGGATGACCTCCGAGCGTTCCGTAGAGGAGATGAAGAGGAAGGGAGCCCGGGTGGACATCCGCGCTCCACGTCAGCACGCATGTTTCAGAGGGCGCCGTGGTGCAATGCTGCGACGCGCGCTGCGCGTCGCCGAGAAGCAGCTGGAGCGCCGAGGCATTAGCGCTAATTTCGACATCGCGTTGGCCCGTGTCGTCTTCGCTTGCAACGGCCTTGCCCGATTGGGCGGCGTTATGCCTTGCAACGTCGTTTTTGGCAGGCTGTCTCCCAAGGCTCTATGATGCCACCGCGCGGAGCAGACGAGGAGGGCGAGGGCGACCATGTCGCCAGAGCTGGCCCCTCTACTCGTGGTGAGGTGTTGCCCAGCCGACTGCGGTGGCGCATCTGTGAGATCGCCTTGTAGCGCGTGATCAAGGCTACTTTGATTGCCCCTCGTTAGCCGTGCCTTCCGGACACGCGCCGCGAAGACAGGAGAGGGGGGCTTCAACGTGTGTGATCAGGTGACCTCAGGTGGCGGTCCGCCGGCCTTCCCAGCACAATGGATGCGCCAGGCTGGGCAGGCCCTGGTATTATCTTTCCTGTGGGCCCGGCCAGAGGCAAGGCTGCTGTCAAGTATCGCAGCGCCGAGATGGTCTGCAGACCGCTGGGCTCACGGTCCTTCATCGGTGATGTGGATTCAATGATTCACTGCGAAACCAGAGCTGTGGCAGAGTATGGGCGTTTGCGGTGGAAGGAAAAAAATCATCGGTGCCGTCTTCGACGACATGGGCACTGGCATGGCGCGGGCAGGCCTGGCCGGGGACCGCGCGGGCGATTTCATTGGAGCACATCGCGCCAAGCTCAGGGGCCAAGACTTTCGGCCGCAGGGAGAACGAGCAGGCATGTGGCTGACCAAGCAGGCTCGGCAATGCCCTGATCTTCTGGACTCTGTGCTCCATATGTCCCGCATGTGCTTTCAGCTGCCGAACCTCCGTGCCGTGCGTCTCGTGCGCGGTCAGAAATATGTGGGCACCTGGCCAGGCTGTGCCCGCCGCCAGGTGAACTGGTGGTTCCCTCGGAACCAAAGCGACGTCCGCCATTTCCATTTGGGCGGCGTCATCTTCGACGCCCGCAGCCTCATCGGCGAGCAGCGGAAGGGCGCTCGCATCATCCAGTTTGTCTCGGGTGAGGAACGGTTGCTGGCAGTCGACGCTGGGCAGGGCCAGGACGGGACGTTCCATGGTTGCGTTATCGACGCCTGCGAGGACGCCGCCAGCGCCACCATGGGCGGTTCACCATCGGCGCTGTCCGTGATGCTTGAGGAGGCTCATAGCGGCTTCTCCAACCACGTCCAACAGGCGACGCTTGCGGCGTGGCAGGAGGGCGAGGGCGCCGAGGAGCTGACCCAGGAGCTGCTGGAGTTGGAAAGCACCGACAGCCAGCATATGGTCTACGCTGGAATCGGCCACGCGGCCGCCAGCATGGGCCGCATGTCGCGCGAGTGGCCTCAGCGCCTGGAGGCGCAGCGCCAGCGTCAGCACATCCACGCGCAGTGTCACTGCTTCTTGCGCGGCGCCTCTTAAGACGACTACGCGTAGCTAGAGGGGGGGGATGAATGAGGATGACGCGTGGAGTTGTGCCTGGATCCTGGAGCGCGAGAGGCATTGCTGAGCTGCCGCGTGGACAACAATGTTGCTGGCGCGTCCATCACGGCCGTGCTCAGAGTATACGCTGGGGTCAAGTCCGCGGTAATGCAGCGCGACGCCGATCTTCTATCCGAAGAGAGGTGTCGAGGCTGTCCAAGGAGGTGGCGTCGCAATCCTCGAGGAGCTCACAATCTGGGTAACATGCAAGTGATTCGAGCGACGTCCACTCGCGGGCGCTCGGAGCGCCATGGCTTCCAGGCGCGCGTTCAAGTGGAAGCACCGCGCAGGACCCGACGGCAAAACCGGCCAGGATCATCTGCTGCCGCATGGCGCTGCAAGGCTTCCGCGACATGGGCGCCTGAGCCCTGGGCGTCTGTGTTCGCGGCGAACCAGGCACCCCGGCGTATTCTGCCTTCAGAGGCGGTTTGTTGCCCAGACCAGGCGCGCGTCGCCGCGGATGTCGAGAAGGCTTTCCTGCGAGGCATGACCTATGTCGAGATGCAGGGTCAGGGCGAGGCACCGCGAGAGGTGATTTTCGCCGGCAGGTTCCAGGCTAGCGGGCATGTTTTAATTTTCGTTGGAGAATATCCGAAGTCCGACGGGGGGGTGCTTTCCCGCCTGAAGTGACGGAAATGGACGGCAATATGTGTTGCGCACCCCTTGCTAGCTTTCCGGTCAGCGACTTATGCCGGGGCTCTTCCGATCCGCCGAAGAGGCCCGATACGCCCTGGACATGTGCATTTCCTTGTGCACAGCATCTGCATCATGCCACACCGCGTGTGCACTCCTTGAACACATACTTATACTACATTTACATTGCACTTACCCTAGACCGCGCGTCGCGCACGCTGGCCCCTGCGGAGATTCCGCCCACGCCCCTGGGAATGCGGCGGAGCCGTTGGGATTCAATTTGCGAGGGATCAATGCAGTTAATGGGGACCCGCTGGGGTGAAACATCTCGCCTGGGAATGCGCCGGAGGACTCGCGTGCAACAGCGGCAATAATGCGCGCTACCTGCGCACCACTATTGCATTATATGTGCCCCAACATGTACATTCCCTGTGCACCAACATCTACGCTACATTCACATCACCTACATGTTAACACTCCAGTTACACCACGCGTGCCACGTGTTACATAAGTTGCAACGCGTTTCTGCGCCCTCTCCTGGGTCGCAGGTGATTCTTTGCTTGTGCCTGGCCATGCGTCGGATGGCTCGCGAGAGAATCTGCCATCGAACAGCGAAGATCAGTTTTGGAGTCTGGCGGAGGTGAATGAAAGTGCTCCTGGGCGACAGACGACCTTCGCGCGCTTGCACTCGGATTCAAGAACGTGCCCGCTGGATTGCCGCCGGCGGTCCCCTGCAGCCTTAACAGGCTACGAGTCCTCCGCGAGCGGACCGGGTGTCCCCGCTGCATCAAGCCGGGCGCGGGCTTAAAGGTGCGCCCAGAGTTTCGTCTATGGAGCTCGCCGAGCTCGCGCGCTCGCCCGAGCGCCGCGCGCGGCCGACGCGATGGTGCCCTGAGCTTGAAGTCGCCGGCAAGCTCAGAGCATGTGCTCGCGCTGTCCAAACGCGTCTACGATCTCAAGACAGCAGGACGCAAGGAGCGCATCGACCGTCTCATCAGCCACGTCGAAAGCGTCTTCGGCAACATGAAGGGGGACTACGACGACTTCGCCAGCTGCGGCGTCCACTGGCGCCGCGGTGCCGACGGCGCAGTGACACTTGACCAGGGCGAGTTCATCGACGCGCTGATCCCCGTCGGCCGCGTCGACCTGGCCGAGTCGAAGGCCGACGCGCCGGCCGGATGTCCACTCGCGAACCTTTTTTTGTCTCCTTCTTCGTAGCGGCCGCCTACGCCTAGGTGCTGCTCGCGCAGCGTAGCGTTGCAATCTGCGCCGTCGCGCTCCAACGGGCATCATTCGGCTCTGAGCTGCTCGCGGCGCGCGAGCAGACGGCCTGCAGGCGCGCCTCCTGACCTCGAGATGGTGCGCAGACCCGCCTGTGCAGATGAGATCAGAAGGCTGAAGGAGGAGGGGGGTGCGCTGTGCTAGTCGAGCTGGTCGTGGACGGCATGCCCGCCCTCTCCGCGCTGGCCGTGGGCCACGCGCGGCCGCCGATGGAGAGCGGCGCGGCCAGCTGCCCGCGGTGGCTGGCGGACCAGCTGCGAACCGAACAGGCATCCGACACGCGGTGGCGCGACACCCGCGACGCGAGGGCCGACCGCGTGACGGAGGGGGGCGTCGGCTGGGAGCTCATCCTCGACATCGTGGAGACGGGGCTCGCGCACGAAAAACGGGCTGCGCGGTTGGGCTGGGGGCGGCGCGAGATGGCGGTGCCGAGCTCCCGCCGCGGCAGCCTCGACAGGGACCGCGTCGACGCGCAACTCAATCGGCGTCGCATGTCCAGACTATCTTCGCGAATGCTTCGGCCGGCGCGCATCTCGCGAGTTGCGTTCCCGAGTGCGACGCAGTCCTGGGGGATGCCGAGAGCGAGGCATGCCAGCGCGAGCGCGGGGGCGGGTTGCCTCCGCGAGCCTTGTTTGCGGGGCAGAAGGTTTCAGACAGCAGCGCGTGCAAGTGAGCCGGTGCTCGCCCCGTTCGACAATCCTGCGTTTCGGCAGCTTGTACGAGGGATCCGGTCAGTGGAAGGCCCTCTGTGCCCAGGTCTCTCGCCCTCCAGACTCGAACGATCGGTCCTTGCAGCATACTGTCTCTTGCCATTGCAATCGTTTCCTTCGCAGTTCCTTGTGTGCACGGGGGAACGAAAGCGTGCCAAGCTTTCGTGCCCAAGTTGTTCTCGTGTTCTACATCAGCAGCGTTATTCAGCTCATCGTATAAGAGAGATTCTTACCCTACACCCTTACGCATAGTGTCTCTCCTTCTCCGCGCCCTGTCCCTTGAAAGCCTTCCAGGCTTCCCTGCTTCCCCCCCCATGCAAGGCCCTGGAATCACCAAAATAGTTCCACCACAAGCCACCCGCGACCGTCCTCCCCTCCGCCCCCTCCCCCCCGCTTCGTCCGCCCCCCCATCGCCCGACCGATCCGCCTCTTACCCCCACTCTTTCCTGGACCCTTCCCCCCTCCTTTCCCCCTCCTGGGCCTTCGCGCCCCCCCACCCCCCCCCCTCTCCCTCACCGCCCCCCCGCCCCTTCAGGTCTCCTCTTCGTTGGGGCGGGGCGCGCCCCCGCGGTCTACTCGGGAGGGCGCTTGGGAGGCCGAGAGGGGCCCGACACGTCCACAAGTTTTGGCCTCTGGCCCCTGCGCCTCCCTCCCGCACCCCTCCCTCCTCCCCCTTCCCCACCCTCCCTCCCCCCGCCTCCCTCCTCCGCCTTCCGTTGTGTTTGTTTTCATCTTCCCTCCTCTTCTCCACTCCCCCCCCTTTTCCCTCCCCCCCTCTACCCCAATCTTCTCCACTCCTCCCCCCTCTCCGTCCTTCCTCCCCCCTCTCCTGTCCTCCCCCCCGTTTCCCCCCCTGTATGCGAGCTCGGGCACGGCGCGAGCTCGCGCCGCTGCAATGGCGGTGGCGCGGCTATCCCCGACTTTCCAGGAGGCCGTGCGAGGAGGAGTCAACGAGGAGGAGGAGGAGGAGGAGGAGGAGGAGGAGGAGGAGGAGGAGGAGGAATGTGAATAATAAGAAAAATAAGAGAGGAACACGAACACTAATAGCTATTCTGTAATCATATGAATGATACTACCAGTGATTATGGTGTTCATATCAATAATCCGAAACATAATACGAATAGTGAACAACGCAATGATACTATTACGAATGTTAATAGTAAGACTAATCCGACAGCCCCCCTGTGGGGCCACCAGGCTGTAGGGCGAAGGTCCGCAGTTTCCTGTACCAGTTGCAGCTTCCAGTTTCCACTGTTACAGTTCTGCTTCTTGCTGCTTACTGTTCCTTGTTGACTTCTTGCTGCTTAATGTTCCTTGTTGGTGGACCGCTCGAGGGGGGGAGGCCCAGCATTGATATTTTTACCACGCCCTGAGCGTGTGCTCTGAATTGCTTGGGGGGGTAAACATTGACACCTCTCACGCAGATCGGCGGGGTCAGGGTCCAAAAACATTAAGGATTTGCCAAATTTTTGAAATTCGGTGGCACCCTCTCACGCAGATCGGCAGGGTCAGGGCCAAAACACACACGGGATTTGCTACATTTTTGAAGTTCGGTGGCACCTCTCATGCAGATCGGCGGGGTCAGGGTCCACAAACATTTCTGAAATTCGGTGACACCCCTCACGCAGATCGGCGGGGTCAGGGTGCACAAGTACAGGATTTGCCACATTGCAAACCTTCGGTGACACCCCTCACGCAGATCGGCGGGGTCAGGGTCCAAAAACACATGGGACTTGCAACATTTCTGAAATTCGGTGACACCCCTCACGCAGCTCGGCAGGGTCAGGGTGCAAAACACAAGAGATTTGCCACATGTTTACAATTCGGCAGCACCCCTCATGCAGATCGGCAGGGTCAGGGCCAAAAAACAAACGGGATTTGCCACATTTTTGAAGTTCGGTGGCACCTCTCATGCAGATCGGCGGGGTCAGGGTCCACAAACATTTGAGATTTGCAACATTTCTGAAATTCGGTGACACCCCTCACGCAGATCGGCGGGGTCAGGGTCCAAAAACACATGGGACTTGCAACATTTCTGAAATTCGGTGACACCCCTCACGCAGATCGGCAGGGTCAGGGTGCAAAAACACAAGAGGTTTGCCACATGTTTACAATTCGGCGGCACCCCTCATGCAGATCGGCAGGGTCAGGGTCCGAAAACACACAGGATTTGCTACATTTCTGAAATTTGCTGGCACCCCTCACGCAGATCTGTAGGGTCAGGGTCCAAAATAAAAGGGGTTTGCCACATCTCTGAAATTCGGTGGCACCCGTGACGCAGATCCGTAGGGTCAGGGTCGAACAACAAACAGGTCCCGGCACTGCTTCACGGCACGCCCAGACCTCATGATTTAGCTTTTGCATCTCCCATTCTTCCAGACAGGGGGCCGGCGGCATGGGGCGAAGACCTTACGGATAATAGTAAACCTACTATTCATTGTATTAATAACAGTGACAATAGTCATTATATTACTAAGAATAACAATCATGATCTAATACTACAACTAATTATGATTATATCCGTAAGGGCTTCGCCCCCTGCCGCCGGCCCCCTCTCTATCAGAATGGGATACATCAGAGCTATATTGGGATGTTCGGGCGCCGTCTTGATGACATTCGGGAGCGTCATGCTAGGGCGGCTGGCGATGAGCAAAACAGATTGAGATGTTGAAGTTGTTGTTGAACGCTTTGTTGCCTTCTTGGCATTTTCCTCCAGTTGTTCACTGGAAGCGCTCTGGGAACGGCTGGGGATTGCTTCAGGCAGTCTCTGGGGAGATTATTTGTCTCTGCTCTAGAGAAGGAGTGGCGCCTTTGGGCAGCTTCCGCGAGGTGGATTCGTAGCGTGGGGGGTGCGCGCGAATTTGGTGTAATTTGCTGGGGATCGTGGCCTCGGGGACGCGAATGTGGCGTCATTTACGAGGGATCGTTGCCTGGGGGGCGCGACAGCGGCGTAATTTACGGGGGATCGTTGCCTCGATGGCGCGAATGTGGCGTAATTCGCGCGGGATCGTGGCCTCGGGGGCGCAAATGTGGCGTAACTTACGAGGGATCGTGGCCTGGCGGGGTCAATGTGGAACCCACCGCCGAATTTTCCAGAAACGGGGGGGGGGGCAAAAGAATACCAGCGGAGCACATGTCCCAATACAGACAATTGCCGTTTTTCTGCTTTGGGGAGGGGGAGCGCCTTTTCGGCAGCCTCCGCAAGGGTGATTCGTGGCCTCTGGGGCGCGCCCGCTGCGTAATTTACGATGGATCGTGGCGTCAGGGGCGCGACTTTGTTGTAATTTTCAAGGGATCGTGGCCTCGGGGGCGCGCCAATGATGTAAATTACTTGGGATCGTGGCTTCGGGGGCGCGAATGTGCTGTAAATTACACGGGATCGTGGCCTCGAGGGCGCGACTGCGGAGTAATTTACAAAGGATCGTGGCCTCGGAGACGCACATGTGGCGTAAATTACAAGGGATCGTGGCCTCGGAGACGCGAATGTGGTGTAATTTGCAAGGGATCGTTGCCTCGGGGGCGCGAATACAGTGTAATTTGCGAGGGATTCTGGCTTCGGGGGCACGAACCTCATGGATTTTTATGTGTCCCACGCGCCCCCAGAAATTCTGAGAACCCTCCCGGGGGACGCTAACCAGGGCCCTTTCGGTTCCCCCCGCCTCGCGCGGACAGTAACAATTTACAGTAGGAAGCAGAAATCAGTACTGTAACGATGGAAGCTGGAAACTGGAACTGGTGCGGGGAGCAGCAACCTTAATCCTCGCAGCCTGATGGCCCCGCAAGGGGGCCGGCGGATTCTTCATGCTAATGGTCATACGACATAATGAATCGAACAACAGTGCTCATACGCCAACGGAGGATGAGGAGGAGGAGTAGAAGGAAGAGGGGGAGGAGGAAAAGGAGGAGGAGGAGGAGGAGGAGGAAGAGGACGAGGAGGACACTGAGGAGAAAGCGGAGGGGGAGGAGGGGGTGGAGGAGGAGGAAGAGAGGAACAGGAGGAAGAGGAGAGGAGGAGGGGAGGAAGAGGACGAGGAGGAGGAGGAGGAGGAGGAGGGGAGGAGGAGGGGGAGGGGAGGAGGAGGAGGAGGAGGAGGAGGAGGAGGAGGGAGGAGGAGGAGGGAGAGGAGGAGGAGGAGGAGGAGGAGGGGGAGGCGGAGGGGGAGGGGAAGGAGGAGGGGGAGGAGGAGGAGGGGAGAAGGAGGAGGAGGAGGAGGAGGAAGAGGACGAGGAGGACACGGAGGAGGAAGCGGAGGGGGAGGAGGGGGTGGAGGAGGAGGAGAGGAGGAACAGGAGGAAGAGGGGAGGAGGAGGACGAGGAGGAGGAGGAGGAGGAAGACGGGGTGGAGGAGAAGGAGGAAGAAGAGGAGGAGGAGGAAGAGGAGGTGGAGGAGGAGGGGGAGGAGGAGGAACAGGAAGAGGAATAGGAAGAGGACGAGGAGGGGGAGGAGGAAGAGGAAGAGGAGGAGGAGGAGGAGGATGAGGAGGAGGAGGAGGAAAGGGAGTAGGAATAGGCGGAGGGGGAGGAGGAGGAGGAGGAGGAGGAGGAGGAGGAGGAGGAGAAGGAGGAGGAGGGGGAGAAGGAGGAGGAGGAGGAGAAGGAGGAGGAATAACAGTAAGGATGGCAATACTAATACAATACGATTTGTAAGCATGGGTTAGCAATGCCAATCATATTTTTACTAATCCAAATCATACTAACTATACTAACTCTATTAATAAGAACGCTAATCATGACACGAGTGATGCTACTGACACGCGGCATACTATTCATAATAATACACAGACGACTAATACGTGTAACCCACCACATAACATTCGTAATACTAATATTGCCAACATTAATGGTAACAGTCACACGTGCAATACGAAGCATGACACTAACAATACCTATAATAACAATGCTAATACAACTAATAAGACTACTGCCACTAATACTACGACGGTTAAGAAGACTAATACGACAAACCCTGCGACACATACTGGCACTACTAACAATTCTAGTAGTCATGCTATTAATGGTCATACACATCCCCATGCTAACAACACCACTCATACCATTGATACTCGTACGGCTAAGTGCAATACTAGCATGCTACTACCACTAATACTCATAACCATAATAATCCATACATAACAGTAGTAATACTACGGATAGTGAGGTTGAGAAGACTAATATTACTACGCGCAATAGT
This sequence comes from Prorocentrum cordatum, assembly GCA_963575745.1. Classification (NCBI taxonomy): domain Eukaryota; class Dinophyceae; order Prorocentrales; family Prorocentraceae; genus Prorocentrum; species Prorocentrum cordatum. The sequence continues at coordinate 4,369 of CAUYUJ010021831.1, read as the reverse complement.
AATGACAACCAGAAGAAGATGACTACTACTACTACTACTACTACTACTACTACTATTATGAAGAACAATAGGAATAATACGAATACAACGACGGCGAATGAGGCACATACAACGAATACTAATAATACTATGGATAATCAGACGACTCATCACAATACTAAGACTAATCATATAAAGTGGGAGGAACAGGAACAGGAGGAGGCGGAGGAGGAGCAGGATGATGATGATACTGATGATGATGGTACTGGTAATACTGATGATGATGCTGATGCTGATGCTGATGATGTTTATGATGATGCTGATGGTGATGATGATCGTGTTGATGATGCTAATGAGGTTGATCATGGTGATGCTGATGATGATGCTAATGACGGTGAGGCGGCTTTTGAACAATGACGATGATCAGGATGAGGGCGCTGCTGGTGATGATGATGACAGTGGTGATGATGCTGATGACGATGATGACGATGACGATGATGATGATGATGATGATGATGACGATGATGATGATGCTGATGATGATGATGATGCTGATGCTGATGCTGACGATGCTGATGATGATGATGATGATGGTGGTGGTGGTGGTGGTGATGATGCGGATGACTGTGGCGCATAAGAGGATGCTGAATGATGGTGATGATGGTGATCATGCGAGCGATCATGGGGAGGGTAATGATGCTGATGATATTAGCGATGCTCGTGATCATAGTGTTGATGGTTATTTCTGTCATGGTTGCGATGATGGTACTCACGGTGATGGTGACGGTGGTGATGCTGATGGTGATTGTGATTGTGATGGTGGCGTGCGAGGATGATGGCGATGAACATGGGAAGGATACTATGAATGCTGATGATCATGGCGATAGGTATGGTGATGGTGGCGTTGACGTTGATTTTGATGGTGATTGTGAGGGTAATTGTGGTTCTGACCATGGGGATGGGAATGCGCCTGGTGACGTCGATGACGATTACGATGATGGTGGTGGTGGTGGTGGCGGTGATGATGCTGTTGCTGACGATGATCATGGCGATAGTGATGATGGTGATGGTGGTGATGATAATTATGATGGTGGCTAGCGTTGTTGTGGTGATGACGAGGAGGATGAGGAGGTGCGGAGTGGGGATCCCAGGTGGTTGTCCCTGGCCGTTTTCAGTGTTTCTATAAGTTTTCGGTGGGCTCCTGCAGGTTGGGAGGAGCAGCAGCACCGATTCCCGATCGTCCCTCTGTTTTTGTCTTGGCGTTCCATGCGGATTCCATGCTATGGGGCCCCTAAAGAGGCCGTTCTTCATCACCAGATCGACGATCAGAGTTCGTTTTTTTTTTTTTTTTTTTTTTTTTCTTTTGATTTCTGGAGCCCTTCGTATACCTCTTGGGGCATGCGGGGACCTCTGGAGACATCTGCCCCCCCCAATCGGGGACATCCACAGAGAGCGAGAGCGAGAGAGAGAAACATGGAGCCTGAAAGAGCCGTGCACGTCAGAGGTGCACTACAGTTCTGACGGTTCTTCTTGTGCACTTCTGTGGTACTCCCTTTGCGGCTCTGTTGTGCGCCAGGCGGCGCGGCGCATTGGCCACTCGTGGTCAATCAATAGGGGCCCGAGTCCAGAAGAGGTTGCCGTCCCGACGTTTCCGCGGCGCCGGAGTTCTGGGCAAATCAGCGCATTGTGTCCGCGTCTTTGAAGGGGAGGACGGCGTGCGGACGGGGCCAGGTGAACCTGCTCGGGCAGTGGCAGGAGCTGGAGGTCACAGGGCAGTCCATCCCTGTAGGAGGCCGCCTCGGAAGGGGCTTGCAGGGTGCTCGAGTGCTTCGCGCCGACGCCGTGGTCTTTTTCCCAACCATCCTGTGGTGTTGAGTCCTCGTTTTGAAGAGACAGCGTCCCGCGTTCCTCTCCTCTCCTCTCCTCTTCTCTCCTCTCCTCTCCTCTCCTCTCCTCTCTCCTCTCCTCTCCTCTCCTGTCCTCTCCTCTCCTCTCCTCTCCTTCTCCTCTCCTCTCCTCTCGCTCTCCTCTCCTCTCCTCTCCTCTCCTCTCCTCTCCTATCCTCTCCTCCCTCCTCTCCTCCCTCCTCTCAGCTCCTCTCCTCTCCTCTCCTCTCCTCTCCTCTCCTCTCCTCTCTCTCACCCCTCCTCCCCTCCTCTCCCTCTCCTCTCCTCTCCTCTACTCTCCTCTCTCTCCTCTCCTTCCTCTCCTCTCCTCTCCTCTCCTCTCCCCTCCCCCTCCCCTCTCCTCTCCTCTCCTCTCCTCTCCTCTCCTCTCCTCTCCTCTCCTCTCCTCGCCTCTCCTCTCTTCCTCTCCTCTCCTCTCCTCTCCTCTCCTCTCCTCTCCTCTCCTCTCCTCTCCTCCTTCTCCTCCTCTTTATCTGCTCCTCTCATCCGTGCCTCTGCTCTCCGCATGTCCACCGTTTCGGCACTCCCCTCACACAGTTCGTTGCCCCATAAGGAGCTCCACCAGGCCCCAGGGTGAGGGCCCACATGCGTCCCCGGCACCCATTACGGCGCACCCATCGCAAGGTTCGCGTCGCCGGGGGCTTCATCCAGGGCGACCTGGCGTGCGTCGCGGGGATTCCGTGCTGCGCTCCGCGCAGCATCTCGCTCGCCCGGCGACGCTGCGCCCAGAGGCCACCGTCTGCCCCGCCGTCGGCCAGCCAGCTGACTATATCTCCATGCTCCGCGCAGCGGCCGACCCGCGTGCGTCGCCTGGACCCCTGCGGGGCAACAGGCGCGTCGCGGGGACTCCGCGTCGCGCTCTGCCCCGAGTCGCGGTCACCAGGGCGCGCGAGGACGCAGAGCGGGCAATATCTGGGAGCCCACCGTCCCGCTCCGCTGCCTCCCCCTTCCCCCCGCCCCTACCCGCACGGCCCCGCGCCTCTTTCTTCCTGCGGTGCGTTGCTCGTGGGAGCTACTCGGTGTTTGCGCGCCCCCCTCCTTCGTTTCATATCCCTCGCGGCATTCACAACTGCGTATGGTTGGGTCCTTCGCCAGGCAATTATTCCTCCTCCTGTCTTGTCCGGTTTGCCTCTCCGACTCGTGCCGCGGTTGTCTTGCTCATGTGCCCGTGTCTTTCTCCAGCTTTTTCTACCGCAGTCATTCTCGTCCCTCCTCTTGCTTTTTCTCTCCGCTTCCAGTCCTGAGGCATCCGGGCGGAAGCGAAGGCGTGAAGGCATGGGAACCGCAGCCAGCGGGTGAGTTCGCCAAGGTGCATCGACAAGCGATGGCTGCGGCCCGCAGTCTGGCCCGCGGTGCCGCTCTCCGCTGGCCGCCTCTGTCTCTGGGTCGCAGAGATTCGGGGCAACCTGAATAAGTCTTGTGGAAGTCGATTAATGGAGATTAATGGGGAGGAAACATGTTGCCAAATAAAAACAGGTTTGAAACATTGTTAGAACTTTTTTTACACATTTTAAACACATCTTTCATTCGAGGATAGGGTTGTTAGAGTGTCCATTGTCATGGCATCCACAAGACCAGCCACGTTTTCTCCTGCCACGCGCAGCGCGGCGCACGAATTTGCGATGCCCATCGGGGGGGGTGGCGTCAGCTGACTACTTGTCCGGCCGTGGTGCCCACCGAGGGGCGCCAACTCCATCCACGCGCTCTTTTACACGGCGCGCCAGCCTCGCTGTGCGGGATGCGCCTCCTGCCACAGATGGCAGCTGCAAGGCACCATTCCCTGGCCAGGCCCATCCTGGGCCCAGGATCGGTGTATCACGCCCTCTTGGGTTGACCAGGGGCCAGAACCGGCCTGGCCTGGATTGGTGCGGTGGTAAACTGACGCCCTTGCATCCTAAAGCTCTTTTGCTTCAGAGGTGAGCCAAGTAAGGCCTTCGACGAATCGATTGGTGTGAGTCGCTGGCCCCTGGGCCCTTCCCCCGGGACCGCTTGTTGCTCTGTTTGCGCAGTTGTTCGACGGGTCTGGGTCCCCTGAACGGCCCCTGGAGGTGTTAGTGCCCGTCAATAAGCGCCCGCAGTGACATGGTGGATGGGAAGGCATCGCGTACTACATCTCGCCGCCCAACTCGTTCATGGACATTTGGTGCGGAGGGCATGCCATGCGGCGTGCAGCGCGGGAAGAGGGCCATAGCATCTCGGGCATTCCTCGTATCAGGTCAGGGTCTGCATCCCATAAGCAGATCTTGCGATTAGCAAGGTTTGACATGGGCGGAGGGTGAGAGGCATTCAAGCGGCCATGCTCGGATGATGGCGATGATGATGGTGCTGTCGGTGGTGATGATTCTGTTAATGCTGCGGGCGGCACCGCGGTGACGACACGACGATGATGACAAAGATGGGGACGATTTATGCTATAGCAGTGACAGTACAGCAAGTAGTTGACGCAGTAGAAGTAGTCGTCGTAGTAGTAGTCGTCGTAGTAG
>CAUYUJ010021830.1:102622-132833 GCA_963575745.1 Prorocentrum cordatum | reverse complement strand
CGAACGCAGACAGCGGCACGGGCGCGCCGGGCAGCTCGGCAGGGAGGCCGACCCTAAGCAATGGCTTACGCGGGTGCACCCCCCTCATGGCCTTGTTAAAACTCGTCTCGCCATGGCCCCGGAGCGACCCAGAACAAGCCGAAGACAAACTGCATTTCGCGAAAGAAGCCTGATGCTGGAAAGCGCCGCGTCGCATGCACAAGTTAAAATCTGCGCCGTCGGAGCGCGGCAAAGCTACAATGGAGTGGCCGGAGGAGTCGGCAACGTCCAAGTCGGCAGACTGGGGCCCCTGACACCTGCCCTCGGGCGGCGCTCCAGACTTCCTCGAACCCTATCTGCGCACTTGGCATTTCCACAGTTTGTGCTGCCATTGCCACATGTGCGGGGCGGCCTCTCCTGACTGCGACGCCTGGCCACCAGCCCCGACAGCCGCGGGCCGCGCCCACATGCAACCTTCCAGGTCGAGACGTGGCCACTCTGGCAGCAGGTGCGCCGCTAACTTGCGCGCTGCTTTAGAAACCTCGATGCACCTGTTCACGCGGGCTTCTTCGTCAGCTGACGGGCGGGGATGAGCGCGCGCTCCAGCGCGGGCAGCAGCATCGGCGCGGCTGTTCCCACACCTTCGGAACACTTCGACTGGTTCCAGCCCTGGCTCACTAGCATCGAGGTGCGCCTTTACTTTGGAAACGTCAACCAGGAAGCGATTCGAATTCACAACTTGAAACACTCCAGCGCACTTGCGACGAAAAGACAGCCTCTCCAATGGAGGCGAGGCATGCTGCTTCACAACTGCAAGGCAATCTGCGAAGCAAGAAGAAGCTCCGACAGACTGCGCACAGGCCATGCCTAGTGCGTAAAATTCCGCCGCGGGCGCTGTCTGCGGCAAAAGGACAAACACAGGACCGTGCAGAGCAACGAGGCAATCCCCCGTGCTAGACACACGGGCGACTCCCCACCCCGCTCGACTGAGGTCCTCGATCGGGTGCCTGAAGCACGACCCGTCGATGAAAACCTCTCCTTGCATGTCCCCGTTGGCTCCCGCAGGAAAATCATCATCCGATCTGATCACACACACACACACACACGCACCCACCGATGGGGTGCTCGAACACTCCGCGCGAAAAGAGAATCCGATCGCCATCAGATAAACCCCCGTGGGCTTCATGGCGAACTGAGGCCTGCACCAGATCCTCCCTCTGCTGCTGGGCGGGTTCACAAAACCATAACCTGTGATGAATCGTCTCTCTCTCTCTCTCTCTCTCTCTCTCTCTCTCTCTCTCTCTCTCTCTCTCTCTTTCTTGCAGAGGGGGCATAAGATCTTATCTTCGGAGAGCTGGTAGCCAACATTCGCGGCCCTGTCGGCCGTCCAGACCCCGTCGCAAGCCACATTGCGTATACTGCCTTGCTGAAAGGGGACTATACTTCTTGCTCCGAGCTTGTTGCCTGACGACGTCGAAACACGCCCTATCCCAACCCACTCCCAATTTCGCAGCAACCGACCCTTCCAACCGACGACAAACTTGGCGGCGAAGGAGATCCTTGAGGAGGGAGGGGCTGAGGAAGGTGAGGGAAGAATCGACTCCGAACTCGCCCCTGAGCGCGGCACAATTGGGCATGCTACACCCGAGGCGTTCCACTGACAAATACAACGCCCCCACGGGACCCGCCACGGAGGACCATTTCGGGGGCCGGTTCTTGACAACCTCGAAGATCCTGGACCAAGCTCGACGGAGCTCGGGAAACTTCAGGGAAAACAAGAAAGCGCGGCATTGCGCCGCCCAGATTTCTTTAGCCCACCGAACAATAAGTGCCACCGAGCCGTGCCAACACGGCTCGTGTTCAAAAAGGAGCGCAGCCGACAGCGACCTGTTGCCACTGGATGGTCTGAGACATCGACCAGCAGCCACCCGCATAGCATGGAGCTCAACATCGCTAACTCCATGAACTTCACACCTGTAGTAAAGACCTGGTAGTGGCCCAGACACAAACGGACGACTGGCCGAACGCCCCGGGAATTTCTCCTGACGAACATATCCTCCGAACTCGAGCCTTGAACTTCGCTTTCCGCGCAGAATGCTTAACACCACGACCTCGAACCCGACGAGAGCAACCCGCAATGTCGTCGACGCCAAGGTTGACGGCGGACGAAGTGCCGCCCCTGCCTGCAAACTCGCCTAACCAAGCCTGCAACATCCTGCCAAGCCTGGGACAACTGCTGATAACTCCTGCCTTGTCAGGGGAAACCAAGCACTTGAGGTCTTCAACAATGGCCTTATAAACTTGCACCCTGCCATCGCGGAGTCCCGACAACACCGACTGGAACGTCCCTCTGGCGGCCAAACCAACATCATCTATATACAAGTCGAGCCCGACCGATGGAGACAGCTGCAACGAGGAGAAGGTGCGCATGTAATAGATACGCACGAAGGTAGTAGCCATACTGCACCAGCACCCCCCACCCCCCCCCCCCCCCACCCCCACCCACCCCCCCCCCCCACCCCCCCCCCACCCCCACCCACCCACCCCACCCACCACCCACGCACCCCACCCCCGCGGGCCAAGCATGGGCCCGCCAGGAACCCAGAGATGTTAATGAACCTCATGGCCTGACAGGTGTTAATACACAGCCGAGACACAACCGCTGGGAACCCGTGATCAACGCATCTACTGGAAAGGTCCTCAAGGTCCAACATGTCGTAGAACTTGTACATATCTCATGGGACAGTGGCGGCCACACCGCCCCCTTTGACTGAGCACTCGCTGCGGAGCGTCTGGCGCCAGACCGCATCAGCAGCGCTCTTGAAACCATAACCTCAGAAAAATTCACGCTGGTTGGCCGCTTCCCACTTTAGAGCTATGGCTCGCCTCACTTTACCCCAGATGCGATAAGGGGAGGTGAGACTCCCGATGGGCCTCAGCCCCCCTTGGGCTCAGGCAGCATCGCCAGCGTCACAAGGCGGATCTGAAAAGGCACCGAAGAGCACGACTCGCACACGGCCAGGAGAGTCGCAAACACGTCCAAAGCACCATCACACAGCACCGAGAAGTGCCGCTGATGGAATTCATCCACGGACACAGCCGAGCGGGACCCGTAGGACGTACTAACATCCCTGAGGGCGTCAGCAGAGATCCTAGGGAGCGGTTCCACGGGCGTGAAATCGCAGGGCTGAGAATACTCCTCGACACTAGAATCAGCAAGGCATGGCCCAGAAAACCCGTGGCCTTCCGCCCGTAGCACTGCCAAGGGGTCAGCACCGACTTGCCCTTTGGCAGAGAGGGTCGTGGCAGGCGTCCAAGCATCAACGGGCCTGGTCCACTGGTGGGCCGAACGCGCCCCGTGGTCCAAGTCCTTGTGGAGCCACGCTCGCCACGACCGTTCGCTTGCCAATCGAGCCGCTGCCGACTCCTTGTCTAAAGCCTGCGCCACCCTGTCGAGAAGAGCTGGCCGCCCTATATCAGTTAAATCCGAAGAGCAACAGGAGGCGTCGCAGCGGACATGGGACTGGATGTCATGGAGAAGGTCACCGCGATCGCTATTGGAGAAAGCATCCTTGAGGAAATTCGCGGGCGAGAGGGTAGCTTCCTTCCATTCCTTGGCAGCCCTGCCCGCATCGACGGCTAATTACTAGTATTATTATTATTATATATATATATATATATATATATATATATATATATTTATATATATATATATAAAAAATAAAAAAAAAAAAAAAAAAAAAAAAAAAAAAAAAAAAAAAAAAAAAAAAAAAAAAAAAAAAAAAAAAAAAAAAAAAAAAAAAACGATTCTGAGCTGGGAGTGTTCACAGCTCGGGGCACGAGTGCGCGGCTGGGGCCCGCCAGAACGCCAACTCCTCCGCATTCGCGGGCTGGGGCAGACTCAGGCATAGCAGCGCCTCCGAGACGGCCCGGCGAAGCATGTTCACGCGCAGCGCCGCCATGGCGAAGCCGAGGCGTCGGCGCCCTGACGGCCCCCAAGCCAAAACTAACGCGCCATGCCCGAGACGCCTGAGAGAGCCATTTCGCGGCATGGAGAGACGGGTGCTTGCAGGGTCGGCGGTCTCTCCGACGGATGTCTGCCCACCACGTCTGAGGCAGTTCGCCTCCGCACCCGAACTTGGGGAGAACCGCCTGAAGGATCTCGGCAAGTTCGCGCTCAGCCTTGTTCGCCCGCGCCCCGTAGAGCCCGGCGAGCCCCGCGCGGGCGCCCCGAGACCCCGACATCGCACACCTGAGCACCTGTTCCGCCAGCTCGGCCTCAAGAGACCAATCGGGAGGACACGGGATGGGCCCCGCAGGCACGGCAGAAGGTAAAGGCGGCGGCTCGCGGAACGCCAGCACCTTAAGCTGACGCAGCTTTGAGTGAAATTGCAAGCGCACAGGGGGGCGGGGGGACGCGGGGGCGCAACGGTCAACGCCGACCCCCGCCAGCCTTTTAGAAAGCCCGCTAGAGACGAAGAAGAAGTCGTAGGTCTTGAACCCGACTCTAGCAGTAGAGCGACAGGTGCCCTCACGAGGGCATACCGGTTGGGCCCCCAGGGCTTCCACAAATTGGCAGCCTCCTAGGACGTGCGGTTCCATAGCAACGTCTCCTCCAATAACATAGCCACACAACCTGGGCGACACAAATCCCCCGATTTTGCACAACATCAGCACGTTGAATTCCAAAAGGTCCTCACAATCCTTAAGGTAGCAACTGACCGCGCAAATCGGGTCACGACCCCCGAAGTTCACAATGGCTCCAATGGCACGATATGGAACAACTTCACAACCACCTGGGGGCTCGAAACAGCCTAAGAAACTCCTGCAGAGCGCCGCCACTCCCGCCGAAGTACCCGACGATGAAGCGACCTTAGCTGGGAGCATCAGAGCCTTCCAACCGTTCCTTAGCGCCCACTGCTGGGCATCGGGGATTCGATCCGCAACGAGATGATGTTCCTGCAGGAGGACAACATGGGCCGTGCAAGTCAGGAGCCAATCCTGGGCAGAGCTCCACGCCGCGCAGTTGCACGTGGCAACCGAAAGAGCGAGGGCCTCCGTCGAGGGCTCGGGAGGCTGTAAAGTAATCAAAACTGACCGACTTAGGAGTGGCCTTCAGGCTCGGGGAAACACTGCGCCAGTCCGCAACCCCATGCGCAGCGCTACCCAGCCGAGTTCCTTGACTCAACAAGTTCGTAAAGTATAAACCCAACGACCTGCATGAGAAACGAAGCCTTTTTCTCGCGCAACTCAGGGGCGGCCCCCCTGGCGAATCATGTTCAAGTGGAGCCCCCCCCCCCCCCCCGCCGACTACGACTGCCCTGAAGGAACCGTTATGCGGCAGGGGGGCTGGCATTGGTAGGCTCCTTCTCCAGGATCTTGGCCGCGCGCCTGCGGATGTCGGCGTCGTCGCCATGATCACTTGCCGGGACTGGAACTGCCTCGCCATCACCACCAGCCACAAGAGTATAAGCCGTGGCCGATGCCCCTTGGGACACTCCGCTCGCTGCCGCCGCCTCTGGCACTGCATCGCCGCCGCCCCCTTCTCCTGCAGCTTGCCCCCCTGCGTCGACAAGCCCATCTGGTCCGCGGCGGCGCTTCGCAGCGAGACGCCGGACGTGTTCAGCATGGGCTTGCTTGAGGGCGGCGGCCTGGCCCATAGCACCAGCAAGGAGTGCCCTGGTGACCTCCTGCAACTTCTGGTTGAGGACCTGCTGCCGTTCCTTGAACTCCCGAGCATCAGTCTCCGAAATCTCGTACACCTCGGGATCCACAGCAAAGACCCCACTGGTATCAATGAAATCCTCTGCCTTGGCCTTCCCAGTGACGATGTCCTCGAGCTTGACTGCCCCCTGAACGTGCACCGCAGGCTCCACCGTGAGAGCGCCTCCAGCCAACTGCTTGACAATCTGCTTGTAGTCCGCATCTGCACAGTCGAGGGGGGCTTTGGCATCCACCACGGACTGCCGCTGCGCCGTGACCTGGAGCTGCAGCTTCTCGAGCTTGGAGACCTCGTTGGAGAGCTTCCGCTCCAGCGCGCACACTCGAGAGTGAGCCTTGGACGCCTGAAGCTGAGGGGCCTCGGGAGGAGGCCTCTTGGGCGCAACTCTCGCCAACTCCGCCTCAAATTTGGCAAGCACGCCCTTGTCTCCGCTCTTCCTGGCCAGCTCCACCATTGTGACCAGCTCCGTCTCCGACAAACTCCCAGGGGTGAGGCCACCGCAACCAGGAGACATGGAACGAAGAGGACCAGGACGAAGGGGTAGGGCAGGCCATTCAGCACTCCACGTATCGTCGCCGCCACGCCGAACAGTACCGCAATGCCTGCACGAGCTGTGGCCCACCGGGTTTTTCTTGCACCCACAGGTCTCGCAGCGCCACTTGTAAGCATGGTACCCGTTGTGGCCGCGGTCCGTTGGCGCCCTCTCTTGCTGACGCCACGGCGCTCCATGTCGCAAAGCCGCCTGCTTGTTGAGCTGCCAACGAGACTGCTGTCCCCAGCCACTGCTCGGGCGCATGTTGGGATGGAACCGACTCGTATCGCGAAGCCACTGGCCCGCAACAGCAAGTAGCCGTTTCGAAGGTTTGCTGCTGCCAGCGCAATTATCCCAGTGCGACCCTACCTAGGAGTTGGAACCCCTAGGACAGCAGCATTAGTAGTAACAGTAACGCTAAGCTAAAGCTAAGCTAAAGCTAAGCTAAAGCTAAGCTAAAGCTAAGCTAAAGCTAAGCTAAAGCTAAAGCTAAAGCTAAGCTAAAGCTAAGCTAAAGCTAAGCTAAAGCTAAGCTAAAGCTAAGCTAAAGCTAAGCTAAAGCTAAGCTAACGCTAAGCTAAAGCTAAGCTAAAGCTAAGCTAAAGCTGAGCAAAGCTAAGCTAAAGCTAAGCTACAGCTAAGCAGCAGCTAATATAAAGCTAAGCTAAAGTTAAGCTGGGGCTAAGCTAAAGCTAAGCTAAAGCTAAGCTAAAGCTAAGCTACAGTTAAGCTCAAGCTAAGCTCAAGCTAAGCTAAAGCTAAGCTAAACGCTAAGCGAAAAGCTAAGCGAAACGCTAAGCTAAAGCTAAGCTACAGCTAAGCTAAAGCTAAGCTAAAGCTAAAGCTAAAGCTCCCAGGGGACTGGGGGGAACCGCTCCCAGGGGACTGGGGGAACCGCCCGGGGCGTGTTCCACTGCCCGGCCCCTTTAAGCTAAGAGAGTAAGAACCCTTCTAGGCAGAGCCTAGGTAGGGAAAAACTTGCGCCGAAACGGCTAGGAGAAGGAGGAGGAGGAGGAGGAGGAGGAGGAGGAGGAGGAGGAGGAGGAGCGGGAGGGCGAAAAAGAGGAAGACAGGCAAAGGGTAGCGCTACGGGCACCTTTGCCTCCTCCGACGATCCTCCGAGGCCCTCCTCGAGCCTCGGCCCTGGCGCTCCCGGGGGGGGGGGGGGCACCGCTGGGCGGGCAGAGGGCGGGCGACGCGCACGGCGGGCCGCGCTCACCGCCCGCCCGCTCCGCAGCGGCCTCTTCGGCGAGGGCGGCGCCCCACCGCGAGCACCCCGAAAAAAAAAAATGCCCCTCCACGGAGGAGCAGTCAGAATGCCCCGGATCCCACATCAGTCGACCCCCCCCCCAAAAAAAAGACCGGACCCCCCTGCAAATGCGACCTGGTGTTCTGGACCCCCCCTCTTCGACGGGGCGCCTTCCTAAACCAGACCCCCGGGGCTCCAATCCAGAGAAAGCGCCCTAGTAAACCGGACCCCCCCCCCAGTTACAAAAAAGGCGCCTTAAAAAACCGGACCTGGGGGACGATTCATAAGGGATTTGGAGTACCCCTAACGCTTTGGGAGCGGACCAAAGCTAAGCGGCCCAAGGCATATCAGGGACAAGGGGTCTCTTTCTGCAAACGCCTCAGACCAAACCACCCACAGCTGTTATCCCTAATGCGAGCACGGGTGCCTGAGTTAGGCTACGTCTTCAATGTGTCATCCGGGTTACTCTAAGCTTCTTGAGAAGCATGGGGGGGGGGGGGGGGGCGCAACCCCCGCCGACAGGCCCAAATCGACCCCCTGTCGCGGGCATGCCTTGCCGCGCCAAAAACGGACCCCCCTCCACACCCCGCGGCGCACCGACGGGGCGGTTCTGACCCCCGTCGCATCGCGCGCGGAACGCGGGCAGCGAGACCCCCGTCGGGGGACGCGCAGGCGCGTTCCACTCCACCCCCGTCGGGTCAGGGGGGCGCCGCGCGCCCCTGCTCCGCCGCCCTCGAGCGCGGGGGGCCCCATCCGTGTCGAGTCCGCGCAGGGCTCGTCAGAGCCGCGTCGCATCCATGCCGCATCCACGCCAAGTCCGTGTCGGGTCCACGGTGGACCCGACACGGGGTCCCGGCAATGATGTCTTTATGGGCCATGAATGGGCGATGCATCCTCGATTGTTGTGGTCGGCGGGGGAACTAATGGAAGCCCCCCGCTTGCACCCATGCGCGATACTTGAAAAGAAAGGAAGCAAGGGGGCGGGGGGCTCGGGAAAGGCGACGAAGGTAACGTGCGCTGAGGGCGCAAAAAAGAAAAGGCTGGAACACACGAAAGCGGTCAGGTGAGTGTCGAAATCTGCCCAGCCAATCTGACATGCGGAACAAAACGCCTCAGTGTTGGGGATCTTGAAGGCCAGGGCAAAATGTGAATTCACATTGTGGGGGAAAGCAAAATGTGAATTCAAATTTTGGGAAAAAGGAAAATGTGAATTCACATTCTGGAAAAAAGGAAAATGTGAATTCACATGTTGGAATGTTGTGTAGGATTCTTTATGAAAGGGGCCAGAATGTGAATTCACATTTTGGGAAAAACGAAAATGTGAATTCACATTTTGGGAAAAAGGAAAATGTGAATTCACACTGTGGGAGAAAAGTGGGCCCCATTCCAAATCTGTCCTGGGGGTCGAGAAGTCATCGTTTGGGAACATACACGATCATCAATCGCACAATCAAGACACACTTGCACTCCACTTCGCTGCCCCACGCGCAATATGCAAGAACCCCCGCACGCATGAACGATAATGGATGGACGGCGCGTGTGCCCGCGCGGGCAACGCGCGGGCACGAACGACTGGCCCTCAATGACCGCCAACATTGGATGCCAATCGTACCCGTTCACATACATGAACGATACATTGAGCATACATGGGCCATTCAGCCCCCATTGAAGACCCCCTGTTGCAGACCCCCTCTTTCACCCTCCAAACATCGGGCCCCCTGTCGGGCACAGGAAAAGGGCGGACGAGGCCCCCCGAAGATGCAACGTGCAGTGGACGCCCGACCACAAGAGACCGTCCACAAGAAACCCAGCCCTGAGGCCCCAGGACGTCCCTGGATCTTTGGTGCGGGAACGTCACGCCTTCCGTCGCGAAACCATCGAAGCCCAAGAAACCGAGGGCACCCTGGAGGCAAGCAGGGAGTTTCTTGGCATGGGCCACGGATGAGGACAAGGGAGGAGGAGGAGGAGGAGGAGGAGGAGGAGGAGGAGGAGGAGGAGGAAGAGGAAGAGGAGGGGGAGGGGGAGGGGGAGGGGGATGAGAAGGAGAACGAGAAAGGAGAACAAAGAAGAAGGACGAGGGAGGAGGAGGAGAGGGAGGAGGAGGACGAAGAGGAGGAGGAGACGAGGAAGACGAGGAGGACGTGGAGGAGGAGGAGGAGGAGGGGAGGAGGAGGAGGAGGAGGAGGAGGAGGAGAGGACGAGAGAGCAGGACGAGGGAGGAGGAGGAAGGACGAGGACGAGGGAGGAGGAGGAGGAGGAGGAGGAAGAGGAGGAGGAGGAGGACGACGGACGAGAAGGGAGGAGGAGGAGGAGGAGGAGGAGGAGGAGGACGAGGAGGAGGAGAGGAGGGGAGGTGGAGGAGCGAGGAGGAGGAGGAGGATGGAAGGAGGGAGGGAGGGAGGGAGGGAGCAGGGAGGAGGAGGAGGAGGAGGAGGGAGGGGGAGGAGGGAGGAGAGGAGGAGAGGAAGAGGAGGAGGAGGAGGAGGCGGAGGAGGAGGAGGAGGAGGAGGAGGAGGAGGAGGAGGAGGAGGAGGAGGAGAGGAGGAGGGGAGAAGGAGGAGGAGGAGGGCGGAGGAGGAGGAAGGAGGAGGAGGGAGGACGAGGGAGGAGGGCGGCGGGAAGGAGGGAGGAGAGAGCAGGGCATACACCACCGATCCTGGGGCCTCCACTGCAAGGGAGGGAGCCTGCGAGGCAGGGCACGCGGCTGCCCGGCGGCAGCGGCGGCGGCAACGCGGGCCTCGCCACGGCGCCCCGCCGGCTCCCGGAGCCCCCGGCCGGGGGCTGGGCCGGGAGGGCGCCTCTCGAGCAGGTCTTGGTGGGCGCGTTTTCCGCCGCCACTACCACAAATTGGAGGGGGAGGGGGTCCTCCTCCTCCTCCTCCTCCTCCACCTCCTCTTCCTCCACACCTCTTCCTCCTCCTCCTCCTCCACCTCCTCCTCCTCCTCCTCCTCCTCCTCCTCTTCGTCGTCGTCCTCCTCCTCGTCCTCCTCCTCGTCTTCCTCCTTCCCCCCTCCAACTTGTGGTGGTGGTGGAAAACAAGCCCATCAGGTCTGGAGGTCTCCCAAAGTGGGGTCCGCGCACGCCCATCGGTCGGAAAAAGTAGGCCCAGACATAATCGCGTCGTAAAAAAAATCAGGGCGGGAGGTGTTTGGCCATCTTGGGCGGCCTCGGAGGGCCCCGCTGGGCCTCGGGGCCGTCAAAAAACGATTCGAGATGAGACACCACTCCTGGGGAAAGGGTCGGGGTTTCCGGGGACCCCGTCCCGAAAAAATCAGGACGTCGCATGTCTGGAGGTAGAACCATGAAGTAGGAAGGCGTTGGAAGCAGATTGGATTTCCTCCCGCCTCCTGAAGAGGAGGGAATAGGAAAAAAACACTCGACTCTCGAAGTAGGAAGGACGAGAATCCAGAAACACCTACTTTCAACGACCGATGTGTATGGGGTCGGAGGATCACGCCGCATCGTCGGTGCATCGGCGATGCATCAAGGCCGTCGGCGCGGAGAAGCCCGGGGCTCCGCATCGAGCCGCATCGTCGATGCAGTGGTGCTGCGGCGAGAGCCTCCGACCCCGTGCGCTGCGACCCCATGTGTGGGAGGCCCGGCAGGTCCCGCGCGGCACGGCGCCAGCGGCGGGGGGCCCGATCGGAACGGGGCCCCTCCGCCCCCTGAGCCTGTCCAGAATCCCTCGCGCCGTGAACGAGATCACGGCGGAAGCGTCTTGGACGCTTGCGGCCTACAAGTAGGTCGGGCCTGTCCCCCTACATGCGGATTTGGGACGAACAAATAAACATTGGGAAACATGTTCCTGCATGGTCCGAAATAATCGACAAATCCTCCCCAGACTATACTTTGACTACTTTGGGAGATCCCTCATGCAGAGGGACGTGCCCGACTTCAGCCTACAAGGGGCCCGCGCTGGGCCTCCGGACCGCAAAAAAGACGGTTCGGGATGAGGAGCCCGTCCCAAGGGATAGAGGGCCACATGCGAACCCTACCCCATACCCCCCACGACTTCTGAGGGGGAGGGGGGGTTCGAGAAGGCGAGGGGGGGAGGGGGAGGAGGAGGACGACGAGAAGGGAGGAGGAGGAGGAGGAGGAGAAAGAGGAGGAGGAGGAGAAGGAGAAGGAGGAGGAGGAGGAGGAGGAGGAGAAGGAGAAGGAGAAGGAGGAGGAGGAGGAGGAGGAGGAGGAGGGAGGAGGAGGGAGGAGGAAGAGGAGGAGGAGGAGGAGACCAGCGTACAAGAGGGTTCGTCTAAGACCACTCTAGGCCCGCCCCTTCGAGGAAGATGGGGGCGCAGGCAGGAGAGGTCGCGCCCCGACAGCTGCAGCAGCAGCCGCAGGCACGGGGGCGGGCGCACCTTGCACCTCGAACAGCACCGCCGACGAGGCCGTCGGAGTTGATGGGTGGCCAGCCGTTTGATAAGTCATTTCATTCAGAGGATGAGAGTGGGGAGCAGCAGCAGGAGGCTCGGCAGGACAAGGGTAGAGAACAGAGTCGGCGCCAACACACGCAGCGGGAGGCAAGATGCGAGGACAGCTCGAGAGAGGAGCAGGGGAGGAGCAAGCAGCAGCACGGGCAGAGATCACGAGCGACGGACAGGGGCGGGGCAAGCTCAGGAGTGCCGTGCCAGGGAAAACAATGGTCGAATCAGGAGCTGGCTGCCAACCGTGCGCAGGGGAACCGAGACGATTTGGGATGGCGGGGCGCACGACAGGCACAGAGAGCACATGAGTGAGCTGGCCAGGAGGGCCAGCCCATCTGACTGGGGTCGTCGCCAACACGCAGCGACGCCGAATATTGAGTGGAGGGGAGGAGTGGAGCGAATGGGCGGCATGGGAAAAGCACAGCTGGCCAGGCTCAGCTAGGATCCTTGGAGTAGCCAGTGTCATCAGTCTCGGGCACGACACCAGCCGAGAGGATGCAACCGATGACGACCGCTCAATTGTCCCACACGGCGCAATTCTCCCACACAAACTCATCCATTCAGTATCAGACGAGCGCCTGTTCGCAGCTTCATACTCATAATTTACACCCGTAGAGACTTCAGGCTCGCAGTTTACTCGGAGAACCTGGGCAAGCGGGTTCGAGGAGCACCCACCGCCAGGATTTTGCGCACTGACACCAGCAAGAGACTTATTCTCACAATCTACTCCATGAACCTGAGTCGGGGAGGTCGAGGAGCCCACCCCGCCAGGATTTTGCGATCTGACACCACACCGCCAGCCACGTTCTGTCTGCGCGAGGATGTCCATCCCGCGGAAGCGAGATGAAGCAAGCGTTCTAACACCACCCGACACTGGGCTCGAGGAGCACCCAGTGTCACGATCCCACACAGGTGCGCCATCGACACGATCATCCAGGGAGGCAGCCCCGTCAACCTTCCCGCCATTTCGATGAGTCCCAGGACCAGCTCCATGCCCTTGGTAGTCATAGAGGTCATTCAAGTCCGCAAGACGACCCACCCGCTCAGGCGTCGCAATGAGCGTCGCAGGGGTCGCAGGGGAAGGCGAGACGGTGTCCACTTCAATGCAAGATGCTCCATTCACTGAGAGATCAGGTCGCACGTCCAGCATGACGAAGTCCTCCGACGCATCCGACACTGCTCTCGCGCGAGGAGAAGGCGACGCCGATGATACCACAGGTGTCAGCCGTGGGCTGTCAGGATGACCAGGGCGCTGACGAATAGATAGCCCAAGCCCGCCACCCACATCCTCCACAAAAGAGGACGAAGAAGAGGAAGACGACGACGAGGAGGAAGCAGAGCCAGCCCGCCGACGACCTTGAAAGTCCAGCTGCACTTGGCCCGCACGCACACCATTGGGGAGACGTTGCGGCGCTGCCATAGTCATGGACCGAACACCTGCCAGGGCACAAGAATGCAATTGGGCAGGTGAGATAGGCCACACAGGGACAAGTCGCGCCTCATTGTATGCTGCGTACACGACCGCAAGGTATGCCATCGCCTCAACCGACGGTGGGCGCAGACCCCACCGCTCAAGAACAGGCAGAGGGAAAGGACGAGCAAGAGCACGGCGGACAGCCACGTGAAGTGGGCGGCAGTAAGCATAGTGTCGAAGAGCATCCGTCGCACCAGTACACCCGAACGCGCAACAACGACGTCCGAAGGGATGCACTATCCGACTCGACGTGAGCCACGCATCCATCCACGTCCTCATGGCAGCCCATGCCCACGAGTACGGGCAGGAGGCGAGGACCGCCTGCACTGCGCCCCACTGGATGGCATCAAGTGCGCCCACATGTCGAGGCAGAAGCTTGCCGAGGCGTTTCCTCAGCAGCGACACCAGAGGCGCTTCCACTTCATCAGCTTCACGAAGAGCACGATGAGCAGCACGCTGGGGCCGCGGCCGCTTGCCCAATTGCGGAATCAGAGCATCATGTGCCACGGGTAGCGCACAAGCTACCATCCGACACTCACGAGGTCCAACAGTCACACCATTCGTGACACCAGCCAGGGTCTCCACAAAGGCGGGCGCCTTCCAGAAGCTAGGATATAGACGACCCGTGCCAAGCATATCCAATGAGTGCCACATCGGGTGAGCCTCCACATGTGTGCGCAAACGGGATAATATCTCCGTATGTTGTGGAAAAGTCAATAGTGCTGATCGTATCAAAGAAGCAGTATTGAGATGTCCCCACCTGAGCACGCGAGGGCAACCCCACTTCTCCAGTTGGGTCCAGCTGTAAAGTGTGAACGCGCCCAAGGGAACACGAAAGACCTGCGCCAGGACGGAGAGCTCGAGCCGTAATAATGGCGGCGGGAGCCAACAGAACTGCGATATGTACGATAACGTGGACACTGCACGTTGGTTATACAAGATCGCCGAGATACTGGCTGGGGTAACCCCATGAGCGATGGCGAGGGCACGAAGACGAAACTTGGCAATAGGGTCAATCCAGCATCTTCTCGAGTCTGCAGCCGGGCCCAGCCAGAGGCCAAGATATAGTAGCTCAGGGACAACATCGAACGAGGCCCACCGTGGGACGACATGAGCGATGGCATCTTTGACGCGGCCCTGGAGAGAATCATCAAACCGACCAGATAAGGGAACCACTTTACATTTGGCGACTTTCAGCTGAAGATTTGCTAGTGCCTCGGCCAGCGTCATGACTCGATATACATGAGCAAGATGTCTAGTTGCCGAGAGGACCCCACCTATATCGTCAGCGCACGCCCTAATGAGGCCCCTCATGTCCCCGTCAATACATGCAGCCAGATCCCACAAGAAGGCAGCTGTCCCTAGAGCATAGAGAGAGCCCGACAGGGCGTCACCCTGCACGATACCACTCCGAATCCAAAACAACTTCACGAACTCCCCCTTCAACGAAGCCACACCCTCAATAGCTTCACACAAACGCCCAATGAAGGTGAGGAGAATGTCAGGGAGGCCGAGGCAGGAGAGCACGAACATCAGGAAGTCCTGGTTGAGGGAGGGGAACGCCTGGCCGAAATCCAGAGAAAACAGGACACGGTAATCCAGGGAACCAGACGGCGCAACCGATTGGCAACGCGCATGAACATCGAGCTCCAACACATTGACTCCGAATTTTCGCCCAGGAATAAACCCACGCTGACAGCTCGGCACAGCCACCTCAAGTATGGGACGCACAGCATAGTTCATCACCGATGACATGATTTTGACATCCGTGTTCCGCAGGCCAAGCACCCTCACCTTCTCTGGGCTCCGCGTACAAGACCCATCTCGCAGCTCGGCATCGGCGATCTCTTTAGGAAGGAAGGCCTGAATCGTAGCATTGGCACTGTCGAACAAAGCCTGCCCATCACACTGCCATTCGAGTGCATTCCACAGAATTTTGGCACCCATCGGGACAGTAGACCAGGCAGCAGGTGGCACACCGTCGATCCCAGGGGCAGAGTCACGTACAGATTGCAGGACACGTCGCAGCAGACGAGGGGAAGGCGGAGGAAGATGAACATCACCGACTGGCGGGAGCCACTGACGAATATAGGAACACGCAGTATTTTGATCCCACGACTTCTTAGCAAATACGGGGCCCCAATATTGACAGAGAACTCTCAATTTCTCCTGAGGCTCCGAGACGATATGATCAGCAGATTCACGCACGCACGTCAAAGCTAGCCGACGACCAATGGGCGACCACAACCGAGCTTTCCTCTCAAGCGCTCTGAGCTGCATTCGAGTCGAACGCGAAGAAGCCCCAGAAGTCGAAGCCGAAGCAGACGAAGATAACGCAGATCGCTCGAGGTCGGCAGCATCACGCTGTACCTGTGCACACCATTGCTGGAATGACGGTGGGTGTAGTAGTGCCACAGAATGCCCCTCCACCCGCATGTGTGCCGATGCCAGGCTATGCGACGCTAAGATACGGGAAGCCAGCTGCCAGTCCTGGCGCCATATCACTCGCGCGATCATCCTGGAGAGCAAGAGAAGGGTCTTGGGGTGCTCGGGGACAGTCTTGAACATCTGGTCTCTGGTTTCACTCCCCGCGATCTTCACGAGGCTCTTATAGTGCTCCAGCTGGAACGGGGGCGACAGGAGATCCCACTTAGAGTCCGACACGAGCCCCTCCAACCTCTTCTGGAACCAAGGGTCCTGACAAACCAGTTTGGGCACGCACCTAGTCTCTGGCAATCGTGCACTGCGCGGGGTCAAAGAGACAATAATAGCAGCATGATCCGAGATCCCTTTATCCGACACACATGCAGGAGCGTCCAAGGTCGTCGCCATCACAAACAGCTGGCAGGCCTGCCAGCTGGCGAGGGAGCAGAAAATGCGGTCGATCGCCGCCTCCGAGCCCGCATGGCGATCGAAGTGCGTCGGGAGCGAGTGCTCGAGCTCGAGCATGCCCCCCAAGGCCTGCTTCCAAATCGCAGCACGACCATGATGGCGCCGCTCTGACTGCTTCACCGCGGCCACAGGTGAATCCAGAATGAGCGCCTCCTCCGCCGCAAAGTTGAAGTCGCCCAGAATCATCGCTCATACTTTGTCAGGAAACTCCTCCGCATATGAGAGATCATATCGAATTCGACGAACGATATCACGCACAGTACCAGCACCCAGCTCATGGTTGTGTACATTGTATATGATGAGCTCAGCTTCTGGTGCACGAATAGCAACACGAATGACCCTGCCTGCCACCACCGGCTGCGACTCAACATGAGTCTCCCCATTTGCTGAAGATAGCAAAGGTGGAATCAAAACTGCCACCCCGTCCACGGATCAGCGAGTCCCCGAGAAATGACTCAACATGCACCGAGGGATCGATGGCACGTAACTATGATTGCAGTTGGAGCTCGTCTTGACGAACCTCTTGGAGGGCCACCACGGTCTCCTGCAAACGTAAGCGAGAGAGGTAGTGCTTCTTCAAGCTAGATTTCTGCCCACCCGCCTGGAGTAGTGAGCGGCAGTTCCATGATGCGAATCGTAGAGGACGAGTAGGCACCCCAGTACGAGGAGCACAATGACGAAATAAATGCCAAACATTAAAGACACCACTGTTCCTCAGCTGCGGGTTCGACCAGGCATTTAGTACATGTCCGCAGCCGCTCGAGGTCCATATTGTTCTTTGCGATACGATTGGGCTCCCAATGGATCTTAGACTCCTCCTGACCAGCCCCGACTTCCACTTTGAGAATTCTGTCCCAGCCCACCAACAAACATCCTCTTTCACGGTCCGTGAACAACTTAGCCTGAGGGTACAGATTCGCAATCTCCGGCCGACACCGCCGAAGAAGGATCTCTGTCTTAACTTGCTTCGGACTCTTGTCTGGTCCGAGGAATAGCCTGCAGTCTGTCGACCCTGTGACACCGACCGAGAACTCACGCCATTGCTTGTCCACCTTGAGATTATGTAGCACCGTGTGGGCTTTGCGGGTCGCAGGCGCCACCGCACCCTTGAAGGCCACCACGAAGCGTTTGGCAGGTTCAGCCCCCGCCGCTTTGATCTCATACTCAGATGCCTCGAATCCCAGCCCACCAATAAAAGGCATGAGTGTCTCACGTACATGGGCCACAGAGGTGTGCTTCTGCGACATAGCCACAATGATCGAGCCGTCGGGGTCGCGGTCGAAGCCTGCAGGGACACGTGGAGGGGGCTGTGGTCGTTCATTAGCCAGCGCCAAGGCTCGCTGCATGTCATCCAGGCGTCGGTTGAGAGCGTCGATAGCAGAGTCGTGCTCGTTGATGCGGCGACCGTGATCCCCGATGAGAGCCCGTTATTCATCAAGCTGTGCTTGGAGGCGACGCGACACATCATCCACTTGAGGCCTGACGACTGACATGATCTTCTCGTCCATGGTGGATTGGTTGTCCTGTACTCTCTGACGAACAGCTTCGAGGAGCTCGAGCACGGTCTTGTTGCCAGCAGCGACTGATTCCTTGATAGACTTGCCAAGTTCATCTTTGACATGTACCCTCCATTCTTCGATGAGAGGCAGGAGCTCAGCTTTGCACAGCTCTCGCATATAGTCATTTCCATCCCACTCATCACCTTCACCGATGTTGACATCTCCAGTTGCATGTGTGCGCCGTTTAGCAGGAGGAGGACCAGCCAGACGAGGAGAAGTAACATTTGTCGCACCACCTTTGCCACCCTTGCCAGAGCAGACCATTCGTTCTTGTGAGGGGAACGTGGGGGCCGCCTCCAATTCATCTGCCAACCGTTGATTGTCAGCTTCTGTCGGTAATCCCATGAGAGACTGGGTGGTGCGATCGGACAGCCAGGAACGGGAAACGCCTCCGTTTACCCGACCGCCCCAGCGCGGATCGATGCAAAACACTGCCAGACCACAAGGGTCTTGCCTGCCGCGGACTAGCGGTATCCACTTGGTCCCTGGGGAACATTGGACCTTGAGCCAAAATGGCTACGGAGGAGGAGGAGGAGGAGGAGGAGGAGGAGAAGAGGAGCGAGAGGGGGAGGGGCATCTCAGAAGGGCCTAGGAGGCTTTTAAGAAGGCTTCCTGGAAGCCTCGAGGCCCTCCAGTACGAGAGCGGCGACCGTGCACCGTGGCATGTTTGTATTCGCTTCCGGCCCCGCCCCAGCGCAACGCCTCGGGGGACTCTGACGCGGTGCGGCACACACACACACACAAGTCGTCCGCGGATCCAAGTGGCCACGGTACGTGGGGGGGGGAGGAGGATGAGATGAGATGAGATGAGACGCCGCCTGACGCCTGACGAACAAGTCAAGGTCGATTGGCCACAGGCCCGAAAGCAGACGCGGAATGCCTTTTCAGAAGCCCCCACGCCCTCTCAGAAAGGCCACCCCCCCTCGCGCCGCACCCCTCGTGCACGCCGCCGCGAGCGGCCGCCCGGGGCCAGCCAACCGGCACCACCAGGAAGCCGCTCGGCGAGGCGCCGGTGGGCCCCCGAGGTCCCGGCAGTGCATTTGCCGTAGGCCGGGCACGTCCTCCTACGGGCGGATTTGGAAGGAAAGACAACAAACCTACAAACAAAAATCAAGACACAATCAAGAATAGTCACCCCCGACCATGTTTTGATTATTCTTGAGGGTGCCTCCTGTAGAGGGACACGCCCGGCCGAACCTTTGCCACGGAGCGAGAGGCGGGACCCGCCGCTGAACCCCTCACCCTTGCCATCGCTCGGACGGCCATATTCCCCGCGCGTGTTCGTCTTCGCGCGTGCTTTCTTCAAGGGGCCCAGGGACACACAAATAGATATACACATCCCAAGATTCTCTCATATTCGCCCATATTTTCCGGGTTCTCATCTTCCCCCCCACTTCCCATAGTTCCCCATATTTCCCTGGGAGTCGACGATTCATTGTGTCTGTGTGTTTTTGTTCCCCTCCTGATTTCTGTGCTCCACGATCCAAGATCAGGGGAACAAAAAGTGACATAAACAGAAAAACTCGGAGGTCCGCGCGGATTTCTCGGATCGGCGCTGGACCCCCCTCCCTGGCGGGCGGAGCGCGCCAGGGGCGGCGCCGGAGGCGCCGCCGGGGGGCCCAGCGCCGAGGGAGGGGGGTCCAGCGCCGATCCGAGAAATCCGCGCGGACCTCCGAGTTTTTATGTTTATGTCACTTCTTGTTCCCCTAACTCTGGCCCTTGGCCGCTCGGAGCGAGGAATTGGAACGACCAGCCCCGGCTCCACATGGGGAGCCCACGAAGGACGTTCGGGCCCACCCACGCACACGAGCGCGGTTCCACAATCCGCGAGACCGGCCGCGCAATTCAAACACTCGCGCAATGCGTACTCTCGATGACAACGTGGATTCGTGAACATGTAGGTCCTTCTGTCGCTCCTGACCACACCTCCACGAGGCCGGATGGAGGAGCACTGCTTCCCGAGCTGCCCCAAGGTCACCTCCTGAGTTTAGCCGCCCCGATACGCAACACGCAACCAGGTCGCGTGGTGATACCTGGCTCAGCACGTAGACCGAAAACGTCGGTCTGGCGTGATACGTTCGCGAAAACGTGAGCCAAGGCGTGCCGAGCCAACACGAAGCGTGTTAACACGGACGTTTTGACCACGGGACGTGCTGCGTGTCAAGACAGGCGACCGTGTGGGGCAGCTGAGCTCCTGAGCCCACTCGGCGCCTGAGCGGAAATGGTCACGAGCCCCCTGGTATCGGCCACCCAGCGGAAATGGTGTCGAGCCCCCGGGTATCGGCTGCCGAGCGGGCCGGTGGCGCCGAGCACACTCAGCCCCCCCCCCCAGCGACCGAGCAGGCTTGGGCGCCGACGGGGCCTGGAGGGGGACCCCGGGCTGGCTCCAGGCGACCAGGGCCTCGTGGGCCAGATCCCCTCGGGTCATGCAAAAATCAGGACGGAAGGTTTTGTATACATGTTCGGCCTCTGGGGGCCCTCAGCGGGCCTCGGGACCATCGAAAATCACTCGAGAGGGAAAAACTGGTCCCGGGGAATGGGTCGTGACCTCCAGGGGTCGACGCTACGAAGGAACTCATGACGTCGGGTGCCTCGGGCGGGTCGCAGTGGGGGGTGACCTAAGCTGGGGGTGGGGACAACGGCACCAAAGGGGGCCATTCAGGGCCCCTTGTGGAGCCAGCGGGGGCCCTCGAGGGCCTCGTCCGGGCCCTCTGCTTCACCCCCAGATTTGGGTCGCCCCTCACGACAGTCAGCACGTGCATCGAGGACGGGCGGCAAGACCCTCGGAGGCCGAAACTTGGCTGCTTGGGGCTGGCGGGCGGCGAGTGACAACGGCAGAGGACGGGCCGCAGAGGCAAGGACGAGAGGGCACCCTGGACTCGAGGACGGCAAGGAGGTCTGGTTCAAGAGGGGTGACTTCGACGGCTGCTGGGGCGCCTCGGGTCGTGTTGGAGTGCCTAAGTTCGGGCTGGAGGGACCTCGAGCCCAGCGAAACCAACCTTGTCCAGCGACCCCTTCTGGCAGCATCTGATGGATAGAGGCGCGCGTCCTCGCTGGGCGTGTCGCCTGTAGCACCCGCCCGAGGCTCTGGGGGACGGCGTGCCGTTCTCACTGCACCGACCTTGCCGACGTGCTGCAGCGGATTTCTGCGTGGACTTCTGCCAGTGTAGAGCCCCGAACTGGCAAGCGAAGAACGGAACGAGTTTCGCGTGGATGTTTTGTTGGACTTCATGCCTGGCCAAGACAAGAGCTCCGCACGAAACCCACCCCTCGAAATCCGGAACGAGACGCTCTCCCGGACGAGCGGGGCCCACCCCGTGGCTTTTTCCGACCGAGATCCGCTCCGCGACGTGGGCGCCACGACACGAGGGCACCCCCGGACGCAGGCGCGCGCCCTCGCCGGCCGCCCGCCCGAGGCTCTGGGGGGCGGGGCGCCGTTCCGATCGGGGGAGGCAAGAGGCCCGCGCGGGGGGGGGGGCGCCCGGGCACCCCCCGCGGGGCCGCGCCGCGAGCCCTCGCGGCGGCGACGGGCGGCGACCGGCCGCGCGTCGGAAGGGCAGCCCTGGCCCCCCCCCTCACCGACACCGCCTCCACTCCTGCCCCCCTCCCTCCCCCATCGAGTAGGCAGCCGCCTCAGGTCTGGTAGGGCCAGAGGGGGGGGGGTCACATCGACACCAACACGCTGCAGCACGCTGCAGATGTCACTCTTGTCTCATGTCGACGTTCACTGAATTAGCCCTGACAAGTATGGCCATGCAAACTTTTCGGCACGAGCCCTACACCAACACTGAGCTCGAAGTAGATGGACTTGTGTAAGCATCCCCATCCCCATCCGTATCCCTCAATCCCTCCGCCTTCCCCGAGCACAGCCCCCCCCCCAGAGCATCGGTGCGGATCGTCTGCGCGCCTCGCCACCGTCGTCGTCGTCGTCGTCGTCGGCGTCGACGCGGTCGTGGTGCGTGTTGCTCTGCTCGGGACTTGTTTCCCTGATGCAATGGCCTCCTTCCCCCTCCCTTTTTGCTCGCCATCGCTCGAGCGTCCATTCCCGCGCATCTCTTGCGATGGCGTGCGTTCATGTCCCGCGAGTGTTCCAGGATGCATCTCGGTGGTGCTCGCCGAGAAGATACGCACACGTCCGAGCGATGCCAAGCTTGACGTTGGCCATACACGAGCATCTAGGCTGAAACCTTCCCCCTCCCTCCCCCTCCTCCTCCCCACATCCTCTTTCCCACGTCTCCACCATTGGACAGACAGGCCCAGTGGCAGGAATATGCAGAAATCGAGCAGGACAGCCAGCAATCTAAATGTAGGAATGACAGCAAAGACGGGCAGTCAGGCACATTGGTAGCTATAGACATGGAAATACCCAGAGAAGCGTTGTAGATAGACAGACTGGTGCGTATCAAGAAATGTTGCTTCTACCGTTATTCCACGGCTGAGGCCGTTCCAGATGAGGGGTCTGGCAGCTATGGCAGCTATGCTGGCTCTTCTCAGGTATCATCTCAAGTGCATGGGCATCCGCATTTTGACGGGGCATCCCCCTATTATGTACGGTTTCTTTTTCTATAAGGCTCGCAACATGCGTATCAGGATGTATTGTTTTCGCCGTTCGTCTGGGTCGGATCATAATCCTCTGAGTCCTTCTGACCTATGGAATGCCGCTCCGTCTGACCGGTTCAATACGGCTTGCAACATGTGTATCAGGAAATATTGTTTCCGCCGTTCCCCAAGGTCGAATTCTAGTTCCAGACCTGAGTTCCAGGACGTTACCCTTGTCTTGCGCGAGAGTCAGGCCTGTTCGGAGGCGGTCGGCATTCCTGGATGTGGTATGCTTCCCATAACGTAGCTCGTGAGGACGTGTGGGAGCCTGTCTTCTCCAACATGAGGAGGGTGAGTGATAATGCAGATCGTTCCTCGGCTCTTGCGTTAAATGCGGAACATCTTATGAACAATCGTAATGAGCTGGCGGACATTGCTTGAGACCCTTGACGTGCGACATACTTGTTCATCATGCGCGGTCTCGGTATTTGCTACCGATAGAACCACCAAACGGGTGATGAGGAGGTTTTGGGGGGAAGGGGGAGGCGGGCGAGTTGCGATGGCTCTGGAATCTATGGTGGTTTCTTCAGGCTTCCTATTGTCGTGCAAATATGCCCATGTATCTATCGACCTGTCTATCTCATGATCTATGTAGGGGTTCCGCCTATATATATGCGTATATATACATATGTGTATATATATGTGTTTCGGTCGATCGATCTCTCTCTCTCTCTGACTATCAATCGATATACCTATATTTAAATCGATATGTCTATATAAATATGTATCGTGCGTTTCGTGCGCGCGGCGCGCGAAACGCTTTGCAACATGTGCGAAACGCTTGGCTATACGTATGATTCGCATGCGCTTCGCGCCCATCCCAGGACAGCATCGGGACAGCCATATCTATTCACCTATATATCGACCTACCTACCTACTTATCTATCTATGGATCTACATACCTTTCAACCTATACATACATATATATATATATATATGTATATATATATATGAAAGAGCGTGTTCTACCGCTACTGGCGGAAAACCGGGGGGGGTCACTACCGGTTCGAACCCCCCCCCCCCCCCCCCCTCCGGAAAACCGGGGGGGGTCACTACCGGTTCGAACCCCCCCCCCCCCCCAGCTCATCATGAAAAGGGGGGGGGTCACTACCGGTTCGAACCCCCCCCCCCCTCGAAAACCGAGTGGGGGTGCGGACAGTGGTGGGGACGGTGTTGGTGGGGACAGTGGTGAGGGGACAGCGGGACAGTGGTGGGGACAGTGGGGGGACAGTGGGACAGTGGTGGGGACGGTAGTGGTGGGGACAGTGGTGGGGACAATGGTGGGAACAGGGGGGACAGTGGACAGTGGTGGGAACGGTGGTGGTGGGGACAGTGGTGTGGGGACAGTGGGAATGAGGTGGAAACACTGGGACAGTGGAGGGTACAATGGTGGTGGGGACACTGGTAAAGGCGGTGGCGAGGACGGCGGTGGGACAATGGGACAGAGGTACAGTGGGGACAGTGGCGGGGACAGTGGGGACAGTGGTGGAAACAGTGGGACAGCTCAGTGGGACAGCGGAGGAGTCAGTGGGACAGTGGGGACAATGGGGATAGGCAGTGGTTGGGTCCGTGGAGACAGTGGGGAGAGTGGAACCGTGGTGGGAACAGTTGTGGGAACAGTGGGGACAGTGCGACAGTGGTGGGGGCATTGGTGGGGACAATAGGGACGGTGGTGGAACCAGTGGGGACAGTGGTGGTGAGGACAGTGGTGCTGGGAACAACAGTGGGGGATGTGATGCGAGCGGTGGTAGGGACCGGGAGTCGTTTGCTGGCGGTGCGTGGGGGGGGGGGGTCGAACCGGTAGTGACCCCCCTCCGGTTTTCGAGGGGGGGGGGGGGGGGGGGTTCCAACCGGTAGTGACCCCCCCCGGTTTTCCGGATCCGGAGGGGGGGGGGTGGAGGGGGAGGGGTTCGAACCGGTAGTGACCCCCCCCCGGTTTTCGAGGGGGAGGGGGGGGGGGGGGGGAGGGGTTAGGGGAGGGGGGGGTTTGCCGGGAGGGGGGGGGGGGGGGGAGGGGTTCCGGCAGGGGGGGGGGGGATTTTCGGAGGGGGGGGGGGGGGGGGGAGGAGACCCGGGGTTCCGGAGGAAAAGGTTGGCAATTTTCCACAGTAAAGCGGCGGTGGATCACGCTCTCTCATATAAATATATATATATATATATTCCTCTTCGGATATTATTATAGCGGGACCCCCCCCTGACCCCCCCCCGTACATGAATTCGGCCTTGGGCGCTCCCACCGACGTCAAATTCGAAGTTCGGTTTCGGGAGCCTCTCCCGGCCATCCCTGGACGGCCCCGTAACGCGCCAAGGCGGCCCAAGACCGCTCCAGAACAGCTCATGAGCGCTCAAAGAGGCCTCAAGGTGGCTTCAAGACGGCCCAAGATGCTCTCAAGACGCCCCAAGAGGCTCCCAAGAAGACCCCCAAGAAATTAAACTCGTCCAATTCCCTCCGGGAAACGTACATTTTTAGCATATCCGCTTCTTTGGCCTTCACCGCGTCCAAGACGGCCCAAGAGGCCCCAAGATCGCCCCAGGACGGCCCAAGAAGTCCCCAAGGGAGCCCCAAGCGAGCCCAAAAGGGCTCCAGAACGACCCAAGCGAGCCCCAAGACGGCCCCAAAGAGCACCAAAAGGTTTCCCAGAGAGCCCCAAGAAAGCCGCAGGAGGCCCCCAAGAAGAACCAAGAGGGCCCCAAGACGGCCCAAGCCCCCTGGGACGGCCCAAGAGGGTCCCGGGACGGCCCAGGAGGGCCGCCAGACAGCCCAAAAGAGCCTCAACAGGAGCCCCACGAGAACCCCGAGAGGCCCTACCCCTATCAGCCATATGAGGCCTGTCGGTCCCACAAGCCCTACGACCACTATGGTGCCTCAAGGTGCCCCATGAGCCCTGTGAGGCCTGGGACCCCTAACGCCTCCAGAGCTCTCACCCCCACACGCCGCGAGACCCCGAAGGGCCCCCCCCCACTCATGATCCAGATCGCGGGTGTGCCGCCGTGCCGCCACGGGCGGTGCGGCGGCATGCACACGTTGGCTCTTCACCGTCGGTGGAACTCCCTGTGGGGTGCGGTCCATGTGAGAGGACATTCGGCACACATGTGGTGACGTAGCGTTCTGCGGGTCCTCCCAGGAAGACCGATCACAAGGGCCACATGAGGGCCACGAGACGGCCGAAGGTGCCCCACTGCGAATCCTCCACTCAGAGCCGCAGGTGAAGCCCGCTCTCCTGGGGGAAAGGCGCACAAGGAGAGGAGAAGGAGCAAGGAGGTAGAAGGAGGGAGGAGGGAAACAGGAAGAGGCTGGACGAGAAGGAGGAAAATCCACCATACAAACCCGACGATACAGTTCTCAACGTTTCTGCCTCTCGGGACAGTTTTCGGACCACCCGTCCAAAGTCGATCTGGCATCGGGGACCGGTTCTGAGCCCTATGAGCCCCATGAGCCCGATGACCACTATGAGCCCATGGGCCCTATGAGCCATATGAGCCCTATGAGCCTTATTAGCCCTATGAGCCCTATGAGCCCTATGAGCCCTATGAGCCCCATGAACCCTATGAGCCCTGTGAGCCCTATGAGCCCTATGAGCCCTATAAGCCCAATGATCCTCATGAGCCCTATAAGTCCTGAAGCCCTATGAGCCCTACGAGCCCTATGAGCCCTGTGGGCCCCATGGGCCCCGTGATCCCTATGAGCCATATGAGCTTTATGAGCCCTATAGGCTCTATGGGGCCTATGAACCCTATGAGCCCAATAACCCCTTTAAAACCCTACGAACCCATGAGACGCATGAGCCCTATGGGCCTTATGAGCTCTGTGAGCCCTATGGGCCCCATGAGCCCTCTGACCCCCACGAACCCTATGACTCCAATGAGCCCTAGGAGCCCAATGAGCCTCAAGAGCCTTACGAGCCCAGGAACTCTCCGAGCTTCATGAGCCCATGAGCCTGATGGGCCCTTTGAGGCCTATGAGCACTAGAAGCCCCATGAGCTTTATGAGCTCACGAGCCCCAGGAGCCCCGTGAACTCAATGAGCCGAGCCCCATACCCCCCCGACCCTTCATGACACCATATGAGCGCGATGACCCCTACGTGGCCTATGCGCCCTATGAGCCATAGAACCCCCTCAGCACTAGGAGCCGTGAAGCCTTGCGAGACCCATGAAACCCCCCTCTGAGCCCTACGAGCCCAGTGAGCCGCACACGGCTTATGGGCCCTGTGAGCCCTACGGCCCCGACTTGCCCCTTCACCCCAATCGGCCTCATGAGCCCCACGAGGCCCACGCGCTCTGTTAGCGCTATGGGCCCTATGGCCCCCAGGAGCATTGCGAGCTCTATGAGCCCAATGGCCCCCAAGAGCGGATGACTCCAAGGAGCCCCAGGACCCTTATAAGCACCATGAGCCTCCCATGACCCCCATGACCTTTGTAAAAGCCACTCAGCAATATGAGCCCC
Organism: Prorocentrum cordatum; assembly: GCA_963575745.1. Classification (NCBI taxonomy): domain Eukaryota; class Dinophyceae; order Prorocentrales; family Prorocentraceae; genus Prorocentrum; species Prorocentrum cordatum. Next base: position 105,958 of record CAUYUJ010021830.1, on the reverse strand, counting down.
GTGCCCGATGTGCACAAACAGTCCCATGGCCCCAACGAACCCCATGAACCCTGTGAACCCTATGAATCTCATGACCCCCTGGAGCCGCATCGGCAGCATTACCCCTCGCCTCAAATGGGGGCACCGAGCCCCTGGGCCCCATGACGGCAGAGACCCCTTTCTGATCTCTTGAGCCGCAGTCTTCCCTGGGTCCTCTCAGCCCTGTTTGCTCCATGGTCTCTATGGCCAGAACACACCGCGGCTGTGACGATATCCAATCTCATCGCGCCTCCCTGGCGCCATGCGACCATTATTTTAAAGGCAAAGCGCAGCGAGCCGGTAACATCTTGTGTATATATAGATACACACAAGACTGCATTGGCGCTTCGCGCCATGCGCCTTGTTCCGGACGCTTCCCTGGCAAAGCAATAAATCATCGCTTTCTTCAGCAGGGAGGACCTCGAGGCCTGGACGGGCGACCCGCCCATTTTTCCGATATCCCAGGTGCCTGCTGACACCGCTTTCGGACGATGCGCTGGCACGCTTGTGCGCAGGAGTGGGGAAATCATGCTGATTTTTTCGCGCGCGAAGGTCCATTGAGGAAGTAAGGAGCTTTCCCATGACACGCCGAAGAAGTCACATTAGCTCCGAACACATCGATGTTTGATCGCTTCCCGAATGCCGCAATGCCTGGAGGGCTCCAGGCACTCAGGAAATTCTCGATCGTCGAAGTTCGAATCTCAATCCATTGCCTGTCTCTCTCGATCGGGTAGCTACTGAAACCTCGAGCCTCAAACGTGGAACCAACATCGTCGGGTCAGCTTGATGTATTTCGTAGGAGAACGCCGTCTGGTCGTTTTTGGTGCTCTTTTGTGCCGTCCTGGGGCACTCTTGGGCCGTCCTGGGGGCTTCTTGGGCCGCCTTGGGGAGCTCGGGCCCTCCAGAAGTATTCTGAAGCCATCTAGGGCCCTCTTGCGGGCCTCCAGTGGCGTTCTTGGAGGTATCCCATGATTTTCGTGGGTCTCTCTTGGGAGCCTTCTGGGGGCATCTTGGGCTTCTTGTGGGCAGTCTCGGGGCTCTCCGGGGCAGTCTTGGGGCCCCCTTGGGCCGCCTTCAACCTCTAGGGGGCCTCCCGGGCCGTCTTGGAGCGAGATTGGGGGCCCATTGGGCCGTCTTGGACGCTGCGAAAACCCAAAAAGCGGATATGCACAACAAATGTATTTCCTGAGGGAGTGACGATTTTGGCTGCTTCGGGGCTCTGTAAACGGCCTCTTGGGGTGTCTTGGGGGCCTCTTGGGCCGTCTTCCGACCATCGAAGTTCCTCTTGGAGCGCTCTTGCGCTGTCTTGGGTCTCTTTTGCGCCTCTCCGACGACCCCTCTAATCGCCTTCAATCGGCTCGCAAGGCCCAGCGAGGCGCCCTGGGAGGCCCGGAAGGGCCACCGAACCTTTTCCAAGAGCGTCCAGGGGGCCGCCGAAACGTCCGAAAGGGCGTCTGGAGCGTCCCTGGGGGAAGGATCCGGTTTAGGGGGGTGGGTCCGGGGGGGGGGGGGGGTCCGGGTAATAAAAATATAAGAACAGGAAAATATCATCAGGACAACCATCAGGACAACTATGGGTCCGGGGGGGGGGGGGGGTCCGGGTAATAAAAATATAAGAACAGGAAAATATCATCAGGACAACCATCAGGACAACTATCGGGACAACCATCGGGACAACCATCGGGACAACCATCGGGACAACCATCGGGACAACCATCGGGACAACCATCGGGACAACCATCGGGACAACCATCAGGACAACCATCGGGCCAACCATCGGGCCAACCATCGGGACAACCATCGCGACAACCACAACCATCGGGACAGCCACAACATCCGGGACAACCGCGGGGACAACCGCCGGGACAACCGGGGGTCACGCCCGACGCTCGGGGGGCGGCCCTTTTGGAAATAGATGGATTCTGCTAAAGATGGAACTCGCGCAGCTTCGCTTCGCCTCGCCCGCACGCACGAAGGTTGAAGGTCGAAGGCCGGCGTGCGCCGGAGCGCGCCCTGCTCGGGCTGCCGGAACGCTGCTTCTCACACGTTCTCTCAATCCCAACTTCTTAACTGCTGATGACGTCGTCGGTCCAACGTTTCAGCGGCCGGCCTGGCGCCCGGCGCCCGGCCGGCGTCCAATCCAGCACTGCTTTCGACCACCTGCCATCGGTGCTGCCGACGGTCTTCTGTAGCAGAGCGGCTTTGCGACGCTTCTGTGATTGTACCCAAGTTTGAAAACCTGCTTTTTCGCACGCACGCACGACGCGAACCGAAACCGAAGCCGATTTCATGATTGGGGTCACTTCCGTTCCACCCCCCCCCAACCTCCGATGTTTTGCCTGTCCGTGTTTCCTCTTGCATTGCCACGCCCTTGGGATCTTTGATCTGCGCAGAGATATCATGCATGTACGAACCTCGCTTTCGTCTTTGCCTCTAGCCTCTCGGCATGCTGAGCTCCCAGCCTCTGCCACGTCTGCATGGCCAAGCATCCTTCTTCGATTCACCGCCCAGAAATCATTCGATATTTCTCTCCGTTGACTCTTCCCTTCCCGCTCTGTCCCTGCTCCTGCCCCCTGGCTCCTCGGGATCCCCCCGCTCTGCCTCGCCCCTTTTCGCTGTTCGGCCCCTCGCCCGCGACGGGCAAGCACGACGAGCACTCGCGCCGTGCCACACTCCGTGCCCGTGGACTGCAGGTGCCGCGTGCACGCCCTTCCCACCCACCCCCCCTTGGCGGGGGGCAGGCCGCTCCTCCCCGGGGGCTCCTCCGCGCGCCTCCCGCCCTCCCCGCCCTCTCTCCTCTTCCTGCCGCCCGCGCCGCCCCCCCCTCCGCCCCCCCCCCAGAGGCTCGGCCTCCCGCGGAAGGCCGGCCGCTGCGGGAGCGCGCTTCTCCCTCTCCCCTCGGCGGGGGGGCTGCCCGCTCCCCGCGCGGGGGGGGGGCCCTCCCCGCCGCCGCCCCCCCTGCGGGGGGCGTCTCTCCCGTCCTCCCCGCCCCCTTTTCTTGTGTGTTTTTTTTTCTGTCGCCGTCGTCGGCGTCGTCCTCCCCGCCCCCCGCCTCCTCCTGTCGCCGTCGCCGGCGTCGTCCCCTCCTCCCCCGCGCGGCCCCCCCCCTGGCGAGGCGCGACCTCCGCGAGGCCTGCCCCCCCCTGGCTGGCCCCAGGGCCGCCCCGCGGCCTCCCCTCCTCCCCCCCCCCCTCCGCGTTCGTGCTGTGCCTCCTCCTTCCCTCTCGCCGCCCTGCTCGGCTGTGACTCCTTCCCCTCTTCCTGCCCTCGTGCTGTGCCTCCTGCTTCCCTCTCGCCGCCCTTCTCTGACGACCTACC
>CAUYUJ010021830.1:87622-97622 GCA_963575745.1 Prorocentrum cordatum | reverse complement strand
CCTTTGTCGGATCAGAACTCCCACCAGCCCTCTGGGGTCCTAGGGAGGCTCCTCTTCCAACCCCCTTCTTCCCCTTTTGGGTGGGATTTATCACTGTTCTTTCTTAATCTACACCCCCTCCCCCAGGCGACCGGCGTCCAACCAAGAACCACGAGGACACCATGACGACCCGCCCACAACCATACCTATCAAAAAACAATGCAAACCGCACTCTGCCTCCACATTTGGAGCATGCGCGGCCAGCCCGATGCGCCAAAAAACAATGCAAAGTACACTTTGGGGCAAAGTCTTGAGTCATGTTCGTGAGGCAGGCGAACACATTGTTGTGTTTTTGACAGGGACGGCGGGGGTGCCAGCATATTGCCTGCCGTGCGCAGGGCTACCACCCCTGACAAAAAACAATACAACATGCACCTCGCGGCTAAATCTGGATTGTGCGCGGCCATCCCGCAATCACTGTCAAATGGTTCTTGAAGGTTTTTGGCATGGATCGCGGTGGTGGTGGCGCGTGGCCTGCTGTGCGCAGGCCCACCAGACACAATGATGGGCATTGGTTTTCGACAAGGATGGCGGGGGCCGACATGTTTCCCGATGTGTGCTGTCACGTGCGCAAGCGCACCTGACGCACTCTGCACGTGCCCCGAACATGGCGCATCTGGCGCGGCTGGAGTGTGCGGCACACCTGGCGAACTTGGAGCACGTGTCGCATCTGGCGCACCAGGCGTGCCTGGCACGCTCGGACCCCAGGGGTGCCTGGCGCGCGTGGCACCCCTGGCACGCGTGGCGCACCTCGCCCAAGCGTCGCGCACCTGGGGTCGGCTTTGGTTACCAGTAGCTGTCCATCCAAAAACGACCGCTGAAGATGCTCAGGCTCGGGTGTTACTTATGTGTTGGGAGGGCGGGTGGGAGTGAGCTAGACGGTTTGCGGGCGGGTGGGTAGCGTGACCCCTCCCCCTACCCCCTACCCCTGGACATGGACGGGACCGGTCGCGGGTAGTTGGAGCGTTCAAGATGGCCCAAGACTGCTCCAAGAGAGCCTCGGAAAGCCCAAGATGACCTCCAAGATGATTCAATATAGCGCAAGATGTTTCAAGATGGCTTTCAAGATGCTCCAAGAAGCCCCAAGAACGCTCCAAGACGGCTCCCTGAGGTCTGCGAGACCTCCAAGGAGTTCCCCAAGAGGCCAAACAACATCCGCCAAAAACCAAAGGAACATGGATGATTGTTGCTTTCTCACCTTTTCGCTTCCGATGGCCATCCGAGGCCTCAAGATGGCTCCAAGGTGGCCCAAGAGAGCCTCAGGACAGGCCCAAGAGAGCCCCAAGACGGCCCCAAGAGCGCCCAAGAGCGCCCCAAGAGCGCTACAAGAGAGGTCCAGGATGCGATTTCCGGTGCTCCCGAGGCGGGAGGCTAATTGGAGCTCCCCTCTTGTTCTAAGCCATCCTGTGGTGTTGGGCCCTCGTTTAGAAGAGACAGTCCCCGCGTTCACTCCTCCCGCTGCCCCCCTCCACCTCTTATCATCGTCATCACCCGTTTCAGCACACCCCTCACACGCTTCGTGGCCCCATAGGGATCTGCACCGAAGGCCCCAGCGGGGCTGCCCGCATGCGTCCCCGCCACACCCAATACAGCGCTTCGTGGCCCCATAGGGAGCTCCACCGAAAGCCCCAAGAAAGAATCCCTTTTCCCAACAAACTAGGTCTTTCCCCGGTAAAACTGATCCATTACCCGGTGCGAGTTCCAGAGTAGTTCTCCAGAGGCCTCTGGAGAAGTCCGGAGAGGCCTCCTCAGAGGCGCCCTGGGCCTCCTTAGAGGCGTCTGGGGCCTCCCGAGAAGCGCCTTGGGCCTCCCGAGAGGCGCCTTGGGCCCCCCGAGAGGCGTCTTGGGCCTCCGAAGAGGCGTCTCAGGCCTCCTGAGGCGTCTTGGGCCTCCCGAGAGGCGTCTTGGGCCTCCCGAGAAGCGTCTTGGGCCTCCCGCGGGGCGTCTTGGGCCTCACGAGAAGCGTTTTGGGCCCCGCCAGCCACTGGAACTAGCTGCGAAGGCCAGGCTGCGCGTTGAGCCTTGACTCGCTGGGTTGCACTGTCCTGATAGTGCCATCCTCACAAGACTTAACAGCACCTCTCCCAGCTCGTCGCTGCCGTCATAGCTTCCAGGAGAACATCAGGAGGCCTCCGAGTGACCCTACTCGGGCTCTCACGCGAGTGGCTCAGAGTACTGTTTGGGCCTTTTGGGCTGGGGCTCTGTTCGGGCTTTGGGGGCCCTCTTGAGGAGACCTCTTAGCTCTTAGCGTCCTGTTCGGCCGTCTTGTCTTCGGGCTGTCTGTGGGCCCTCTTGGGGCCTGGGGGTCTCTTGGGCTGTCTCGGGAAGATCTTTGCGGCGATTGTTGGGGCCTCTTGGGTCGCACTGGGCTGCCAGAAGCCCACAACGGAGAGAACGTAAAAACCGTTGAAGAACATTATGAAACGAACACACGCAGACAGACAGACAGACAGACACAGACACACACACACACACACACGCAAAGTCACAACACACACACACACACACACACACACTCACTCACACACACACACACACACACAACCACACACAACCAAACACACACACACACACAAATACACACACACAGACACACGATTGTGGCGTCTCGAGGCCCTCGTGGGGGTCCTCTTGGAGCACTCTTGGGCCATGTTGAGGGTGTAACCAGCCGCTCGGGGCCGTCCTGGCGCCCTATCGAGCTGTATTGGAGGCATGGGGCGCCAGCTGGGAGCCACTGTAGACCGTCTCGGACGGCATGCCGAGGGACGGAACCAGGAGATCCCTGGGGGCGTTTGATGTGCATTCCCGGGCTGGGAAGGGGCACCAGACGCTCGCACGGTCGGCGGGCCGGCACAATCCAGTGCGAGATCACACCGGTCGGTATGATAAGAGTTCTTGTGCTTACACATCGGCGTTGCTCGTCGGTGTTGCTCTCGCTGCCCCATGAGACCGCGTGTGACATCGTAGCCGCTGCCGCTGTCCACAGTAGGCTTCACCACTGCCGCTTTCAGCGGGCGTGTCCGGAACAGCCTGCCGCACCTGCGCCCAGAGCGCGCCCGTAGCAGGAGGCTCAGTGGCACTGCCAGGACGGGAGGCAGGTGGTCAGCAGCTGCGGTGGCCCACCTGCGGAGGGCTACGACATTCATTATCGGAATGCCCCCGTGCTGCATCGGAGCACGTACTGATCCATCGACTGCTGTCCTTTGCCGCAAACCTGCTCCAACCAGTCCAAGCACCGCCCGATGAGTGCACACACATGCACGCACCTCCCCATCCACCTCCGCCGCTTCCTCCATCCCCCTTGTCATCCGCTTCCTCCCCTTCATTATCCTCATCCTCAGACCGACCTCCGCCCATCGTTCCTCAGCTATCGGCCGCCGCCCTCGTCACCTGAAGACCGACGTTGCAAAAAAGATGGAGAACCACCAACGGGGTCCTCCATCAATCAATCTGACAATCAACGGCGCTGTGTCCGCACATCACATCGGCTAAAGAAGTGCGGCTGGCTGGGCGCGAGTGTCAGCCATGGCACAGAACAAGGCCAAGTGAAGACCCGGCCATACCAGCGGCAGGCCGCTGGAATATCTGACAGTCACGAACCTGGGGCCCCAGGCCCCGTCCTCCTGATGCATGTTTTCAACCCGGATCGATCTGAGAGGGCCCCGGGGGCCGAATCTGGACGACGACGCCCGCGACGCAAGGGTCCCCAAGCATGACAGCCGATGTGAGATATCCCGCGCGCGGCCCCAGATGTCCCGACCCCTTCCCTTGGGAATCGCTGCGCGCCCCGGATTCGCTTTGACGGCGCCTGGGCCCGAAAGCATGCCCCAGACGCCGAAATCAAAGATAACGTCGGGATTGACATCACACCACCGAAAAGCCCCACGTACTTATTTTCTGTCTTATGTGATCACTCATCATTTGCGCAGCATCCTGCTTCCTAGAACGTTCCACGAGCACGTTCTTCAGATTGCCATCCAACGAACAAGTCCTTGACAATCCTCCCTCCTCACCATCCTCTTGCCTCCAGAGGGACGACATGCCTGGTGGTCACCGAGGGCCTTGTCTTCTTGGAGCGGGAGCAAACACGACACTGCCACACCGCGGGCAGTCAGGGTGTCCACGGTGGAAGCTTGGGCAAATCGAGCCCCCCGCGCCGCGATTGCTTCGGGGCCAGCGCGAGTACCTGTCAGAGCATCACCTTCTGCGCAAACGGTCGACATCTCGCCCAGCTGCGCAGGCCCCTGCGCGGGATCAAATGTTCCTGTTTCCCTCCGCAGCTCGGCCAACTGCTTCCCTCGCAGTGTCCACTTGCCTTCCTGCGTCTCGTCGACGGCAAGTCCCTGAGTTGCGCGAGCAAGAAATGGCAACAAACGCAGACCGTCGCCATGCAGTATGTGGACGTGCCATTCGATGGAAAATATCTGGGCGACGGCTGGCACGAATACATGAGACGCGCAAGCGCCCTTCACTCGACAAGAGTGGCGCGAGCAGGGCGACGTCGATGCGGCTGGACACCGCTGCCTGTGTCGGAAACACTCCGGCGCCCCACTCCGCCAGAGCAGCAGGGGCATCTCTATCATGGGCGGCATGAGTGCCGCACTCAATTAACCGCGCCTGCTTCCTCTGATTGGAAATGCAGGCGCGCCTGCGTGAAAACGCACGCGCGCTGACCCAGCTTGAGTCTAGGTGTTTGCAGTTATCGATAATACCTGAGCCCTCGTCCGCGCTAGAGGACCAGCCCCTGCGCCCCGCCCGAGGCGTCGAGAATGCCACGCTCGACATGCTCAACGAGCCCGAAGCGGATAGAGACCGCGCTAAAGGACCACCCCATGCGCCCCGAGCTCCAGACTGGATGAGCCCAGGAGTCTTTCGGTTTTTCAAAGGGGTCGAAAAGGAGCCGCTCATGTTGCTGCACTCCTTTTCTCCACTCTTCTTCCTCTCATTTCATCCTCCTCTCATCCTCCCTCCTGCTCCGTCTTCTTCCTCCTCCTTCCCTCTTTTCCTTCAGTCAGAATCCGCTGCCGCAGAACCTTGCCAGGCGTTGGGTTTTCTGGTTTTTCTAATCTGGGAGCTCAGAAAAACTGGCCAGGCGTTGGTTTGTTTTCGATTTCTCTGGTCTGGGAGCTCAGAAAACCTGGCCAGGCGTTGGTTGTTCTGGTTTTTCTGGCCTGGGAGCTCAGAAAACCTGGCCAGGCGTTGGTTGGTCTGTTTTTTCTGGTCTGGGAGCTCAGAAAACCTGGCCAGGCGTTGGTTGTTCTGGTGTTTCTGGTCTGGGAGCTCAGAAAACCTGGCCAGGCGTTAGTTGTTTTGTTTTTGTTCTGGTCTGGGAGTCCACGAAACCTAGACTGGATGTTGGGGGCTTGCGTACTACTGCCGTCAGACCAGAAACAACCAGAAAAACCAACGCCTGGCCAGGTTTTGTGAGCCCCCAGACCAGAAAGGAAAACAATAATATATATATATATATATATATAAATATATATATATATCTATAATAATAATAATAATAATAATACTATTTTTCATCTTTTTTTTTTCAAAAACAAAAAAAAAAAAAAAAAAAAAAAAAAAAAAAAAGCCTGGCTAGGTTTTGTGAGCCCCCAGACCAGAAAAAAAAACAGAAAAAAACAACGCCTGACCAGGTTTTGTAGGCTCAACCAGAAACACCCGAAACAAACAACGCCTGGCCAGGATTTGTGGGCCCCCCAGACCATGCAGCAGGAGCAGGAGGAGGAGGAGGAGGAGGAGGAGGAAGAGAGAATTGAACCTGGCGGTGAACCCTTCGGGGCTCGTGCCACTGGCGCTGAACCCTTCGGGGGTCGTGCCAAGGAAGCTTCGAGCGCAGAACCCTTCGGGGCTCGTGCTCCTAGCTTCATCGGCGCTGAAGCTTTCGGGGCTCGTGCCACTGGAGCTGAACCCTTCGGGGCCCGTGCCAGGGAAGCTTCGAGCGCAGAACCCTTCAGGGCTCGTGCTCCTAGCTTCATCGGCGTTGAACCCTTCGGGGCTCGTGCCAGGAAGTAGCGCTGAACCCTTCGGGGCTCGTGCTCGCAGTCACCTGGCGCTGAACCCTTTGGGGCTCGTGCCACTAGCGCTGAACCCTTCGGGGCTCGTGCTATTATTTCTGCTGTGGGCGCTGAACCCCTCGGGGCTCGTGCTCGCAGTCACCTGGCGCTGAACCCTTCGGGGCTCGTGCCACTAGCGCTGAACCCTTCTGGGCTCGTGCTGCTTCAACTGGGGGCGCTGAACCCTTCGGGGCTCGTGCTCGCAGTCACCTGGCGCTGAACCCTTCGGGGCTCGCGCCAGGAAGTAGCGCTGAACCCTTTGGGGCTCGTGCTATTTCAACTGTGGGCGCTGTACCCTTCGGAGCTCGTGCTCGCAATTTCCTGGCGCTGAACCCTTCGGGGCTCGTGCCAGGAAGTAGCGCTGAACCCTTCGGGTCTCGTGCTACTTAGTCGATTCGCATCGTCCTGCTCATTATTGAAACACACATTCTGCCCCTGTGAATAAGGGGGCACTAACGCCAATTTGTTGTTTCAGGTCCGAGGCCCGCTCGTGAGAAGCAGGCGGTTGTTGTAGAGAAGCTATGCGAGGGCACCTGCACCCAGGAATTCCTAACGCGTTTGCATATGTTGTTCGAGCTGTTTTTTTTGTTTTGATCGCATCTTGGATCCCAGAGCCTCGTTCTCCACCCTCGGGAGTGCACTGGGGCCCGAAAAAAAACGCACCAGGGCGCTGCTGGGGTCGTACATGTGTTTTTTTTGTCTGACGCAGTGCTTATGCTGTTGCTGCTGCTGCTGCTGGTGCTGCTGATGATGATATACCGTTGGTGATGATGATGATGATGATGATGATGATGATGATGATGATGATGATGATTATGATGATAAGGAGGAGGAGGAGGAGGAGGCATAGGGTGATAATGGTGATGCTGCCGATTATGATGCTGACGATTTTGCCGATGGTGATGCTGATGATTATGCCGAGAAGGATGACGAGGAGGAGGAAGAGGACGATGACGGGGAGGATGAGAAAGAGAGGGATGAGAGATGAGGATGAGCAGGAGGAGAAGGAGGATGATGATGAAGAGGAGGAGGAGGAGCGCATCAAGGGAGGCATTGGCCTCCGTACCACCAGGGCGCCTCGGAGTAGCCTATTGCGGTGGAGGGTTATCCAGCTGCCTGGTACAAGTCCCGACTCCAAGCATCCTTAGCGACGACTCACACACACACACACAGACGTGGTTAGCTAGCCCCGTCCCCTCCCCTTCCTCTTCCTCCTCGCCATTCCTCCCTTTTCCGCCTCTCCAGGGACTTTGAGAAACATCAGAAGACCGCCGAAGACTTCTGTCGACTTCCAAGGACTCCGAAAACGATAGAGAAAGAAGAAAAACACCTCATTCGAATAACTTGCTTCAGAGCGCTATTTCAGCGCAGCGCCCTTCCTCCTGCATCTACTTCCTCCTTCCAGATGTCCCCCCTCGCTCCTCCTCCTTTTCTCCTCCTCCTCCTCCTCCTCCTCCTCCTCCTCCTCCTCCTCCAGGAACCAAGAACGCAGTATCTGTGAGAGCCATTCGGAATGACGATGATGATGATTTTGGTTATGACGATGACGATGACGACGACGACGACGGGGACGACGATGACGACGACTATGATCATGATGACGATGGTGATGATGATGCTGATGATGATGATGATGATGATGATACAACGCCGAAGACAATGATGATGATGATGATGATGATGCTGACGCTGATGATGGTGCGGCTGCTGATGATGATGCCAGTGATGATGACGAGGATGATTATGACGATGATGATGATGATGATGATGATGATGATGATGGTGATACTGATGATGATGTTGATGATGATGATGAGATGGATGATGAATCGGGTGGTGATGGTGATGCTGCTGCTGACTATGCTGATGATGCTGCTGATGATGCTGTTGCTGCTGATGCGGATGCTGATGCTGCTGCTGCGCATCCGACGCATGCCGTGCGCTAGAGAGCGCCCAACTTTCACAGAGAACCCGCAGAGTACTTCCCACCGAATGTTCGCGTCGCCACGTGGCGGGGCCGCCTCGCGTGAAAATGAACGCGTTGATCTCCAAGGCGGGCCAGGAGGAAACTGAGGGCATGAGGAGGAGTACGAGGAGAATGGGGGAGGGGGAGGAGGCGGCGCAGGAGGAGGAGGAGGACGATAATGAGGAAGAGGAAGAGAAGGAGAAAGAGGAGGAGGAGGAGGAGACAGTGGAGGAGGAGGAATGAGAAGAGGCAGCGGCGTATGATGATGATGATGATGATGATGATGATGATGATGATGATGATGATGATGATGATGATGATGATGATGATGATGGTGGTGGTGGTGATGATGATGATGATGATGAGGAAGAGGAAGAGGAGGAGGAGGAGGAGGCGGAGCTTAACGGAGTTCGGGAGGGGGAAACGATGCTTTTTGAAACCCTTTGACGGCCGAAAGCTCCCCAGGCTCATCCAGTCTGGCGCCGCGCCCCGCCCCCCCCCCCCCTGGCGGTGTCGAGTAAATGCCACGCCGCGCTTTCCGAGACCGAAACGGATAGAGACCGCGCCGGGGGACCACCCCCTGCGAACCCCTCTGTGGTGTCGAATAAGTGCCGTGCCTGCCGCGCGCGCTGCGGGAGCGAAACGAATAGAAACCGCACTAGAGGACCACCCAGTGCGCCCCCACCCCTGTGGCGTCGAAGAATCACCACGCCTGCCACGCTTTGCAAGCCCGAAACGGCTAGCGCCCACGCCCGCAGCACACCCCCTGCGGCGTCGAGGAAAGGGCGCGCCTGCCACGCTTTGCGATCCCTGAACGGATAGCGTCCGTACCCCCAGCGCCATCCCTGTGGTGCCGAGGAAGTGTCACGCCCCTGTGGCGCCGAGGAAATGCCACGCCTGCCACGCTTGACGAGCCCGTGGCGGAAAGCGCCCACCCCCCAGCGCACCCCTTTGTGGCGTCGAGGACATGGCACGCCCGCCGCGCATTGCGAGCCCGAGTTGGATAGCGTCCATACCCGCAGCGCAACCGATGTAGCGTCGAGGGAATCAGACGCCTGCCACGCCGTGCGAGCCCGAAACGGATAGCGTCCACACCCGCAGAGCACCCCCGTGGCGTCGAGGAAATGGCACGCCCGCCACACTTTGCGAGCCAGGAACTGATAGAGACCGCGCAAGGGACACCCTCTGCACACCTCCTGTGGTGTCGGGAATATCCCACGTGTGCCACATCCTGGGAACCCTACACGTATGTGTAGGGTGGCCTGCGATTACTACGGGTGTGTGGTGTGATGTGGTGTGTGTATGACATGTGAGTGACTAGTTCTGCGTCGACGTGTCTTGTGTGCATGCGGCGTGTGCAACTGTAGGTGGACGTGGGCCTCATGTTGGTGCCCAGGTTGTGCTGCATAGATCTGATGTGCCTGATGCAGTCAACACGCCAGGTGTACACTAGCGTTGAATGGTGCGTGTGTGTGTGCCTGTGTGTATTGTGTGTATGCTTGCGTACATGTGAAATTGTGTGTAAATGTGAGTAAGTGTGTACACACATAATGTGTGTTAAACGTGCGTGTGTGTAAAAGTGTGTGTGTGTGTGTGCGTGTGTGCGTGTGTGCGCGCGTGCGCGCGCGCGCGCGTGCGTGCGTGCGTGCGTGCGTGCGTGCGTGCGTGCGTGCGTGCGTGCGTGCGTGCGTGCGTGCGTGCGTGCGTGCGTGCGTGCGTGCGTGCGTGCGTGCGTGCGTGCGTGCGTGCGTGCGTGCGTGCGTGCGTGCGTGCGTGCGTGCGTGCGTGCGTGCGTGCGTGCGTGCGTGCGTGCGTGCGTGCGTGCGTGCGTGCGTGCGCGTGCGTGTGCGTGTGCGTGCGTGCGTGCGTGCGTGCGTGCGTGCGTGCGTGCGTGCGTGCGTGCGTGCGTGCGTGCGTGCGTGGCGTGCGT
>CAUYUJ010021830.1:78995-87522 GCA_963575745.1 Prorocentrum cordatum | reverse complement strand
CCTTTACAAGAAATTCTCTAGCACGCGCAGCATCGAGATCAACAGCTGCTCCAACGTCAAGCCTATCTCTGCGCAATCCAAAAAGAGGGTCAGCAATAATATCCCACACCTCGGCAGGCACCGCCCAGGGGGCACGCGCGTCGTTTGGGAACTCTTCTCAGATATGCTGTAATTGCTGATAGATCCACCTCCGCCTCCACCGAATACGCCCCTGGGTACCCCTCCTTCCTCTCCTCGTCGCGGTTGGCCTCCTCGTCCTCCTTCGCCTCCACCACCTCCATACCACCACAGGGCCCTTTGAGTTCCCAAACTGACAACCATTCAGCAGCTGTTGGAAACGCTCCTTGAAGATGCCTAAAAGAACGGCCCCGTGGTCCGCGCCCACGGCAGGAGAGAACTCGCACGAGTCGATAGACTTCCTTGAAATCGCGTCTGCGCCAGGCTTGCTCAAGTTCCTCTGTGACCTCCGCCCTCCACCTCCTCATCTGACGCCTCCTCAACTTGGCACACTGCTTGCTAGCCTCCTTAAGCTCATTCTTGATCGTCTCCTCCTCCTCCTCCGTGCAAGCCTTGCTCAGAGACATTCTCAGCTCCGATCGCTGACGAAGAAGAGATGCTCGCTCACTGGCCTGCTCATGATACAAAGGTGAGGCCCCTGCTGCACTCCCCGTGAACACCTCGCTAGCACAATCCTGAACTGCACTCGTGAGCAAAATCAAATACTTACCTGGCTGACCAGCCTTGTAGCTAGACTCCAGCTTAGAAATCTCCATGGTATCAAAACTCCAAAAATGCCGCTTAGGAGGAGCCTCCTCAGCACGAACAGGTTCCCAACGAAGTTTAAGATGAAGAGGGACGTGGTCTCGCTTCATAATTCTTCGAAGTGGTCCTCCAGATAAGACAAGATTTCCAGCAGCAGCAGGCCCAAAAATATAATCAACTCGACTCGGACTCTCATCGTTGCCGTACCACGTAGGCTCAACATTCTCCCTCAATCCGAGCAAAACCATTCCAAATTCCTCCATTATTTCTCTGACAAGCTCACCAGCCCCTCCCTTGAGGTGCTCCTTAGTTGCTAGCGAAGCATCCACGACAGTCGTATCTGAATACCGCCATACACCGTCCTGAAGGGCAAGACCAATCCCGTCGTTAAGATCCATGCAGAAAAAGGCCATTGCCCTGGATTGCCTGAGAAGATCCACCATCACCTTGCGTAGCCACGCTGCGAGTCTTGTGATTGTCTCGAAGTAGTGCTGTTTGCCTCGAAGCCCTCGAGGACGAGCAGGAAAATACAGGCCGAAAGCTGCTACATCCAGTCCGCTTCTTTTGAGCCTAAGACCGTAAGCACGACCTGCAAGTTCTGGGCCTGGTTCCCAGCGTCGAACGATATGAGATTCTCGTAGGCCGCAAGCCAGAGTGAAGGCGATGCCAGTAAACTTATTGGTATAAGGTCCCTTCCCAGCTCCCGCCTCCACTAGAAGAGCGCCGTTGACATGCCTCTTTTGGACTGGACAATCTGGAAGCGCTCTGTGTTGAGTGCCTATGAAGACGCAGATGTGAAACGAACGACACGTAGTATTGATCACTTCCTCCTGACGATCCGCTGTATTGAAACTCTATGGGTTCCACGATAGAAGCCTGATAGACATTTGGAACAGGCCGTGCCTCAGCGGAACATGTGCCGAACGGCCTGGGTATTTACGTTCGGTAAACGGAAGTATGACTGCATTAGAGCGTGTAGGGGGCAGGCGCCAGAAACTAACATCAGCCACCTAAAGGCGACACGAGGAGGAGGAGGAGGAAGAGGAGGAGGAGGGCGAGGAGGAGATGGAGGAGGAGGAGGAGGAGGAGGAGGAGGAGGAGGAGGAAGAGGAGGAGGAGGAGGAGGAAGGAGAGGGGGAGGAGAAGATGGAGGAGGAGGAGGAGGAGGAGGAGAAGGAAAAGGGAGGAGAAGGAAGAGGAGGAGGAGGAGGAGGAGTCGCCTAAGCCCTTCGAAGAAACCCTCCAGAGGGGGCATGGAAGAAACATCAGGGCGGATGTTGTCCGTCGTCTCCGGCCTCCAACAGGGGAACGAATAATGGCATAAACATAATAACTCAATGGTCCGCGCGGATTTTTCGGATCGGCGCTGGAGCCCCCTGGAGGCGCCTCTGGCGCCGCCCCTGGAGCGCGGAGCGCGCCAGGGAGGGGGGTCCAACGCGGATCCAAGAAATCCGCGCGGACCTCCGAGTTTTTATGTTTATGCCATTTTTCGTGCCCCTATCCAAGGGTCCGGGAGCCTCCTCGGGATGAGAAACTGGCCATGGGGAAAGGCCCCAAATCTCGGACGATATGATGCTTTCAATCCGGGCGTTTTCTGTTGATGTCGGCCCTCGGGGGCCGTTCTCAGGCCCGGGACGATCAGAAAGGGATCTAGGACGAAAACTACTCCAGTCGGGAGTGGTCGGGACCTCTACTGGGATGACCGCAGGGGGTGCCAAGGGAATTGGGGGGTTGCACATGGATGCCTAGATGGGTAATATCTGGTCCAACCTAGCTCATAAGCGGGTACAATTGCCCCCAAGTAGCTTAGTAGGGATAGCGATAGCGGAGTCGTCTAACCCCCCTAAGCCAGTTATGGCTTTTGCAATCGACGTACACTTTATGACAGGCCAGATATTCACCACCTCGGCATCCACCTGCAACCACCCTACCCCCTTGGCACCGCCGTGGTCATTACAGTGGGGCCGAGCAACAGCAAAGAGTTTGTGTGTGGTTTGTGTGTTGGCAACAGGTTGCGCCACAGGGCGCGCCAGGCCCTGGCAGCCAGAGCGTCACAGGTTGCCCCAGCGGGCGTGCCAGAATTTGCGCCGTAGGTTGCGTACTTAAGACACCACGCCAGATGGACCCCTCGAGGTGTTCCTCGAGATTCATGGATCGAGGATTCAGTCGAGGGTCGAGGATCGAGGGTCGAATCGAGGATCCGCAGGGTTCGAGGCTCGGGGATCAAAGATCGAGGCTCGTGGATAGATTTGTTTGGCGTTTCTGGGCATCTGGGATCAACTCAGGGATCCACGGGCGGTCCCCCCCCAGTCCTCCTCCTGTCGCTGTCGCTGTCGGCCTCTGAGTTCGCTTCGAACGAGGGCACCCCCTGCTCCTCCTCCTCCTCCTCCTCCTCCTCCTCCTCCTCCTCCTCATCTTCCTCCTCCTCCATAAGGGTTCACAGGTTCTACACATGCATAATTAGGAGAAGGAGGAAACAAGAAGAGGGCTTCTCCTCCTCCTCCTCCGCTCCTCCTCCTTCCTCCCTCCTCCTCCTCCCTCCCTCCTCCTCTCCTCCTCCTCCTCCTCCTCCTCCCTCCTCCTCCTCCTCCTCCTCCCTCCTCCTCCTCCTCCCTCCTCCTCCTCCTCCTCCTCCTCCTCCTCCTCCTCATCATCATCATCATCATCATCATCATCAGCATCATCATCATCAGCATCATCATCATCAGCAGCATCAGCATCAGCATCAGCATCAGCATCAGCATCATCGTCATCATCATCATCAGCAGCAGCAGCATCATCGTCATCATCATCAGCAGCATCAGCATCATCGTCATCATCATCGTCATCATCATTCGCCCTCTTCCTCCTCCTCCTCCTCCTCCTCCTCCTCCACCTCCTCCTCCTCCTCTTCCGCCGCCGCCGCCGCCTGCCGTGTTCGCCGTCGCCGTGCAGGCGCCTGGAGAGCCTCGGGGCCTCGGGGGGGGGGCGCTCGGCGGCAAGGGCGGCCACAGGCCCGGGCGCCCGAGGGGAGGGGCTGCCGCCGCGGTCGCGTGCGCCCCGCTCCCCGTCGGGACGTGGGCGATCGTCCAAAAAACAGCTTTTCTCATCTGCGGGGCGAGAGCGAACCTCTTCCGCGAAAAGCTAGGCGGGCTACGCACAGCTTTAATTAGGGAGACAGAGCACAGGAAGGCGGGGCCTTGGTCGGCGGGGCGAGAGCGAGCCTCTTCCGGTCGAAGCTAAGCGGGCCGCGCACAGCTCGAGTTGGCGAGAGGGCAGCAGAAGGAGGGGCCTCACGTCGAGGCCAGGAGGGGGCAACCACACACACTCCAAAAAACAGGCCTCGCGCGAGATGCCGTCGCGACCCTCCGCGGGTGGACCGAGAGGTGCCCGCGCGTGCCTCGCCACGACCCCGAGCCGTGGAAGCGCGTCGGGCCAGAGTGTAGACCCCCCGTCCCCCAAGCTCGGGGTGGAAGGGGTGTGGGCGGTGGGCCACGGGCCAGGGGACAAGATGTGGACACCTCAGCTCTGGTGTCGGGGGGGAGGGGTGCGCAGCAATGGCATTTCGCAGCTGTGGTGGTCATCATGCTGCATCGCTCTGCCGCCACGGGCGTGGACACTCTTTGTCCGGGCGCCGCAACGCCGCAGCTTGCGCGGGCCGCCGGCGCGGCGCGCACCATCGGAAGTGAGGGCGCTGACGCGCGACCGCACGCAGGCAGCCTGCGCGCCAGCGTCGGCGAAGACGACCCCGTTTTGCTGCGCCGCTCACGCGGAGCTGGGCATCTCGACGAAGACAACGGGCAGAAACAGAAACATCAACTGTTGACGGTCCGCGCGGATTTCTCGGATCCGCGCTTCGCCAGAGGCGCTGCCGGGGGGGCCTCCAGCGCCGAGAAATCCGCGCGGAGCTTCGGAAGTCTGCGTTTATGCAGATGTTTGTTCCTCGAGCCTCTTCATCCAGAGGCCTGATGGGGTCCGAGTGGACGAGGTCGGAGGATCGCGCCGCATCGGCGATGCATCGGCGATTTTGGCGACGCATCGGCGACAATAGCATGGAGAAAATCGCACTACACATCGAGCCGCATCGCCGATGTATCGGCGACGCGGCGCGATCCTCCGATCCCACCTACTTGGACCCCATCTGGGAGGCCTAAATCATCGTCTGTCAATCGCCCTCATTATCCCCATCATCCTCCGTCGTCTCTCTTTTCCGGGCAAGCGCGAGCAGCCTTCTCATGCAGCGTGAAGCGTGAGCGTACGACCTCCTCCCCCGTGCTCCGCTCCTCACGAGCGGCGAAAGTATCCATACTATCCACGCCCTCGCGGTCTGGATACCGGGGCGCGACACCGTGGATGCGCGGTCGCACGGACACGCTCCGCGCCGGGGGCATCCGCGCAAAAACGCCCCCCGCCCCCATGGGGCCGCGGCCAGGGAGCCTGGCCCGCGAGGCCGCAGGTATGGATGTATGCTTCCCGCCCTCGAAGCCTCCCCTATATCCCCAGACCCCCGACGTCCTGTTTTTTTCATTGCGTCACCCCCCCGGGGTCTCGACCTATTCTTCCCGGGGACCGGCTTGTCATCCCGGGTCGTTTTTCTGACGGCCCCGAGGCCCGATAAGGGCCCCCGAAGGCCGAAAATGGTGACGAACCTGCCGTCGCGATTTTCCCACATCCCCTCCCCCCCGGCGGGGTGGCCACCGCGAACGACGCGCGCGGGCTCGTGGCCGGCGGGCTGGCGTACCCAGGCGCGCCTCTGCCGGCGGCGGCGGCGGCGGGGGCGGACGGCAGGCCCGCCGGAACGCGCGGAGGAACCCCGCGCCGGCGGGGGGGAGAGAGAGAGAGAGAGAGAGAGAGAGAAAGAAAGAGAGAGAGAGAGAGCGCCGGAAAACGTCCTGGAGGGACAGCCCTATGACCCTATGAGAGCCCGGCGGGGGCGCCGGAGCGTCAGAAGGCTCACTCCTTGTAGTTGCCGGAGTGGGTGAAGCGACGCGTATAGTCCAAGTTGCCAGAGTGGGTGAAGCGGCGGGGGGGGGGGCGCGGCCGGTCCAACGCGCCACGCCTCACCTCCCACAGGTTTCGCCACGCCACGCCACGCCACGCTTTAGGTCGGGCGTGTCCTCCTACGGGGAGATTTTGGGCGAAAATGGAAAATGGCCAAAAATACTTCAGGATGGTCGAAAATAGTCAGAGAAATCCTCCCCAGACTATTTGTTGATTATTTTTGAACATCCCTCTTGCAGAGGGACAGGCCCGACTCGACCCTGGCTCTCTCCTTGCCTCTCCGGCTCCCCGGCCCCTTGGGAAGCACCTCCTGGGAGGTCTTCGTATACGAGCGACCGCGGGCTCACTGCTATGCGCACGATCGGGAGGAGGAGGAGGAGGAGGAGGAGGAGGAGGAGGAGGCCCTTTTGCGCCGGACCGGGCCGGACGGAGCCGGGCATGTTCAGCCAGAGGAGCGGAGGAGCACCAGGAGAGCGGGAGCCGGGTTAAGCCAACTCCGACTACACGCAAGAGTGACCCCGGGTAAGAGTGACCTTTGGTGCGCGGCTTTTGGGGGGCCGCGGGGAGACCAAACACGAGCGCGCAAGACGCTACTACCGCATCGCGTTCGGTGATCGGGGGACCCCATTGGGCCCGCACCAAAGGTCACTCTGGCGAAAGGTCACTCTGACGTCTAGCCTGAAGTCGGGCGTGTCTCCTAAATAGAATGCCCCAAAAATGCCCAGAAAAAATGCCCAAGAATACAAAAAATAGTCCCCTGACTATTTTTTGACTATTCTTGAGTATTCCCCCTGTGTAGAGGGACAGGCCTGACTGACGTCTAGCCGACTCAGCTCCCGGCCGCGGATATGCACCCGGCGCGCCATGCCGAAGTTTGTGCCTCTCCCCGGAGCTGCACCCTGCTCCCTGGGTCCCCGTAGCACCCCGTCGCGCGTCCACAGCCCCCCCGCGCGTCCCTCCCGGTGTCCCCGCCTCCTCCTGCTCATCTTCCTCCTCCCCCTCCTCCTCCTCCTCCTCCTCCTCCTCCTCCTCCTCCTCCTCCTCCTCCTCCCTCCTCCTCCTTCTCTCCTCCTCCTCCTCCCTTCTCCTCCCTCCTCCTCCTCCTCCTCCTCCGCCTCCTCCTCCTCCTCCTCGGTCCTCCTCCTCGGTCCTCCTCCTCCTCCTCCAAGCTCGGCGGCAGACTTTCCCGCACATGCGCCAAACTGCGCGCACGTGTGGTGCACTTCGTTGCGCCACGTCGCATCGCACGGCACTTCGCGGCATCGCCCTGCAGGGCAGCACAGCGCAGCGCAGCACAGCACAGCACAGCACATTGCGCTACAATGTGCTCATCTTGCGCATAGCATTGCACAAACCTATAGGGCGCTCAGCTTCAGTGCATGCGCACATGCACGCAGACACACGCACCGAGATGCATAAGAGCAGAACGTCACAATACACTACATCATACCACATTATGTAGCATCCGTTGAACGTTACACGATCACACTACGCTACACTACAGCACCGTGCGAGCAGAGTTACCCACATTTTGACATTTTCAGCTGAACATCAAACAAACTTACAGAAAACACGCGGCGCTACATTGTAGTGCACCGCAGCCCCTTATACCCAGGGCGTGCATTACAGCGCTGCGCGTTGCATAACGCTGCGTTCCATACCATGCATGACGAGAGAGCGCTGCGCGTTGCATAACGCTGCGTTCCATACCATGCATGGCGAGGGAAAGCTAGAGAGAGAGAGAGAACAACAAAACAGAGAGAAAGAGAGAGAGACACTGACAGACAGACACATCAACAGAGAGAGGGAGAGAGACAGAGCAAGAGAGAGAGAGAGAGAGAACCAAAAAAAAGGAAGGGAAACGCGAGAGACCCTCCTGCGGGAGGCGGGCGACCGCCCAGCCAGCTGGCCGCCTCGCAGCGGAGGCAGCAGGCGCGCGCGCAGGCAGGCAGGCAGGCAGGCGCAGGCCTCCTCCCCGGACGGCGACGGCAGCGGCCCCGAGGATCCCCGCGCACGGAGGGCGCTGCCCCGGAGGGCGCTGCCCCGCGCACGGAGGGCTTCTCCCGGCGGGTGGGCCTCTCCGGCCCCGGGAAGCGCTCCAGGATCTGCCGGCCTCCGGGGGTCGTACAGCGCTCCAGGATCTGCCGGCCTCCGGGGGTCGTACAGCAGGGGCCCTCGACCAGAAAGAGCCCTCCGCAGGAAGCCCAACCCGCCGAGACCCCAGGACGTCCTCTGGGTTGTTCGGTGCCGGCGGATGGACCTCTGCAGCCCTGGAAAGTTTCCCAGGATCTGTCTGCCTCTGGGGGTCGCACAGCAGGGGCCCTCGACCGCAAGAAACCTTCCACAGGAAGCCCAGCCGTGAGGCCCCAGGACGTCCTTTCTGGTTTTTGTTGGCATGGGCACGTCGCGCTTTCCGTCGCAGAAGCACCGGAACCAAAGAAACCCAGGGCACTCTGGAGGCAAGCAGGGTGTTTCTTGGCATGGGCCTCCACTGTATAGCGGGGCCCTCGACCGCCAAGACAACCACCATGGGCCGAGAAAGTGCACCTGGAGAATGGGCCGATCTCTCTTCGGAGATGGACAGAACCCCCTCCCCTTTAGTAAAACGTGGTTTCATGAAAACGGCCTCGGGCCCAAACCTGGCGGGCGCAAGCCCTGAAAATGACGGCCGCGGCGCCCTCTCGAGAACCGAGAACGGGCAACTCACTAGTCCACGTGCCGAGGTGGGGGCTCCGTCCACCCCCGAGTTTTGGCCCAGGAACTGCGCCTGTTGCTGAAGGCAGAA
>CAUYUJ010021830.1:48995-76495 GCA_963575745.1 Prorocentrum cordatum | reverse complement strand
GAGAAGGCGGAATGAGCACAGTGCGGACGCGGCCTCCACAAGGCCTCGCAAGAAACCAAACTCTGGAAACCCGCGCGCGAGATGCACCTGGAGGGGAACTCCGGAACACCCTGACCCTGTACGCAGCAGCTGATCTGATGAACCGCCGCGGGAAGCCACCGCGCAGCGCGCGAAGCGTAGAAACCCAGGGCACCATCACAAAAAGCATATGGTTTCTTGATGCGCGTCCGCACTGCATGCCGGTGACCTTGTTTTCTTTCCCGGGTAACGGTCGTTACCCCAGGGAGGGGTGTGACGGGAGGGCAACTGTGACAGCAGCCGCGGCGTGCGTCCGCGCCACTGGCGCAGCACTTGGCTCTGTGCACCACATCATGTGACACTAACTGACACTCCCGCGCGTGGGCACCGTCAAGGGTGCTGCGGGTGTGGCGCCGGGGCGCCGCTCAGCGTGGAGATCGTCACAGCATGGAAAACTTTGGAGGAAAAAAACAGGAAGAAGAAGGAGACGAGAGGCTATCCGCTTGGCTCGCTCAATCGTGGTGTCGGACGAAACCTGGTTCCAGTGTATTCCAATCTTCAGTTGATGCTCTGTAGAATATCCGCAATCCCAACCTCACGCCCCAAAACGTGCCCAATAAAGCTCCTTACGTCGTCAACCCATCTGGTTTTGGGTCGTCCAGCTTTGCGCTTCGCCGTGTAGACTGGTTCGTGTTGTGGGCTCCACTGGATCACTTGCCGCGTCCATTCCCGCTCGCCTGTAGTACTCAGCTTCTGTATCCACTGCCATTTTCGTTGGCGCACGGTTGACGCCCAACTGTTGATACGTAGTCTGGATATTGTAGCTTCGGCTTTGAGTCGCCCTCTTAATCCATTCTACCCAAGATTCCAAATATTCGGCCGTTTCTTCCTCATCATCAGCTGGTGGTGTAGGTTCCGGCTGCACGCTGTCCACATCACAACCATCGTCATCGTCGTCGCTGTCGAGGTTCTGGTGGTCGTTTTGGCTGCTTGTCTGGTTTTCGGGTGGTTGCTGTGTTGCTTGTGTAGTGGGCTGTGTGGATCTACGCCTCGGTAGTCGTACAATCATACGAAAACATTTGTCGCTGTGTTCGCTGGAGTCGGATTTCCAATTCAATTGTTAGTGTCCAAGCTTCGCAACCGTACAGGATAGCAAGTGTGATAGTTCCGTCGAAGAGGCGTAGTCGGTCGGATTGTGAATATGTGGGCCCAGCTAGTTCTTGTTTCAAGGCGTGGAATTTCCGCCATGCTGTGGCAATGCGGTGTTCTACTTCGGCTGCATGGGGTGTAGAGTATTGTAGCTGTCGCCCGAGGTACTTGGGAGCTCGGTAAGGTGGGAGGATCTCGATCTCCATGCCGAGCACTTGCACGTTGACTGGAGCATGCTTGCCGCGCAATAATCGGTAACGGATATGCAAAATCTTTGTCCTATCTGGGTGAAGCTCCAGGCCCACCTTGTCCGCTTCGGTAATGAGGTCAGTAAGCATGTGCGTGATGTGATTCAAAGACCAGGCGAAGAGAAGAATGTCGTCGGCGAAAGGTAAGTTGGTGAGCCGGTCGTTAGTGTGTAGTTGGAGCTTGAATCCGAAATCTCTTGTTGCCCATCTCGTTGTTGCACAGCATGTGGGGGGGGGTCAATCGTTAGCGTTACCCCGATGAGGTGGGGTGGCCCAGATAACGAGCGTCACCCTGGGGAGGAAACAAAAACGCGCATCCGCGCCCCCCAAAAAACGGCATCGGAGCCCGGAGGCTCCCGGACCGCAGGGCCAGGCCAGCCCTCCCAGCAGTCGCCCTTCGGCGCAGGACGGCAGGACGGTCGGACGCGCGAGCTCGCCGTCCGGCCGCGACGACGAGAACCCCCCGAAGCGCCGCAGCGGCCTCTAAACCGACGACGTGGATCGACGATGACAGCGGAAGCGACGGCGGCGGTGGCTGCGACGACGACGCCGACGACGACGACGACGAGAACGACGACGACGACGACGAGAACGACGAGGACGACGAGGACGACGACGACGACGACAACGACGACGACGAGAACGACGACGACGAGAACGACGACGACGAGAACGACGACGACGACGAGAACGACGACGACGACGACGACGACGACAAGACGACGACGACGACGACGACGACGACGACGACGACGACGACGACGACGACGACGACGACGACGACAACACGACGACAAGACGACGACGACGACGACAAGACGACGACGACGACGACGACGACGACGACGTCAAGACGACGACGATGACGACGACGACGACGACGACGACGACGACGACCACGAGAGCGCACCCCGCCTGCACGGTGGGGCCGAACGGCCCTTGCGGGGGCGCCGCCGCCGGCGAGGCAGCGGCCGCCACGGGCGACCCGGGCCCCGCCGCGAGGCAGAAGTTCACCGAGGGGCCCGCGGCGAAGCCCAGCGAGCCCGCCGCCGAGCCTGCTGCCAAGCCAGGGAAAGCTTGGGTGCCGACTCACGGGGGCCTCCCAGGCCATCTTGTTGGCGATTGCGAACCGACGCGGATCGACGCTGGTCGGCGCCAGCGCACCCTCAAAACGGAATTCCGAAGGCATGCAAGGCTGTCACGACTTGCGCATGAGGAGAGGGTAGCCCCTCCCCAGGCCAGTCCAATATCTTTAACACCCGGATTCTTCACGAGCCGCTGACATAACTAGATCAGCGCCCTCGAAGTCTGGACTCTGGGGCGGGATCCCGCGGATACGCAGTCGTGTGGACACGTCCCGCGCCGGCATCCGCGAAAAAACGCCTCGTATCCGCGGGGTCGTGACCCAAGGGCCCGACCAGCGAGGCCGCGGATACCGATGATTTCACGAAAAACAGGCTGACCCTCCACAGGCCTCCCAAATACTTCGGGCGCTTGGATTATCCGGGATAGGCCTGGACTTGGCAGGGCCCTGTGGGGCATTCCCGAATGTGATCTGGGGTGACCCTGAAACCCCTTGATCCAGAATAACTTCTGCTTGAAGAGAATACTGAACAATGCCTGCATGAGGCAGAATGTGTTTCCGGCAAACTCGAGCTCGAGTGCATTGCAATCCTGTGAAACCCAGGTGCAGAAGCGGGAGGCCAGACTCAAGAGTTATCCCTGGCCGCCCGTTGCCCTGATGATTCGGGTCTCTGCACATTGATTAAACATGATTAAACTGGCGCGACCATACTTAGGCGAAAGCTTCCTGAGCAAGTAACTCAGCGCTCCTCTTCACTGTTTTGCATTGCTCGGCGCTGCTTGGCACTGCTCGGTCTGGTTTGCCACTCCTGCTGCCCAGGAAAAATGCTGTTGGTCAGAACCTGGTGCATGCGATGTAGACTCTCCATCCTCTCCTAGCTCAGGGGATCGTTTCACGAGGATCTTCAGGGCGGAACCTCCCTTGACGTTGACAGACGACACGGCGGCGCGCGCGCGTGCGCGCCGCTCCCTTCGCTGCGAGGCGGGGATTTATCCATATCCACCGCCTGGAAACCGACGTCCTGGTGGCCCAGCGGGCGGTGGATGTGGATATATTTTGGCCCCCGGGGGCCCGAGTATGTCCATATCCACCGCCTGCCAGGGTCCCCGAAAGTAGATCCTCCAGGCGGTGGTCATGTATGAATTCCCGCCTCGGATTCTCGGCTACCGTCAACCCGCATAGTAAGGATGGGCAGCCTTCCCAAGGTTGCCATCGCACCCTTCCCCTTCGGCCCCTCCTTGGCCGCGTGAGCGGGCCGCGCCCCGCTCGCACAGCTTTGCCGCGCACCCTTGTTATACGGGTTGACTGCACAGCGAAGCGCAGGCCACGACCCGCTCTCCAGGGCAGTCGCCACTGGAGCCGCTGCTCCGCCCCCCGGCGTCGGGCACCGGGGCAGCCGCACCTCCACGCGCCGGCCTTCAGCGCGCCGCGCCAGGGAGCGCCAACCGCAAGCATACTTTTGCAGCGCCCACAATCCGCGCAGGTGCCTCCTCCCACTGCAGCGGCGACGGCCCAGGTCGCTCGACGGACACCCAAGCGATTCGCCAGGCCCGCGGGGCAACCACCGCTGATCGCTCACCCGTCTCGGCATCCCCACGGCTCGCGACGGCTTCGATCACTTTTTCGGCCAGCCGTCGTTCTTGTCTTTCTTATCCCACTTCTCCTCAGAGCCGCTCATCCACGAAGACTTGCCAGACTCATCCTTCCATTCGTTCTCGCACCATCCGCTCCCCGAGCTCGGGTCGCCACCACTGGCACTGCCAGCTTCATAGTGCTGGCTCCTGCGACCTATAAACACGCATAACCATACACAAAAACAGTTGAAATGTCATCCACGTAAACATCAGCATGTACATGACACTGTTCATATACACATACATACATGCATACGTCCATACATACATACATACATACATACATGTATACATACATACCATACATACACACATACATACATACATACATACATGCATGCATGCATGCATGCATGCATGCATACATGAATGCATGCCTGCATACATGCATACATACATACTTCCACACAGACATAAACATATATATATATAGATATACATGTATGAATGCATACACATATGTACACATATAAACATATACACATAGACATACACATAATCATATGCATATACATCCATGTGTATATACATATAGAATCGCATATACATAAACAGTTACACATTCATATTCAATCACATGCACATCTGCGAATTCCGATACACACACATATGCAGGCTACACGCATACACGTGCACCTACACGAGTAGTTATACACGTGCATACATATCTGTGTATATATATACATACGCATGCACATATACCTGTACATATATACACACATACAAGTACATACGCATACACATACATGTACCTATACATATATACAAAAAATACAAATATACATGTGCACGTGCATGTACACATACTTCTGCATATGCTCATGCGTATACACAAACACATACATGTACATACACATATACCTATACGCGTATACATGCATACACCTATACGTACGCATGTGCATATACCTATACGTATACATATACACATGCATCTACAACTGTAGGTCTACATGTACACAGCCAGGTTTAGGCGAATGTGCGTACACATACATATGTAACTAGAACCATCGCGCGCGCTTCGCGCGCGCTCAAGTTCTAGCGAGCTTTTTGGGGCCTCCTCGGAGCATCCTGGACTGCTTCTTGAAGTCGTCATGAGACCTTCTTGGCATGTCTTCGGGGGCCTCTTAGAAAGAAGTTTGAAGCCTTTTGGCTGCCGTCTTGGGCTTCTTGGGGGCCTCTTTTGGGCTTCTTGGGGGCCTCTTGGGGCCTCTTGAGGGCCTCTTGGGGTCTTTGGGGGGCTTCTTGGGGGCATCTTGGGGCCTCTTGGGGCCTCTTGGGGGCATCTTGGGGTGGAGAGCTTGATTTTTCAGTTCGCGTTGGCGTTCCCTCTCTTGGGCCCATCTTGGGGCCTTCTTGGGACCCTCTTGCGCCGTCTTGGGGCCCTCTCTGGGGCCGTCTCGGGGCTCTCTTAGGCCGTCTTGGGGCCCTCTTCGGGGCCTCTTAGGCCGTCTTGGAGCGGTTTGGGGGGCCTCTTGGGTGGTGCTTTTGCGCCTGAAACACGAAACAGCGAGAATGCAATAAACATTCGAGGGGCGCTCTGGGGCGACATCTTAAAGGCCTCTTGGGGCGTCTTGGAGGCCTTCAGTGCAGTTTAGAATGCATCGTGCGTCGCCAGAGACCCCTGGACGGCGTCTTGGGGTGTCTCGAGACCGTCTGGGGCCGCCGGGCTTGCTGGCTGAGGGCTCCCTGGGGCGACTTTAGGCCTCCCAAAGGCGGGCCCGGGCCCCGGTCCCCACATCTGTGGTCGAGGTTCCGGCCCTCGGCCCCCGAGCCCGGTGCGCCGTCATATGTGTATATATATATATATGTGTATATATAGATTGCTTACCTAACCGACGCGGTGTTAACGCAGAGTTGCGAGTGATTTTTCTTGGAGGTCTCTTGGGGCCACGTTGAAACTGCGCTGGGTGCCTGTCGGACCGCCTTGGGGTCTTGGTGGGCTCTCTTGGGCCACAATGGGCAGTAATGAAAGTATCCTGGGGCTGTCTGGAGGCGGTCTCGGGGCCCTCTTGGGCTGTCTTGGGGCCCGCTTGCGCTTTCTGGATCCCTTCCCGGGGCCCTCTTGGGGCGTCTTGGGGCTCGCTTTGGCCGCCTTGTGCCCCTCTTGGCGCGTCTTGGGCCCCTCTTCAGCCTTCTGGGCAATCTTGAGATGCTCTTGGAGCTTTTTCGAAGTTCTGAACACGGAAAGGCGAGGTGCCAGCCACGGGACTGGCTCTTCAAACCCAGCAAATCATTCTGGGGACGTGGACCGAAAATATGGCGCACCGAAACATTAAGTCGGGCTTGTCCCGCTACAGGGGGATTTTCGACGAAAAATAACAGATACTCGAACATACTCAAAAGATGCCCAAAAATATGAAAAGATAGTCCCCTGAACTTAACCCTAACCCGTAGGTGGGGCATCGCAGGCCCCCCTGCTCTCCACCATTGCCCAATGTCGCCAGAGCTGGTCCCCGAGGCTGCCTGCAGGATGGCCCGAACGGGCGCCCCACAATGCGACAGGAAGTGTCCACAGTGTGTTCAGAGAGGATCCCAAGATGGCACCGGACGGCCACGAGAGCAGGTCAGTAAGACCACAAGGGGGCCTGGGGGGCCCAAGAGGGACAAGACTGGCAATATGTCTAGACGTGCTGACAGGGAGGTACCGAAACGTCTTCAGAAATCACAGCTGCGGCTGCAATGCATGAATGCAGACCTGTTCAGAACTTGAGGACACATGAAGGTCTAAATGCATGACGTCTGACGATTGCTGGCTCCAAAATGTCTCGCGAGAGTGCCAACAGAATTGCTGGACCCCCATACAGACCCAGAGAGACCGCGACTTCCGAAGCGTCAGAACCCCCCTTCGCGGTTCCCTGCCCTGGCAGCCTGCATTGAGGCACACACTCCGCAGAGCGCCCTTTCCCCTCTTGCTGGAGGCCTGGACATTGGCACCAACACCAGCACAGGGGGGTGCCTCCACACGGGGAAGATGATCCTGGACTTCGGTGTTGGTGATAACATTTCGGCCACCTTGGAAGCCAGAACATTACCACCATCGCCGAGATCGGGATCGTCTTCCCTCGGTGGAGGCACACCGCCGGTCTTGGTGTTTTGGCGGCGCGCGCAAGGGGGTGGGGGGGGGGGGGGGGGGCTTCTTAGAAGCACTCCGTCTTAGAAGCGCCGGCCTTACATCTATAATCAACCCGAGCCTTGTAAGAACCAGGTGCTTCTAAGAAGTCCTCCCCCCCCCCCCCCACCCCCCTCTGCGCGTGGCTGAGTGTTGGTGTCAACCCCTAGGCCTGCCATCTTGCCTCAAACCGCGAACACCTCAGACCTCACCCCGTGCCAGCGCACGTCTGCGCAGCAGCGGCGCCCAGACTCTGCCGAAGACTGAGGCCCGCGCCAGGCGTCGGCGAGCCGCTGCCTGCGGTGGCTACGGCCACGACCAGCCGCCGCCGCCGCTGAGGATATCCCCCCGCGGCTGCCGCCATCCCATCGCCGCCGCGACCGCCGCCTTCGCCAGAGGCAACTGCCGACCTCGTCGTCGCGTCCCCCTCGGCGGAGGCCCTCGGACCGACGACGCGCCATCGCCACTCTTCGGCGCCGCCGCCGCCCCGCCTCTGCGCAGGCGGCTCCCCGCCCCAGAGGCCGCGCAGCGAGGCAGCATGCTTGCAGGGGATCACCGCAAGCCCCCGGTCAAACCCGCCAGGCGAGAGCTCCCACCGCACAGCCCGAGCTCGGTCATGCCTTCCGCGAGGGAGCGACGAGACTCTGACGCCGCTGCTCCACGGCCCTCTCCTGGGGTCCTGGGGCGCGCTCTGACCGGGACTTCGCGGCGACGAGGGAAGGGTGGCGGTATCGGTACCTCGTCCTCCTGGGACTCCCAGCTGGGCAGAAGGCAGAGGAGGCAGGAGGAGGAGGAGGAGGAGGAGGAGAAGGAGGAGGAGGAGGAGGAGAAGGGGGAAGTGGAAGAGGAAGAGGAGGAGGAGGAGGAGGAGGAGGTCGCAGGGGAAGAGGAGGAAGGCAAGAGGGGAAGAGAGAGGAGGAGGGAGGAGGGAGGGAGGCGATGAGGAGGTGAAAAGGAGGAGGAGGAGGCACGACGAGGAGGAGTGAGGAGGAGGAAGAGGAGGGAGGAGCGGAGGAGAGGAGGAGAGGAGCGCAGGAGGCGGAGGAGGAGAGGACGGCAGGCGGGAGTAGAGGAGGAGGGCAGCTGTGCGTGGACCGGTCGGCTGACGCAGGCGCGGGAGGCGGCCGGGCTGACTCAGTCAACGGAGAGGCGGAGAGGCGGACGCGGCGGAGCAAGGAGCACCGGAGGAGGAGATGAACCATAAGTGACCCATGAAAGGACGAGCGTCCGCAAAACAAAACGGGTTGGGCGGGGACTAATCCGAAGATGAGTCCCCGCCATCACGGTGAGGGATCCTGGTGGGTCGACGGGCCGCACCACCCACACCCCCTTCACCGTGAGCCAGCAGAATACTACCCTCCTCCCGAGCCTCCCTCGCACGCTGGACCGCAACCGAAGCTTCTCGCCGCACTCTGGCCAGCAGCACAGCCTTCGGGGGTCCCCTGTGCGAGGGAAAAATGCCTCGACGGATCCTGTCAAGGTTCTGGGCTCCTTTGGGGGAGGGCTCCTGGCAAGGTCTTGCGAGCCACCTACCATCCACAGTGGCGGTGAGCCCGCAACAAACACAAAAATGCAAGGAAAACTCAGGCCAGAAGAAGATTTTGTGGGACGAGTGGGCCGAGGTGGCCCCTATCAAAATCTCACCAGTTCTCAAGACAAATTGGCTCCACTCCGACTTCTGGCCTCGGACCTCAGGGGCCAGACCTGGACAAGACTGGGCACAAAACTTGAGAAGCTGGGTGGAGGCCACAATCTGACTGCACACTCTACAACGCCACCTGTTCCCAACCTGCTCACAATCATGAGAGGTGTCCCTCAGGGCGACGGCCATCCTGGAGGGGGGGGGCACCCGCACTTTGGCGAGCCTGGTAGCTTGCCAGGGGTCAACCTGGAGTGAGCAGATCAACGCGCGTCTGGCCCTGCGCCTGACAAGGTGGGCGATGCAATCATAGATGTCAGTGCTGGGGGCAGGCTGACGAGTATACTGGAACAAGGCCTCGTCCGCCGCTCTCCCCGCAAGTTCGTCCGCGCACATGTTGCCAGCAGTGAGGAAGACTTGCCTCGCACTGAGAGCCTTGCCAGAGTCCTCGAGATGGGCAGCCGTCCACACGACCTGTACTTCAGCCACCCCCCGATTCCGCAACGCCACCGCCGCCCTGAACCACAAGTCCTGATTCGGGCCTAACTTGCCGTGGGCACGACCCGCTCTCCAACCATCCAGGACTGGCTGGCAATCAGTGACATAAATGATGGGTCCCGTGGTTTCTTCCAGAGCGATGGCGAGCGCAGCTATCTCCGCGCGCGACACAGTCTGCCGCGGCCCCAGGAGGGGGGACGAAACTCCCGAGGCGGGCTCCCAGGAGCCATCCTCGGTTCTCCGAATGAGGGCAACTCCAGAACCACATCGCCTGCGTCGCGGGTCGCTGCTGTATTTGCCCCCTGACCCATCTCCAAAAATGTGGGGAGGGTCCTGGCCAGGGGCAACACAAAACTCACTGAGGCGAGAGGAGCCGTAGTACGTAAGAGGAGGGGCCTCAAGGGGGTCAAGGAAGACGGGGCAGGTGAGGTCTCTCGACGGAACTCCTCTCAGCCATAAAGAAGGGTCTGCTTCCCATTGCGCCGTGGCCTGGGAAACCAGTGATTGCGTGCTGCTAAAATCTTGGTGATCAACATTACACACGCATTGCCATATTCTGTGAAACAAGGTCTCAGGGGCCGCCTTGCACCTTGGGCAAGTAACGTCAACCGTGTAGCCACAGTCGACTTGACGCTGACGTGGCCATTGGCCCCCTGAGGCCACGCACAAGGTGAGGCCCCAAAGATCCGACTGGCCCCGAGACTCGAAGCGGCGGAGTTCCTGTTGCAGTGGAAGGAGGTCAGCTCCTTCTTTCAAACTGTCGCCTGCCTCGTGCCCTGCAGCACCTTGCCACAACTTAGCCTTCATGTCAGAAACGAACTCATGCAACAGGTCTGCGTGGTCAGTAATCGGGAGTAAATCAAAGTCTGGGTCGCCCATTCGTGGGAACCTCCACGCATGCTCCGCATGCTCAGGTCGTTCCCACAGGTCAGGTTCCCTGGGCTCCCATCCTGCTTCAATAAGGGTGGCCTGGACTGCAGCTATGGGCCCCCGAATGCCTCTCCACCTTTTGGCACCAAGCGAATCGAGCTGCGACCGAACGATACTCCACGACCGTCGAATACGAGGTTGGAGGGCAGGGACGCGCTTCCACAGCTGCAGCCAGGCGTCCACCAATTGTCGGCGTAGCTCCAGGGCGGGGTCTCCATCCCCCAGCACAGCCTGCAGAACAGTGGTTAAACATTTGCCCTTACCCATTCCCGAGACCGTGCGAGCAGCTTGTCGCCTCAGAAGCAAGCCCTGACTCGGTGGCATACCGTAAACTTGATGGCCAAAGCTGGCCTGTGGTAAGGCTCCCGTGCGCCAAGCGCCCTGGGTGACTTTCCTCAAACCAGCCAGCCTGCGCATCTTCACAATCCTAGAAAAACGACCACTGGCTTTAGCCATTCTCTGGCGTGCCTTCTTCCTGGTCCGAAAGCGACCTGCCGCAGTGTCAACACCTAAATCAACTCCTACAGAAGCAAACTTAGCGGGCATCCGTCGGGCTCTGAAAATTCTGGCTATGCGCTTCCCAAGCTCAGGAGAGGACGCCAAGACAACCGTTTTGTCCGAGACCGTGAGCCTCTTGAGACTGAATCCCTCCGAGAAAGCTTCAGCTAAACCTTCCATCTCCGAAACAACAGTGGCCTGGGTGCCCTCAGATCTTGCCACAGTGTCATCGACAAAGGTCCATAACGAGGCCTGAGGGGCTCTAGCGTGCGCAGCTTCCAGAACAGAATGCAAGAACACTTTTCCAAGGCAAACTCCATGCGACGATCCAGCCACAATCGAGCGGCCAGGGCAGAACGGCTCGCTGATGACCGAGCCCTCCTTGAGGATGCGCGGCGCCATGAAGAGCAGGATCTCCATGAGCAGCACCGTGGGAGGGAAGTTGAGCCCCCGCGCCGCAACCACCAGGAGGGTGAAAGAGATGGAGTCGTAAAACTTGGCTATGTCCAGCAGTACAGTCGCCGTTGCCTTGCCTGCAGTAACAGAGGCCTCGTCCATGAGGCTTCGCGTCATAGCAGCTCTCAGGGCACTGCTGCCCCTGATGGCTGTGTCCCAGAAAGCAGAAAGTCCATCCGACCAGCTGGAGGTGACCGAACTGCGCGCCTGGCTCCACGTCTTGCAACATTGCGGTAACATTCCAAGCACTCTCGTGCCTCCAGCTGGCTTCGGAATAACCGCACAAATCGTAGCTAACCACGCTGTCGGCCACGTTTGCAGCAGCTCCGCTTGATTGAGGATGCACGTGAGCTCAGTAAGTCCATCTTGAGGCATACGTTGAAGATCAACTGGGCCCAAGCCATCAACTCCTCTCGCTTTGTTTGGTGCTTGTCGTCTGAGCATCGATTCAATCTGTCCTTCATTCAGTGGTGGCAAGGGGTCTTCGCGAGCATCCCTGGCCAATCCTTCCAAGGTCCAAAGCAAGTGCTCCCTGCTGTCATTGTCCTCCTGCCAAACTCCCTGCCAAAAGTCCTTCTTCGTGCGAATGAGTACGCAGGGGTCTGCAGTGTCCACTCCATCCAAGATGATCTCACGCGGTAGTGGGTCAGGAGGAGGAGCACGAACGTGTCGATGAATAGCACCTGGCCTCTTAGCCCACATCTGCTTAGCCCAGTCCATGAAGGCTTGGCGTGACTTGACTAATGAGCGCCCCTGGGCGCGGTCGACCCACACGTTGGTGTGCTCCTGGAGCTGCTCCAACTCATTCTGGCTGAGGTGCGACACCTGCAGGGCAACATCCTTCCACTCTAGCACTGCGGTGGTCAAGGCCTTTTTCCCGAAGAACTCCTGCTGCTTGGCTTCTGTCAGGCTCTGTACCATGGAACGAAAGCCCGCAAGGCATTCCTCCGCCTCTGGAGGGTCCCTGCCTGAGCGTGTCAAGGCAACGCCTCGAGCCAGCAGTGTGGATGCGATCCCCCACCATTCTGCAACAGGATCGCACATGTGAGGTCTACCTGGAGCTGGGCGCATCTTTCTCCATGAAATAGAATATCCTTGCCCTCTACCAAGAAACACAGCGGGGTCCTCCACATCGCTGACCGCCACAATAGACCGCTCCAATGTAGTGACCCATCGCCCATATCTATCATCCAAGGTGGAGCGTTGAGCAGGCCTCCAGGTCGACAGGGGGCCTGTCGACAACTGTGCTGCTGCAGTACGTGGTCTGAAGGTCTCCTGCTCCACTTCGCCATAGATCTTGAGCCATTCTGCCTGTTCCACCTTGAACGCAACCTTGGGGCCTTCTGGCTGTGGCTCCTGAGAAGGCAGGTCATCGAAAGCCTCGCGCAGCTCTTCAGGAAGTTCTTGTCTGCGTGCATCTGCCACCTGCTTACGTTTCAGGGATCGCTTGCTGTCTGGGTTTGGCTCCTGCTGAGGGCGGTTGGCCCTGGGTAGCGGTTCAGGAAGCTCCAGCGACCTATGCCACCAAGTCCGCTTGGCGTCCAGCACGTCAATGGCAATAGCGCAGTGAGTCTTCCAAGGTACCGCTACTACCTGCCTGAGCCTGATGCGGTCCGAAGTCAGCTGCTTAGAGACAATAGCATAATCATACATTCGTCCCTGGCCCTTGTCGCACGTGAACTTGCAGTTCGGCAGCGCAAGCCGACCCCTGAGTCTGTCCACCCATCCACTATCCAACAGGGTCTGCGGTTCATTGTTCCAGTCCGCCACTATCACCCAAGGATCTGCCAGAGCTTTGGTAAAAGCGCCCAAAGCCACCAACACCTCATTGTTGTACTGCGAAATCCCCAGTGACGGTAGCAAGTACGCTGCAATGTATACAAGGTTGCCTGACTTGAGATGCAGCGTCGTGGCCGAGAAGCCTTTGAAGGGATCCATGCGCGAGTCGGCAATCGCCTGGTCCCTCAATCGATCGAATTGCGTAGCTGCCAAGTGACAGCGCGTGAGAAGCCACTCACCTGCAGAGATCCCTGAGTCCGATCTCCCAGAAGCAAAGCCTGCCTTGAAGGAGAGCCTCCACCCGTCCTTCCTGAGCTCCTCGGTCCAGTGGGCGCACTTGGTGTCGGGGACATGCGTCTCGACCAGTCCGACGATGGCATAGGTGTGTTTGTGACTGTTCACAAAGCTGCGCACCTTGGCGCCCCACTCGGTGATGTTCGCAAAGAGCATCGTCACATGCTTGTCGGACGTACGGTGCTGCAGTACAGCTGGCTCTTCATGTGTGGGCGCATTGTCACCAGCGTGGGTCTGTCTGCCGCGTTGCGTTCCTGACGCCACGTTACAGTCCCGAGGAAGGGCGGCATCCAGCAAAGGCAGACTCGACGAGGAATTCCCCGAGACACCCAAGAGCGCGGCCTCAGGGCCTCCAAGAGAAACCTCCCGAGACGGGTTAGGGCTGGAGCCTATGGCGTCAGGCCTGCATCCTATGTTAGACTCCACCGTACAGAGCTCACCCTCGTTCCCGAACTGGCCATCGAGGTTGGCGAAGGGGTCAGCATCAGGATCGCCCAAGTCATCACACCGAACTCGACCTCCGTCCGCAGGTAGAGGAGCAAACCGATGACCGTCGGGAGCCTCATAAGCTCGATGTAGCACGGCCTGTGGAATCGTACTAAGATTGGCCTGTCCAATACTGGTTTCCTCATCCGCCAACATCACCAGGTGAGCAATGCAAGCATCAACGTCTGCCTGATCATCCTCTGGGTCAGGCTGTCTGGGGCGAGGAAGCCGCACCGTAGGGAAATCCGAGCCCAAGAGCCTCCTGAACATGGCTCTCAGCTCACCCAAGCGCTCCCAGTGGCGGCGCTGCATCTGAACGCGACTATCAATGGGCGCCGCATGTAGCCGCTCAAGGAAGGCCTCTCGCCTGGGCTCAGACTGTCTCCATGCCAATTCGCATAATTCTTCCATGACTGATTGTAAGGTGCGACCTGGAAACCAGGCCTGCAACAAGCGGCGCAAGGGCTCGTTCCCTTGTCGCTCCAAGATCGTGTGCAGAAACGCCTCGCACCAAAGCCGCCAGTCACCACTGCCCGCATTCAGCCCAAGATGTATGTCAAACCAAGCCGCTGCCCAATCTCTGAGGTCAGCTCGCATATCTGCATAGTCCTGTACTGCCATCGCTCTGGTCTCGTCAGCAGGCGGCAGGCCCATGGCCTGCGGTGTATCGGTTGCCGTCCCGACTTCACCACTGCTGCTTGCCTCACAAAATAGGCGAGTCCAGCAAACTCCTGAGCCCCCACCCACACGCGCTGAGACCCCCGCCTCCTGTGGAGAGGGTGCCCTGGCGGGTGGCAAGCCCAGGTGCGACTGCGAACCTGCACTGCTCTGGGCAGCCCAGGATTTGCGCTCTGACGAATGAACTCCTCCAGCTGGTTGAGGGACTGACTGCATGGAGGGCGATGCATCAGGAAGGACGTGGCTCCACAGTGTGCCCGTGGCGCCAGTGGAGCCCGACTGACTCGCCCACGCCGAAGCCGTACTGTTCGCAGTCCCAGACGGCATAGAACACGGTGTACACGTCGACGGGGTCCCCGTCATCTCAACCGAACTCGAAGGCGGGGCCCACTGCATCATAGCACGAACCTTCCGAATTGTGTCCAGTGCTGCGTGGTAGAACTTGTCAGACCGCATAGCTCGACCAGGGGGAGCACATGCCTGAGCAAGAACGTGGTATGCACATCCAAATGGTATGTCCGTGTTTGGGTAGCATTGGAATGGCGGTGTGCGCGAGATGAGTTTGAGCACCCCAGCTGACACCGATGTCCCTGAATCAGGTAGCTGCTGGGGACTCGCTGTTGTGGCCCCCCCTGCGCTCAAACTTGGCCAATCTCTCTCGAACTGAGGCGAACTGTGCCTGTTGATCTGGTCGGGATCCCTGCCCCTCTGCAGCTTGGCCAAGGGGTTCCGAAGTGGTCTCTGCACCATCACCACCAACACTAGCTGACTCTGGCTGGGAACCCTCTGCGCCTCCTGGCTTGGGCTGGGGTTCATCGTCAGCATCCTGCACTCGTCGACGTTTGGCCAGTAGCCGCGTCTTCTGTGATTCATGCTCCTGGACCACTCGCTTGGCCTCATCCAGAGCTGAGGCGAAAAGATCCTTGGCCTTCGTGGAAAGGAGCTCCCGCAACTGTGTGGTACGTTCTTCGATCCGTAGGCGATCGTCCTCATCCAGCTCCAATCCATCAGGCATGTCTGACAGGAGGCCCAGGTCGAAGTCCAGGGTGCCCACCTTGCCAGACACGAGGTCCTCCAGCTTGATCCGCGCAGGCGCTGGTCCTGGTTCGGGAGCGGCAGCTTTGCCTGTGGCAGCGAGCTTGCAGGCGAGCTCCGCATGTTGGGTGTCCATGATCTCCAACTCTGCACGAAGGCCCATGATGTAGTCCTCATGCTCCTGCAGTTGGGCCTTCCACTTGTCATGCTTGTCCAGTTCACGAGAGAGCCGCTGAAGGAGCTTGTCACATTCACGTCGCGATTCTGCCAGTCGCTGCTCCATGGTCTTCTCAATGACTGGGGGGGTAGGCTTTGCCAGGATGTTGATGCGAGCCTGAACCCGCGTGGCCAAGTTCTTGTCACCCGTCTTGTTGGCGATGGCCAGCAGAGAACCCAACTCAGTAGCATCCAGGCCATCAAGGCTCGTCCAAGCCAGCGCTGGCGTGGAGGAGTTCGGACCTGGCTGGAGGCCGGCAGCCAGCGGCAGCCGGTGCTCTGAACTCTGACGGCTGTCATTCCACGAGTTGTCTGATCCTGACCACGACCTGCCTGCACGAGACGGCCAGTGCTGCGGCTGGGTCCATCCTGGCTCTGGCGTGCGATATGAGAAACAATGTTTGCACCACTGCCATCTTTCCTCGTTGCGTGCACATCCGCAATGACCGCATCGCCACGAGGGCCCTGAGACAGGGGGCTTGTGTAGCTTGCGTTGCACGACTGTGGCCTTCTTGTTCGTCGACCCGTCCGCACGCCACGGGGCTGAGCG
Source organism: Prorocentrum cordatum (assembly GCA_963575745.1). Classification (NCBI taxonomy): domain Eukaryota; class Dinophyceae; order Prorocentrales; family Prorocentraceae; genus Prorocentrum; species Prorocentrum cordatum. The sequence goes on along the minus strand of CAUYUJ010021830.1, from coordinate 60,191 downwards.
CAACTCATCCGTTCCCATCGGCGTGCCGTGACAGGCAAGAAGGAAGGTACGTTAGTATGCCTGGCAAGCCAGGAGAGCAGTTGGGGCCGCTTGCACCAGAGAGGTGCCCCCTTGCCAGAATGCTCACGTCCGCTGTTGACGCTCGGGCCACGCTACGGACTTGAGCCAAAATGGCTACGGGGGAGAGGAGGAGGAGGAGGAGAAGGAGGATGAGGAGGGGGAGAAGGAGGAGGAGGAGGAGGAGGAGGAGGAGGAAGAGGAGGAGGAGGAGGAGGAGGAGGAGGAGGAGGCACGCGCGGCTTCCCAGCGGCCCCTGCAAGGGTCCCACAGAGGCGGCGCCTGGCCCACCGAGAGCGGGCACGCGCGCGGGGCACTGGCAGGGCACGCCCACGAGAGTCGGGTCGTCGGCGGCCCTGACCTGCTCCACTGCCAGAGCACTCTGGATGTGACTGCGCCGTGCCTGCCCTGTCCTGCGCGTTGCCCGGAGTGCCAGCCACACCGCGCCCTAGCTTCAGGTCGGGCGTGTCCACCTACAGGCGGATCTTGGACGAAGAAGTAGAAATAGTCAAACAACACTCCAAACTGATTGAACATAGTCAGAAAATCGTCCCCAGACAATTCTTTCCCAAACATCCTATGGAGTTGGGTCCTCGTTTTCCTCCTCCTCTCCTCTCGTCCTCCTCCCCCCTCTCCCTCTTCCCATCCGCCTCAGGCCGCATGCGTCAACGCCACTCAAGACAGCGCTTCATGGCCCCATAGTGAGCTCCACCGAAGGTTCCAGTGGCACAGGCCGCATGCGTCAACGCCACCCAATGACAGCGTTTCGTGGCCCCATAGGGAGCTCCACCGAAGGCTCCAGCGGCACAGGCCACATGCGTCAACGCCACCCAATGACAGCGCTAAGTGGCCCCATATCGAGCTGCACCGAAGGCTCCAGTGGCACAGGCCGCGTGCGTTAACGCCACTCAGGACAGCGCTTCGTAGCCCCATAGGGAGCTCCACCTAAGGCTCCAGTGGCAGGGTCCGCATGCGTCAACGCCACCAATTTCGGCGCACCCCTCGCACGTTTCGTGGCCCCATAAAGAGCTCCACCGAAAGCGGCACCCACAATGCGGCACTCGCAGCTGCATATCGTTGGGTCCTTCGTCAGGCGAATTTGCTATGTTTGACTCTTCCCCCTGTAGAGGAACATGCCCGACTGAACCCTAGCTGGCTGCGCCGCGCCCGGCCCCAGACCCGAGAGGCGGAGCCCTGGACCCAGGCTTCCGTGCGTGCCCCGCTCCCGTGGCGCCCAGGGTTAGAGGCAGCAGCTCGAATAAGAACAAGAGAACTACATACGTCAGGTTCGTGTCGTGCCGATTTCGGCGTTGGTTTCTGACACCGCGGGGATCGTTCAACCTTGAACGATCGGTCGTTTCCGAAGCGTCCAAATCGTGCCACATCGAACGATTGTGCCGCCCGCGGCGTTCAAAGTTGAACGCCTCTGGCTGGGTCGCCGCCAGTCGACACGACACGAACCTACCATAACCTCTGAAGGTTGTTAGAACCCCCCACCAATAAGGTGCAAGGAGGAGTCTGCAACTAAAAATCTTTTTAGAGGTTAAGCATAATTGGGCGCCAGAATTATCCAGGGTAACTCGGGTCCGGGGTAACTCGGGCGTGGATTCCCCGAAAGCGAGCCCGAGTTAGCCCTGACCCGAGTTGCCCCTGATGATTCGGGGCTCTGGACGCCCGAATTATCCGGGGTAACTCGGGCCAAGGGTAACTCGGGTTCGGAATCCCGGAAAACGAACCCAAGTTAGCCCTGACCCTAGTTACCCCTGATGATTTGGGGCTCTGGACGCCCGAATTCTCCGGGGTAACTCGGGCCCGGGGTAACTCGGGTTCGGAATCCCGAAAACGAACCCGAGTTAGCCCTGACCCGAGTTGCCCCTGATGATTCGGGGCTCTGGACGTCCGAATTCTCCGGGGCAACTCGGGCCCGGGGTAACTCGGGTTCGGAATCCCGAAAACGAACCCGAGTTAGCCCTGACCCGAGTTACCCCTGATGATTCGGGGCTCTGGACGCCCGAATTCTCCGGGGCAGCTCGGGCACGGGGTAACTCGGGCTCGGAATCCCGAAGAACCAGCCCGAGTTAGCCCTGACCCGAGTTGCCCCTGATGATTCGGTGCTCTGACATATAAGCCTCCAGGGATCCCAGCGGGCTTCTTGGATTGGCGCCGATTGACCCCCCCCCCCCCTCCCCGGCAGCGCGGAGCGCGCCAGAGGGGCGGCGCCGGAGGAGCCGCCACCGGGGGCCCCCAGCGCCGCTCCGAGGCATCTGCGCCAAGCTCCGGGAACTCGTGCGCAGGCCGGCTTCCTGCCTTCGGCCCGTGGCGCCCAGAGTTGGCCCCAGCGCTAGTTCGGGCAAGTCCCCCACACAGGGGGATTTTGGACAGAGAATGAAAAATACAACAACCAACAACAAAAAAGGGTCAACTAAATACTCAAAGCATCGTCCCCAGACTGACATTTTTGTCTATTTTTGAATATTTCTCCTGTAGAGGGACAGGCCCGACTTAGACCCAGAGATCCGATGCCTTGAGTTGTTCCCCTGAAATCACGACCCTCTAAATCCTGTCCCTGCGGCTGGCGTTTCATCCTGGGTCGTTCTTGGACAGTCTCGGGGCCCAGCGAGAGCCCCCAAAGCCAGAACCCAGCGAAAAAACGCCGCCGTGATTTTTGCAATGCGCCAGAGGCTTGGGTCTGGGGAGGCAGCAGCAACGGCCATGTCCTGATCAATGGATACTTGAATTTTCTGGTCGCGACCGACGAGACGGGTCGCTAACGATTTGGCTTCAACTTCCGTTATAGGTCGCGACCGACTTGCTTCTTAACCAATCGCGACCGATTTGGGAATCGAGAATTGGTCGCAATCGGTCGCGACCGATTTGGAGTGCCGATCGGTCGCTACCGATCGCGACGGGGAATATCCGGGGGGCCATGGACGGAGCGCCGATCGCCAGCGCGCTGCTGCCAGGGGCCCGTCTTTTCGTATTCGCGGTAACGCCCGGGGCCGACCCCGCCCACCCCCACTTGGTCACGTCACCATTCGCGCCGACGAGGAGGAGGAGGAGGAGGAGGAGGAGGAGGAGGAGGAGGAGGAGGGGGAGGAGGAGCAGGAAGAGGAGGAGGAGGAGGAGGAGGACGAGGAGGAGGAGGAGGAGGAGGAGGAGGAGGAGGAGGAGGAGGAGGAGGAGGAGGGGGAGAGGAGGAGGAGGGGCAGGAGGAGGACGAGGAGGAGGAGGACGAGGAGGAGGAGGGAAGTCACCGGTCCATTCCCAAACAGCGCTGGCGCGAATCATGACGTGGTCGGCCCCCTCCCCGCCCTCACGCTCGCCATCGCCAGATGACAGAGTGGGAGCGTCCGAGACGGGGGTCTCAAAGCATGTCGCAGTGGGGGGCCAGGGGACGTATTAGAGCTTGATCGGGCGTGTCCCCCTACAGGCGGGTCTTGGACGAACAACAAAAAATAGTAAAAAAACGCCCAAGATAGTGAAATAAGGCTACTGAATAGTCCCCCGACTATGTTGTGACTATGTTTGCATATTCCTCCTGTAGAGTTGTGAATGCCATGCTAATGGGCACTCTAGCAATCGTACCATTGAATTAAACATGTGTTTGATATGTGTGAAACATGTTCTAGAAATGTAAATGTTTTACATAATTTAAACATGTTTGAAGCATGGTGTAGACATCTGGAAATTATTTGGCAGCATGCTTCCTCTCCAGCAATCGACTTCCACAACTGTAGAGGGACAGGCCCGACTTAATATAAGAGAAGAAGAGGCGCCACGAAATCTCGGGACACATCCTGGCCCTGACCACGATACAGGCCTCGGAAGAAATCAGCGAACACACATGCCACATTCACGTGCCAATGTCCCCCCAACGATCAAGGTTGGCGATGGGTTGGATGAGTCGCACTTCGACCGCACACTTCCCCGCGCGTGCCAACTCTGAGTTTTGGGGGCGATGGAGTGTCCACTGATTGCTTCCCTCTGCCGCACTAGCCCGTTCGTTACTGAAGTGAGTAAGACAATCCTGCCACGGTGCGCATGTGGCGTGAGCCCACCCGGAGGCGATGCGTCGAGCCAGAGTGTGCTTGAGCGCAGAAGCCGCTCGCCGTCAAGAAGACACAGCGCGGAGCAAGTGAATTCTACAAGAAGGAGAAGCGGGGTGAGTTCACCCACGACGGCAGGGTATGTTTCCCGCGTGCAAGCAAAAACGTGCAGATTAAGCTTGTTTCACTGTAGTGAACATAGAATAGCTCAAGAGAAGCTGGGCGTGGGCCAAAACCTACTCCGCCGCCGCCAGAACCCACGTTGAAGGATCCTACGGGGGGAAGGGGGTCGCACGTCTACAAGGATGATCAAAACTTTAAGAATGCCATACACAACCTCCCCGTCCCCCCCCCCAGTCACGACAGTTATCGTCAGAGGATAGAATCGTGGGCGTCCAACGAAAGGGTTTGCAAATCATGACCTGAGGCAAGTGAGCGGCCCAGGGGGCGAGAAGAGGCGCCACAAAATGAGGATACATCATGGCCCTTGGTCTAGAGGCCTCCTAGATAAAGTCGAAGTAGATGAGGTCGGAGAATGCCGCCGCATCGGCGATGCACCAACGACTCCGGCGATGCATCGACAACGTCGGTGTGGAGAAAATCGGGTTCCGCTTCGAGCCGCATCGCCGATGCATCAGCGATACATCGGCGATGCGGCGAGATCCTCCGACCCTGTCTACTCCGACCCCGTCTGGGAGGCCTGGAACATCATGGCCCTTGGTCATCGCCCCCCTGTTGGCCACACCCGAGAAACCAAGAATGGTCCCCAGAGGCGGCGGGCGGCCGCCCAGGGGGCCTCCTCCTCCTCCTCCTCCTCCTCCTCCTCCTCCTCCTCCTCCTCCTCCTCCTCCTTCTCCTCACCACCACCATCCGACTCCTCTTCCTGCTCTGGTTCCTCGTCCTCCTCCTCCTCCTCCTCCTCCTCCTCCTCCTCCTCCTCCTCCTCCTCCCCCTCCTCCACCTCCTCCGCCCCCTCCTCCTCCTCCTCCTCCTCCCCCTCCTCCCTGACATCATCTCTCGGGTCGGCGGAGCCGGCCGCAAGGCCTCTGCAACAAGAAGGGTCCCCACAGGCGGCGGGCGGCCGCCCGGGGGGCCTGGGGCGTGGCGCGCGCCGGGCGGCGGCGCAGGGTGCGGGGCGCCTGGGCTCAGGGGCGCCTCGCGGCGGGGGCGCCAGGGTTGCGCGTGCCAGCGGGCCGCGAGCTGCTGCTCGACACGGGAGACAGGAGGCGGGGGGGGAGGAGGGGGGAGGAGGAGGGGAGGGAGGAGGAGGAGGAGGAGGAGGAGGAGGAGGAGGAGGAGGAGGAGGAGGAGGAGGAGGGGGAGGAGGAGGAGGAGGAGGAGGAGAGAGGAGGCGGAGGAGGAGGAGGAGGAGAAAGTGGAGGAAGGGAAGGAGGAGGAGGAGGAGGAGGAGGAGGACGAGGAGGGGACGAGGAGGAGGAGCAGGAGGGAGGGTGCGGAGGAGGAGGAGGGGGAGGAGGAGGAGGAGGAGGAGAGGAGGAGGAGGAGGGGGAGGAGTGGAGGAGGGGGGGGAGGAGGATGACGAGGAGGGAGGGGGAGGAGGAGGAAGAGGGAGGGCGAGGAGGAGGAGGAGGAGGCCACATCAGATCGATGAATCGGCTCGGATCGGCATGCACGTCGGAGGTGCAGCTTCGGCATGGGGTCAGGCTGCGGGTTTTGCGCGGGCGAGCGGGCCGTGACAGTGCGGTCGGGAGTGGGAGCTCCTCTCTGGCAGCATCGGTCAGCACATCGGATCGAGGGTTCGACTCGGATCGACATGATTGTCCTAAAATCAACAACGATTTTGGGGGCGGGAGGGTGATGACATCCCCCTCAAGTGTGCGAGGGTTCGAACAGTGTGTCCATGTACTGGAGGCTGGAAAAAGCTCGGGACAATGACGCTTGGGGGCTGGGAAGTGGTTAACGTGTCGCGACGAAGCGTGGTGGGCCAGAATCGGCGGAGCAACAAGCTGAGCAGAGGTTCCCCACTGTATACACCAAGTCCAGTCCTCTGTAAGCGTGGCGTGAAACTAATTGAAAACTAAGAATTACGTACTCGCCCATACACCAAGTCGGATGGTTTCCCACGGTGCTCGAGTCGAACAATAGATATCGGTGCGGGTCTATAGATCCTGTCATGTGCATCATCAGGAGATGGCAATACTGGAATGGGTACGGATATGAGGCGGGCGATCCCCTTGTATGTTCCGAAAGTCCGCTGACGCACGTCGGATTGCAACGCAAACTGCATGCATGTTGGACGCGCACGACTTGAACCGACATGGTTGCGATTAGATGTTTGCCCCTTGCTATCTCTCTTCAAAGTCGGAGGGGGGGATAGCGGATAGCTCGTTCACGTCCGCTAGCATGAATGCACTAAAGACGGGCAACGGGGAGCAATGTGTGTGGCGTGGACAGCGCATAGATGGATTAAAGGTTGGAGTGATGGAGCAAGGGGTAGAAGGGATTTGTAAGTAGGATCGACATGCCGTTTACATCCCCTCAAGGCAAGCGGTGGAGCGCAGGGCGCAGGACAACCTCAGATTGGCGAATTTCTTCGCTAACCTCTTCTTGCGGGTCAGATCGGCGCTTCAGAAGGCATAACATCATGATGTTTCAAGGAGGCTGACCTGGGCCTGGTCATTCTGGGTGCTCAAAGGACGGCGCCGACTCCGAGGAATCCAAAAGGTTAGCCTCGACCTCTGCGGAAGCCGGCGGAGGGTCAGCGATAATCAACCTGCGGGAGAAAAACTAGGACGGCATTGCCAGTGGATGCTCAACGGAAACGAAAATTGATCCCCGTTAGCCCGTACTTCCGACTAAATGATTTTTTCAATCCGTGCCCGCCAACCTCCGCACCCCCTTTCTTGGAGGCAAGCTTTCGTCGTGGATCCGCTTTTGACAACCCGCACGCGCACCCAAACGTGGATCCGGCGCCGTCGTCTTCCTGGGCTCGGAATCGAAGAAACACGGTGAGCCTGCAAAAAAACATAAGCTTTGGGATCTGGTAGGTTCGTAAATACTGGCGTGCCCAGGGTTTCAAAAGTCGACAACTCGGGGGACGTCCTCGACGGCACACGCGTGGCCTCTCGCAGCCACAATGGGCACGTCAGATAAGAAACCAGCCTGCCACCAGGAGCTCCATGGCGAGCTCTTACTCCCCAACGACCCCAGGCACATCCAGGCACTTATCGGAGTTTGATTTACAATTCCTATTATCATTTTTATTACCTGGACCCCCCCACACAACCCACCTAAACCGGACCCCCCCCAGGGACGCTCCGGACGCCCTTTCGGACGTCTCGGCGGCCCCCTGGACGCCCTTGGAAAAGGTTCGGTGGCCCTTCCGGGCCTCCCAGGGCGCCTCGCTGGGCCTTGCGAGCCGACTGAAGGCGATCAGAGGGGTCGTCGGAGAGGCGCAAGAGAGACCCAAGACAGCACAAGAGCGCTCCAAGAGGAACCTCGATGGTCTGAAAACGGCCCAAGAGGCCCCCAAGACACACCACGAGGCCATTCAGAGAGCCCCGAAGAAGCCAAAATCGTCACATTCCCTCAGGAAGTACATCTTGTTTTGCATATCCGTTTGTTGGGTCTTCGCAGCGTCCAAGACGGCCCAATGGGCCCCCGATCTCGCCCCAAAACGGCCCAAGAAGCCCCTAGAGGGTTTGAAGACGGCCCAAGAGGGCCCCAAGACTGCCCCAGAGAGCCCCGAGACTGCCCACAAGAAGCCCAAGATGCCCCCAGAAGGCTCCCAAGAGAGAGACCCACGAAAGCCATGGGATACCTCCAAGAAGGCCACTGGAGGCCCGCAGGAGGGCCCTAGATGGCTTCAGAAGACCTCTGGAAGGCCCCCGCTCCCCAAGACGGCCCAAGAACCCCCCAAAGACGGCCCAAGAGTGCCCCAGGACGGCCCAAAAGAGCCCCAAAAACGACCAGACGGCGTTCTCCTACGAAATACGTCAAGCTGACCCGACGATCTTGGTTCCACGCTTGGGGCTCGAGGTTTCAGTAGTTCCCCGATCGAGATAGACAGGCAATGGATCTAGATTCGAAACTCGACGATCGAAGATTTCCTGGATGTCTGGGGCCCTCCAGGCATTCAGGAAGCGACGAAAAATCTATGTGTTCGGAGCTACTGTGAATTCTTCGGCGTGTCATCGGAACGCTCCTTACTTCCTCAAAGGACCTTCGCGCGTGACAAAATCAGCATTATTTCCCCATTCCTGCGCACAAGCGTGCAAGCGGATCGACCGAACGCGGTGTCAGCAGGCACCAGGGATATCGGAAAAATGGGCGGGTCGCCCGTCCAGGCCTCGAGGTCCTCCCTGCTGAAGCAAGCGATGATGCATTGCTTTGCCAGGGAAGCGTCCAGAACAAGGCGCATGGCACGAAGCGCCAATGCAGTCTTATATGTATACATACACATATATATATATAGATGTGTGTGTGTGTCTGTGTGTGGAAGGCGTGACAATTGACACTCTAACAATCCTATCATTGAATAAAAAAATGCTTAAACTGTGTACAAGCATGTTCTAAACATGTTTCAAACATATGTTGACATATCTCAAACATGTTTGAAACATGTTAAAACATCTGGAAATTGTTCGGCAGCGCGCTTCCTCTTCGTCAATCGACTTCCATCTGTAGATATGTATATGCACAAACTGTAACATCCAGGCACCCAGCGGAGTTGATGGGCTGACCGCGAAGCCTCAGAACCCCGAATCGTCAGGTCAGGGCTGGGGGTGGTCACGAACAGCTCCTGGTCCGTGGGAGCCGCCCCGGACCAGAGCTATCCCAGATACTTCGGGCGCCCAGACACTCCCGAGTCATCGGACACCATCGGTGCTGTGGGGGCGGCCAGGGGTAACTCCAGCCTCGCGTTCCAGGGTCCCCAAACTGGAGTTACCCCCGAATGGAGATGGCCCGGATAACCTGGGCGTCTGAAATTCCAGATTCGACAGAACAATGTTCGGCGGCGCGCCTGGTGGGAAGTCAACGGGAGAAGGTCTTCCCAGAAAGCGGCGGGGTTTCTCAGAAGCCCGTCGGACCGAGCCCTTCCGAGCCTTCTGAAAAGGCCCGCCCCTTTTCACTTCCCCTCGGGCTCGCCGTCGAAATGAGTCCCATGAAATCTTGCGGCAAGATGTCTCAACGAGTGCCCTCATTGAGGGAACTGCACACTACCCATTGTGGGATCACGCTCAGCGGCGTGTCAGCGAAGCACTCGAATATAAGTATACGTGTTTCCCTGAGCATAACCGATCCCCATCCCCACCAGCGTGGGCTGGGCCCCACTGGCCTACTTACCCCCCTGATGGGGATATGGGCTGCTCTCTCCGGGTTTCGCGGGGCAGATCCCCAACTGAGGTGGTGAGATGGTGGGGCTCGAGATGTGGATGGGGATGGGGATGAGGATCGGTTAAACGACACTGGTTCCCATGTGCTGGTGAACATTTCACGAGGTGGCCGTCCGTGTTGAGCAGGGACCGACCGTCCCAGCATTCCTATGGTCCTACCACGAAATGTTCTCTGACCCCAAAAATGCTCTAAGAACAAAAGCGATGTTCTTAAACATGAAGCCCGGTGCACTAAAACAAAACAGTCCCAGCCAGAAATGTTGTAAGAACACATCGCACAGACCACAGAAGGTTCTTAGAACATTCTTTGGTAGGCCTATAGGCGAGCTAGGACGCTACGCCACTGCTTGATCAGCGTGTGCACCCGCTGCGCGCCCGGCCCGCGCGCCTGCGCGCCCTGCGCGGCGGCCGCGGGGCTGGCCGAGCAGCCCGGCGGCGAATTGGCGCCTGCCGCCGGCCAGCGGCGGAACGCCAGCCGGCGCGGGGCGGGAGGGTCATCGGCGACTGCGAATGATGTTGTGTTTCTGTGTGTGTTGGTGTGTTTTGTGTGTCTGTGTGTTCGTGGGCGTGCTTTTTGTTTGTGTGTCTGTGTGTAGGACTAGGCAGCAGGCGCGTGTGTGTCTGTATGTGCGTGTGTGTGTGTGCTCGCTCGCATGTGCGAGTGCGAGTTCGAGTGCGTGCGCATGTGCATGTGCATGCGCGTGTGCGTGTGCGTGTGGGTGTGGGTGTGGGTGTGGGTGTGGGTGCGGGCATGGACGCGTGTGTGTGCGCGAGAGTCTGTATGTGTGAATGTATGTGTATGCGTGAGTGTGTGTGTGTGTGAACGTGTGTATCTGTGTATGTGTGTATGTGTGCATGTGCGTATGTGTGTATGTGTGTATGTGTGTATGTGTGTATGTGTATGTGTATGTGTGAATGTGTGAATGTGTGTATGTGTGAATGTGTGTATGTGTGTATGTGTGTATGTGTGTATGTGCTATGTGTATGTGTACGTGTATGTGTATGTGTATGTGTATGTGTATGTGCATGTGTATGTCAAATTGTGTGTATGTGTGTATGTGTGTATGTGTGTATGTGTGTATGCGTGTATGTGTATATGTGTCACTCGTACCTAGAAGAGTCCAGACGGGTCCCACCAGACAGACCTAGAAGGGCGCTCGAGAGTGCTCTAATGTATGTGTATATGTGTGTATGTATGTGCGTATGTATGTGCGTATGTGTGCGTGTGTGTCTGTGTGTCTGTGTGCGTGTGCGAGTGCGTGTGCGTGCGCGTGTGCGTGTGCGTGTGCGTGTGCGTGTGCGTGTGCGTGCGCGTGTGCGTGTGCGTGTGCGTGTGCGTGGGCGTGGGCGTGCGCGTGCGCGCGTGTGCGCGTGTGCGCGTGTGCGCGTGTGCGCGTGTGCGCGTGTGCGCGTGTGCGTGTGCAATCTCTTCAGCACCGCCTGCACCCCGCGCCCTCCGCTCTGTCTCCCGCACGCGCCTGAGGCCCCGCTGCGCGCGCAGACGACTGAGGCCCCGCCCGCACGCGCCCTGTCTCCCCAATTAATACTTTGCGCGGCCCGCCTAGCTCCTAACCGGAAGAGGCCCGCTCCCGACCCGCAAAAAAAAGTGCGCGTGTGCGCGTGTGGGCGCGTGGGCGTGTGCGTGTGCGCGTGCGTGCGCGTGTGCGCGTGCGTGTGCGCGTGCGTGTGCGTGTGCGCGTGTGCGCGCGCGTGCGCGTGCGCGCGTGCGCGTGTGC